>CM042846.1:93523969-93713469 GCA_023653725.1 Bungarus multicinctus | reverse complement strand
AAGAAAGAAAAAGAAAAGAAAAGGAAGAGAGAGAGAGAAGGGAAGTAGAAGGGAGTGAGGGGAGGCAAAGGAAAGGAAACAGAAAAAGAGAGAACGAATGAGGCCAGGAAAAGGGACGAGAGGAGAGCGGCGAGAGAAGAGCAAGGAGACTGGAGACCGTCCAAAAAAAAAAGAGAGAGGAAAAAATTGAGGCAGGAAGGAAGGCCGGAGGACGGACGGACAAGGAAGGAAGGGAGGGAGGGTGGCGAACGAACAGACAAGGGGAGGAGCGGAAAGACAAGAAAGGAAGGAAACGAGAGTGGGGGGGGAAGAGAAGGGAGAAAGTGAGGTGAGTGAAGGAAAAGGCCAACGGCCCAAAGCGGCAAACGAGGCGAAAGAACGAGGGAAGCACGGCAGGAAGAAAGAAAAAGAAAAGAAAAGGAAGAAAAGAGAAGGGAGTAGAAGGGAAGAGGCAAAGGAAAGGAAACAGAAAAGAGAGAACGAATGGGACAGGAAATGGAAGGGAGAGAAAGAGAAAGGAATGGAAACAAAAAAAAGGAGAGAAAAAATTGAAGGAAGCGAAGGAAGGACGTAAGGAAGAGGAAGGAAAGGAAGAGGAAGTGAAAAGAAAAAGAAAGGGGAGAAGGAAGAAAAAGAAAAAAAAAGAAGAAGGGAAGGGTGAGGTGAAGGAAAATAAAAAACAGGAAAAGAGAGAAAGAAGAAACAAGGGTAAGGAGGAGGCAAGGGAAGGAGAAAGAGAAAGAAAGAGAAAGAAAGAATGGAAGGACAGAAAAAAGGAGATAAAATTGAAGGAAGGAAGGAAGGAAGAAAGGAAGGAAGGAAGGAAGAAAGAAAGAAAGAAAGAAAGAAAGAAAAGACAGACAAGAAGAAAGAAAGAAAGAAAGAAAGAAAGAAAGAAAGAAAGAAAGGAAAATTCAAACCCAATTATCATAGCACATAATGAACAGTCAAAGCAACCTGTTTCATTCTGATCATTAATACGCAAAAAAACTACCATTCTACTGTCCAGAAATCCCTCAACAGTTAACAATTATTAAGGAGGGAGGAATCCACCCCACACCATCCATCTACACCCCAAACACTGAAGAATATTCAGATGCGCTTGAATAGCTGTTTCCCAAGTCTGCATTTTTGTAATGCATCCTATACAATTTTATTCTCGGCCAGTGGGAATCGCAGATTGGTGCAGGCTGCAGTTCAACCCTTGCGAGCCATTCTTACATTACGATGTGGGTTTTAACATTGCACTTTGCGTGCCCATCCGCATCGTTATATTATATTACATTTAGTGGTGGGGTGTTGTTGTTTTTTAGTGTAAACTGCCAGGAGAGGCATAAATCAAACCCGCTGGGCATCTCTTTTCCCATAAACACAAAATGGGTCAAAACACTCATTGTGGTTTGACCTTAACTCGCCCTGTTTCTGAGAAGCTCAACAATCCTTCATCGGAAAGCTAACTCTGAATGGAGGGAACGGATCCATTGTCCCAGTATTTGGATCCTACCACTTAGAAATCAATGGGTGGGGAGCAAGACACTTGGATCGGTCCAATGTACTCACCCAAGTTGTCAGTCACTTGATAAGAATCCTGAAAATCTTTCATGCGAAAGCCAACGACGTCAATGAAGTCTTCCAGAAGTCGGAAAAGTTCTTTGATGTTGGACCCCATCTGCAACATGGGAGCAGGACCTCAGTGAAACAGGGCAGGTGGGACCCAAGGACGTACAGGTAGTCCTTGACTTACAACCATTTATTTAGTGACCGATCGAAGGGCACTGCCAAAAAGTGACTTAGAAGCATCTTTCACATTTAATGACTGTTGCAGCATCCCTGGGGTTATGTGATTAAATTTCAGAGGCTTGGCCACTGGTATGCACATACATATGACATTAAGCAGTAAACCACATGGTGATTGTGCTCTTTGTTTCCTACATACACATACATACATACATACATACAGAATTTCTAACAAGGCCAAAGTGAATATCCACACACAGACTGGCAAAACACAGGGAAATAAAAGTGGTTGTACAATTTCCACACACACATGGCACGTGGCAAAATTGGAAGATGGATTTTCCATGCCTTCACAGTCGTTAAAAAGGCTGGGACTGCAGCATTACAAAGAGACATGTCTGATCTCTTTCACTCAATGGGTTGAAGATCTGATTACCGCACAGATAATCCTCAACCTATGACCTGCTTTGCTTTAAAGTCATAATGGGCCTCTCCAGAGGAACTTACAACCCAGTTCCAAAGTTTTGATGGCCACCCTGACCTCTTGACCTTCCCAAAGGGATCTAGGACAACTCACCATAGCCAATTCACCATGACCAACTCACTGCAGGACAACTCACCACGGGATAAGAGTTACTGTTCTGACCCAGCTCCCCAAACACAAAAAACCCTCTGATGTGAACTCAAAAGATTGCTTTATTAGGAGCGCCAGCAGCCCTGGCAAAAAAGTTTCTCTTGCAGGCTAACCAAGTCCAACCGGCCAGAAGATGAATAGTTGTCTGCTATACCTATTCATCTCCGTCCCCTGCGTTTTATCCCCAGAGCTAGGCTGGGGACTTTGCTAGCAGTGGTGGCTCTTCCGTTCCAAGGACCGGCCTAGAGATTTCCACTGCTCTCCTCTCCTCTGCCTTCTGTGCTTCAGGCACTGGACCCAGCTGTTCCTCCTCTTTTTCATCAGCCACCTCCAGACCTGGGGGCTGTTGAGTCTCCATCTGAGAGCTGTTAGATGGCCCAGGCTCCACCATTCTCTCTCTTTCTCTCTCTCTCTCCCTCTCTCTCTCTCTTTTACTCCCTGCTTTCTCTTTTATCTCTCTTTCTCTCTCCCTTTCTCTCTGTCTCTCTCCTTTTCTCTCCCTCTGTCTTTCTCTCCCTCATCTCTTTTCTCATTCTTTCTTCTTTTCTCTTCCATTGTCTCTCTTACTCTTTTCTCTTTCTCTGCTCTCTCTATCTCTCTCTCTCCCATTGTCTTTCCCTTTCTTTCCTTTACCTCTCCTTCTTTTCCACTTCCTCTCTCTCTATGTCCCTTCTCTCTCTTTCTTTTTCTCTCTCCCATTCTTTCTAGATTCATTAAATAAACGATGCAAAAGGAAGGAGAAAACCAAATGTGAATGAGAATAATGAATTTATATGCAGCGAGTTAGCTCGCTGTGGCGAATTGTCCCCTTGCCTTCCAAAAGAGCTTCAAAATTTGGCTCTACCAACTGGCTTAAGATCCCAATGGGGATGTCCCATCCTGGTGTTGGCTAGTAGATTAGAAGATCTCAACTCCAGCCTGTTTATGCCTTGGTCCATTTTTTCAATTCCCTTTGTTAATTACGGATACGGAATTAACCTGTTTTCTGCTCTGCTCCACCGTACCGAACTGTCGGCTCCGGGGAGCTTCCATTGACCTGATTAAACATGTTGTGTTAATAATTTAATTGAAGATTTTATCTTGGTTGATTCTCATGTTTTTACCCTAGAGCACCCCTGGGATGATACACACAGAAAAATGCCTCAGACAAAAGTGGCTCAGACAAAAAACATTTCCTTTAAAAAATGGGATTAGACAGCTTTTTCCTTGCCGCATCTCAGTGTTGTAAAGTTTCGTTTGAAAATCTGCTAAAAAGATTTGTTGCTGTTCATCTAGGTACCTTTGATAATATTGAACTAACCTTCCAAGTGTCACTTTGACTTCTTGTCTAAATGCTTGGCTTTCCAAAAGGCGGCACAATTTTTTTTGCAGTTATTGCTTTTTTCTCCTCTTACATCAGAAAGGAACCCTAGCAAACATTTTTTGCACAAAAGCTTAGTTTTTATTTATTTTTTCTCAATGTCTCTGGCTTCTTTGTAGCACAAATCCAGTTTGATGTAGCGAGAAAGGTGCTGGCATAGAAATCAGGAAAAGGTGAGTTCTAGTCCCACCTTAGTCATGAAAGCCAACTGAGCGATTTTGGGGCAATCATCAGGAGAATGGGTGATTTCTAATCCTGATTTAGACATGAAAACTGGCTGGGTGACTTTGAGCCAATCATCAGGTAATTGTGAATTCTAATGCCACTTTAGACATATAAGCAGGCTGGGTGAATGGGTCAATCATCAGGAGACAGTGAGTTCTAGTCCCATCTTAGATATGAAAGGCAGCTATGTGACTTTGGGTTAATCACTAGAAGGCAGTGAGTTCTAGTCCCGTCTTAGTCATAAAAGCCAACTGAAGGATTTTGGGCCAATCACCAAGAGAATGGGTGAATTCTAGTCCTGATTTAGACATAAAAACCAGCTGGGTGACTTTGGGCCAATCACCAGGTGATTGTGAGTTCTAGTCCCTTAGGATTCTAACCCTTGATGTGGTCACATGATCGTGGAGGGGCGTGCAACCACCATAACTTCAAATCTGGGTTGTAAATACCCCTCATGTAGATCTACCAAAACTTCCAACAGTCACTAAGCATTACATAGTTTATTATGTAGAGAGTCCTTGACTTACGACCATTAAGCAACCGGTTGTAAGTCAAGGGCTACCTGTTTTATAAACTCTGAGATAATTGCCATTCTCCCTCCAAGCAATTTCCAGAATAAGTTATGACGGGAAGCTGAAGATTCACATACCAGCTGAGCCTCTTCCCATTTATCTCGGTTGTCTTCGGTCAAGATGTTGCTAATTACCTGGATGAAGTTCTGAGAAGAAAAATCAGAAAGGCAGCAGATTCATCCCTGAAATTGACACACCCTTATTGACACCTCCCTTGATCAACTCTTTTTAATCCTCCCCATCTTAAGGCAGAGAAGTCTTTTTCTTTAGAACCATTCGTTAAATAATGTTGAAGAAGCCAGGAAGAAAAGGATCTCCATGGGACAATTTTAGATCCAATCTGGATCGGTCACCAGGATCAGAGTGAGATTTCAGATTCCTACTGGATTCCATCCTCAGAGAACTTCTCTCTGGAAGAGTGGGTGCTTCAGGCTTTAGATTTTTAAGCCATTTAGTCATGGCTATCCCACCAGGACTGAGAGAGAGATGCTGTGTGAAGAGGACATTTTAAGGATATTTCTCGGATCTACCAACATATTCAACCAGAGGTGAGCCATCCATTGGTGAGCCTGATCTCCTATTTCCATCTACGCTAGCAATTATGGAGTCAAGCCAAGAAAAGGTGATGGTAGAACTTCTAAGAAGGTATGGAGAATTCATTTCTCTAGGGGTTTCCACCCCCCTGCACAATACCTTCAATATGGGTTTTGAGAAACGCTATAGTACTTAGAAGCACTAAGCACTACAGATGGATGGACTTCAACTCCCAGAATTCCCCAGCCAGGCTGTCTGGGGAATTCTGGGAGTTGAAGTCCACCCACGTTCATGCTGCCAAGTTGGGGAAACATTGCACTGCACTGCTTAAATAGCAAAATGGCATTTCATATTGGGAATTCACCTCCCAATGGATGGATTATCCTACTGAATGCTCAAGTATGAAACAATTACAAATCCCAAGATTATTTTTGAACCAGAATGCCAGTGATTTCAGCATCTCAGGCATTAGAGTGAGCTGAAATCTCATAAAGAGTCATCTCCAGATGGTCTTCACCACCATCCCCTCCTATATAGCTGTCCGTCAACCAAACAGGACAGGTACAGACTCCAACTGATAGTCAAGACTGCAGAAAGAACTATTACAACCAACCTGCCTTCTCTAGAAGATCTGTATCTATATCTCATGGGTCAGAAGGAGGGCTGAGAAGATATTTGTAGCTATCTTCAACAAATTTGTTTCAACTTCTCCCCTCATGATGGCGCTATAGAACATGGAATGCCAAAACAACTAGACAGAGGGACAATTTTTTCCCTCCTGCCCTCACTCTGCTGAATACCTAGTTCTCTCAGTTCTGTCTAAAGTATATAAAGTATATCTAAAGTATATTCACCCAAGTAGTGTGGATGTAATATTATTATTTATCCTTCCTGTCATCTTCCTTACTCTCCCTTTTATTGGGTTGTTGATGATGATACTTTGCACGTACAGTTTTGTACCTGAGACAATTTCCTTGGGTGTCTAATCATGTTTGACCAAATAAAATATTCAATTCAATTCAGTTCAATTTTATTTGGAGGAAGGGAAAAAATATGACAATGGAGCAACCTGTTAAGAATGGAGGGGAAAATTCCCTTTATTCTTAGGATGAATTGAATTATTCATTTATTAATTGATAATTAATAATGACCTAATAATTTTGCATGCTAGACAGAGTCAATATTTCCCTAACGCCATCACTCTGCTAAACACCTAATTCTCACAGCACCGGCTTATGTCTAAGGATATTTACTAACTGTGTTACTATTATCCTTCCCACCTTTCCTATTGCTTTCTATTATTGGTATCTTATGATTATATTTCTTTGTTGTTTGTATGTACACTGAGAGCTTCTGCACTGAAGACAAATTCCTTGTCCAAGTACAATTGGCCAATAAAGAATTCTATTCTGTTCTATTCTGTTCTGTTCTGTTCTGTTCCATTCTTTTCCCTGTATTCTGTATTTTCTATTCAATGCTGTTTTGTTCTCTGCATTCTGTTTTTTTTCTATTCTGTTGTGTTCCATTCTTTTCTCTGTACTCTGTATTTTCTATTCTATTCTATTCTATTCTATTCTATTCTATTCTATTCTATTCTATTCTATTCTATTCTATTCCATTCCATTCCATTCCATTCCAAAAAGCATTCCAAAGAAAAAAGGAGACAATCGTTCCTGGTTATTTTTTAAGAGCGCAAGAAGTCTTAAGCTCATTTAAATTCCGTCCCTTACCATGCTTGTCAATTTGTCACCGATCACTTTCCCAAGATGAGATTCCATCAGGGGTTTTTGTCCTGGCAAAGCATCTACTGATCAAGGCATTAACAGGAATTGACTGTCTGGCTAAACACATTCCCTAATCAATACCCCTCTTTGTTACTTGTTTACTGGTTCTCTAATCTCCTGTTATCTGTCCAGGTTAGGCCTGGGACTGGCTGATTGCTGATGTTTCAGGGCTCATCGGCTAGAATCTCATCAAGTGTTGCCATCTCTTCCTTGCACATCTTTGCTTTCAGAGGAATTGAAAGCTTTCATCAAAATGATGAATGCGTTATGCTGTCGTGCCATCTCTACCCTCGTCGGTGGTACGTGCAACTTCACAGCACACAGCAAACTATGAAAGAGCTCTATCGGAATCACTCTGGAGCGATTTCTCAACCTTGGCAATTTTTAAAATACATGGACTTCAATTCCCAGAATTCCCCAGCCAGGCTGGCTGGGGAATTCTGGGAGTTGAAGTCCACACATTTTCAAGTTGTCAAGATTGACGGACACTGCTCTGGAATCAAGACTAAATTGAGAACTCTTGGACTAAAACAAAATGGAAGCATTTGTAATCTAAATACTAAACCTTCATACCGATGCTAATTCACACCTCTGCTGATTCCTGTTTGTAAACTCACTGTCAGCCTTCAAGATTTCTTCCTTTATTTCTTTTTCTCTGCTTTGCATCTTTCGGCTGCCATAAGTAACGGGAGGGGGGAAATGGGATAAGTAACGGGAGGGGGGAAATGGGCTATGATATATTTGGGAAGCGTGCTGGAGTGTGTAGGAAACGAAACTGTATATCTAGGGGGAGGGGGAGTTTTACTTAAGTTTCTATTCCTTGCTTTTCTATTCCTTGCTATGCGCAACTGCGACTCCTTATCAAAACTATGCCAAGGTCAACGGACAGAGGCCTCATCACCACCTGAAGATGCCCACATGATGCTATGCATATTTCCTCATTGGAGGAGCAATATGGACTGTTGGGGGTGGGAACGTTGCCATCACTTTGTATATGTGTTTTTCGCGCTCATTTCTTCAGATTCAGAATTCTTTTGTTGCTACCACTTTGATTTCCAGTAAAAGATATCTTTACTCTAACAAAATGGAGTTTAAGTGTTTCTTTCTTGGATATTGAATGGAGCACCAGCTGACACTCACCTGTACATCACTCGTCGTCGGATTGTAATATGCCCTGCGGAAAATCTCAGTCATGTTCCTGAGTACGTCAAAAGTTGACAACAGATCTCCACTGTAGCTGGTTCCATCCTGAGATATCTCCACCAGGTTTTGTAAGACATCCGAGACCCCTTCTCCAATTAGACCCCTCTGGGCTTTTGAGAGGTGCTCTCTGGTCTGGTAAGTCAAAGGGAGGAGGAGGAGGAGGAGAGGAAGAGGAAGAAGAAGAAGAAGAGGAAGAAGAAGAGGAAGAAGGAGGAGGAGGAGAGGAAGAGGAAGAAGAAGAGGAAGAAGAAAAGGAAGAGGAAGAGGAAGAGGAAGGAGGAGGAGGAGGAGAAGGAGGAGAAGAAGAAGGAGAAGAAGAAGAAGAAGAAGAAGAAGAAGAAGAAGAAGAAGAAGAAGAAGAAGAAGAAGAAGAAGAAGAAGAAGAAGAAGAAGAAGAAGAAGAAGAAGAAGAAGAAGAAGAAGAAGAAGAAGAAGAATTAAACATTCTTTAAAAATACTATATTTTTGCACAACTGAACAAAACAGAACAGTTGCAGGAATTGGGTGTGTCTTGTGACTTGTCTAATGAAAAGAAGGACTAGGGGAAATGTGATAGCAGTGTTCCAATATCTTAGGGGCTGCCACAAAGAAGAGGGGGTCAAGCTATTCTCCAAAGCACCAGAAGGCAGGAGAAGAAGTAATGGATGGGAACTAATTAAGGAGAGAAGCAACTTAGAATTAAGGAGAAATTTCATGACAGTGAGAAAAATTAATCAGTGGAATGGCTTGCCTCCAGAAGTTGTGGATGCTCCAATACTGGACGTTTTTAAGAGGAGATTGGACAATCATTTGTCCAGAATGGTATAAGGTTTCCTGTTGGACCAGGGAGTCTAGACTAGAAGATCTCCAAGATCCCTTTTAAAACTGTTGTTACTTTGTTATTATTACTCTGTTACACCACCAACCAAAATACAATACATGTGTACAGTTGTTTCTAAGACCTGCATATTTATGTCACTAAAAGCTTCACTTAGGAAAGATAAAATCCACAGCTCACCCTTAGATTACAGTTTCCGGAATTCTTCCAGAGAAGAAACGCAGAAAATTCACTGGTGCTACAACCCCAATTGCTAACTATTTTAAAACCAAGATTTCTGGGCTGCTTAAGGTGGCCAATGAAATCATCCAAGCTCAAATGAATAAGACTTGGGTCTTGAGTGAGCTAGTCTGATGATTTCATGATGATGAAAAAGATGTTGAGACTCTGGAAAGAGTGCAGAGCAGAGCAACAAAGATGATTAAGGGCCTAGAGCAAGGGTCTTCAAACTTGGCAAATTTAAGACGTGTGGATAATTCATGAGCTAGCATGACTGGAGGAGGAATTCTGGGAGTCGAAGTCCACAAGTCTTAAAGCAGTCAAGTTTGAAGACCCCTGGTCTAGAAGCAGGGGTGGGATTAAAAATTTTTAACAACCGGTTCTGTGGGTGTAGCTTAGTTGGTGGGTGTGGTTTGGTGGTCCAGTGACTGGGTGGGCATGGCCAACTCAACATCACTCACATTGAGGCACGCATCTCTTCGCCTGGCCTCTCATGGCTGTGGGGATCCTGCAACAGTCATAAGTGTGAAAAATGGTCATAAGTCACTTTTTTCTGTGCCATTGTAACTTTGAATAGTCACTCCACACAAGCAAAGTATCAGCAAAGGAGGGGAAAAAAACTCCAGAGAAGTTCCTGAGACAGGAAGTCTAGTCCTGCCAAGAATGTAATAAAGGTTAACGGAGAGGCAGTTTCTGTCAGCAACACCAGAATGTTTCCTTCCTGCCTTCCTTACAGGATTAGGCCAGTAATTTCTTCTAACAACCGGTTCTCTGAACTGCTTAGAATGTTAACAACCGGTTCTAGCAAATAGGTGTGAACTGGTAGAATCCCACCCCTGCCTAGAGGTTAAAACATATGAAGAACAGTTGCAGGAATTGGGTATGTCTAGTTTAAGGGAACAAAAGAACTAGGGATGACATGATAGCAGTGTTCCAGTATCTGAGGGGCTGCCACAGAGAAGAGGTAGTCAAGCTATTCTGCAAAGCACTTGAGGGCAGGACAAGAAGCAATGGGTAGAAACTAATCCAGGAGAGAAGCAACCTAGAAACTGAGGAGAAATTTCATGATAGTGAAAACAATTAATGTGTGGAACAGTTTACCTCCAGAAGTTGTAAGTGCTCCATCACTGGAAGTTTTAAAGAAGAGATTGGAGGATCATTTGTCCAGAATGGTATGAGGTCTCTGGCTTGAGCAGGGGGTTGGACTAGAAGACCTCCAAGGTCCCTTCCAACTCTCTTATTCTGTTATTTACAGTTCCTGCAATGCTATTGTAATGTCCATGTGTATTTGTTTTTTGCATTACTATTGTTTGCATTTATGCATCTTACATTACTATCCAGCCAATTTGTACCCTATCAAACCTTCTCTTCCTGGCCAGACAAAACTGTGTCACCCAATCCCCTATTGTCATGCCAAAACACCAGAAAATTCTGAGGGGTGGGTGGGAAATGGACACTTTGGGTGAATCAGAATCAGAATAGTGCTGGAAATGACCTTGGAGGTCATCTAGTCCAGCCCCTCTGCTCAAGCAGGAGACCCTATACCAGGGGTAGGGAACCTTGGCTCTTTTATCACTTATGGACTTCAACTCCCAGAATCCCTGAGTGAGCCATAAAAGGTTCCCCATCCCTGGCCTAGTGGTTTTTCAGTTGTGGGGGAAGTCAATTTTTGACTGGAATGGGACTGTTTAATATACAAATGTAGGACATATTCTTTATATATTCTTTATATGTCCTACATTTGTATATCAAACAATCCCATTCCAGTCAAAAATTGATTTCCCCCACAACTGAAAAACCAGTAGGCCAGGGATGGGGAACCTTTTATGGCTCACTCAGGAATTCTGGGAGTTGAAGTCCATAAGTGATAAAAGAGCCAAGGTTCCCTACCCCTGCCCTACACCATTCCAGACAAATGGCTGTTCAGTCTCTTTTTAAAAACTTCCAGTGATGGAGTCCCCCCACAGTTTGTGAAGGCAAGCCTTTCCACTAGTTAATTGTCCTCACTATTAGAAAGTTTCCCCTTAATTCCAGGTTGTTTCTCTCCTTGATTAGTTTCCATCCATTGCTTCTTGCCTTCTGGTGTTTTGGAAAACAAATTAATCCCCCCTCCACTTTTTGACAGCCTCTAAAGTACTGGAATACTGCTAGCATGTCATTCCTAGTCCTTCTTTTCTTCAGACTAGTCAAACCCAAATCATGCAACCGTTCTTCGTATGTTTTAGTCTCCAGGCCTTTAAACATCTTCTTTGCTCTTCTTTGTACTTTATTCAAAGTCTCAACATCTTTTTTGTGATGTGGTGACCAAAACTGGATGCAGTATTCCAGGTGTGGTCTTACAAAGGCTTTGTAAAGTGGTACTAATTCTATTTTTTTTTTCAGTATTTTTTTTATTTGTCAATCGCTTACAAGATACAGGTATAAGAATAAATATAGTTTTGAATATATGAGATAGATACATATAAGAAAAATAAAAAGAAACCAGACATTGACCACTCTGTTGCTGAAATCGTATTTTCTGCAGTCAAGTTTGGTGCGGTTAACCTTGAATTTGTATCTATTGTGTGCTCTTGTATTGTTATGATCGAAGCTGAAGTGTTAATTTGCAGGTAGGACATTGCAATGTATGATTTTATATACTATATCTATATCTAGATCAGACCAGAGGCGGTGTAGTTCTAGATTCTTCACCTGGTTCAATACGTCACATGGTTTTGACCTTATGGCTCTGCTTACACAATCAAAGATTGTATTAGCTTTTTTGGGGGGGCTGCTGTTGGTGCACACAGCTGGCTCACGTTTAACTGATAAGCTCATTCATCTGCGCTATGTGTATTTTTTCCATTTGAAATTTGAAGCTTGAAGAAGGCATGAATGAGATGATTCTGCCATTGACCAAGATCACAACTTCTATAACCATTAATTAAAAATGATGAAAGAGAATATTTGTAGCTCAAAGATGAACTGTGGGGTCCTTGGTGTTCTTTGAGCTTGGTTGCTTGCTCACAAATGTTACATTACCAAATAAATATTTCCAAAGATTAGAAGCATAGAAAATTGATTCAAGCCTTGATTAGTTGACCATAGTTGTCCATAGAGATTCTCCATCACCCAGGCCATGGTTGTCCCAAAGGTGCTTTTTCAAGAGACAACTGGACTTTCTTGTTTTTCCTTGAAGACATTTCTCTTCTCAGCCAAGAAGCTTCTTCAGTTCTGAACTAAAGAGAACTGAAGAAGCCTCTTGGACGAGAAGCAAAGCATCTTCAAGGAAAAACAAAGAAAATCCAGTTGCGTCTTGAAAAAGCACATTTGGAATCATCTTGAGATACCACTTTCAATAATTCAAATAGGAAAGCACCTATTTCCCATCTCATTCTGAGGGTCAGTCCCACTCACCATCATCTGGATATTCCTGTAGTCTATGGAGACACACTTTACGTAGGTTGGAAGCGTCCAATAGGCGATACCATCTTCATCCAAAAGGCATCGCCGTAGGATCAATCCTGATGAGAGAAGGTATCATGAAAACCATAACATGAAAAGAAGAACTCCTCCTCCTCCTCCTCTTCCTCCTCCTCCCGGTAAACCTTTCTCCAGGGGTGGGATTCTACCGGTTCGCACCTATTCGCTAGAACCGGTTGTTAACATTCTAAGCAGTTCAGAGAACCGGTTGTTAGAAGAAATTACTGGCCTAATCCTGTAAGTAAGGCAGGAAGGAAACATTCTGGTGTTGCTTACAGAAACTGCCTCTCCGTTAACCCTTATTACATTCTTGGCAGGACTAGACTTCCTGTCTCTGGAATTTCTCTGGAGTTTTTTCCCCTTCCATTGCTGGTACTTTGCTTGTGTGGAGGGACCATTCAAAGTTACAATGGCAAAAAAAGTGAAAAAAGTGACTTATGACTATTTTTCACACTTATGACTGTTGCAGCATCCCCACACTCATGAGAGGCCAGGCAAGGAGATGCGGGCCTCGATGTGAGTGATATTGAGTTGGCCACACCCAGCCAATAACATGACCACCAATCCACGCCCACCAACTTAGCCACACCCACAGAACCAGTTGTCAAAAAATTTGAATCCCACCTCTTCCCTTCTCCCATCTAGCACTAATGATATCACCTAGTTGTATCATGAAATGCCTGCAAGAAAATAAACTAAGCTCAGAGAGGACCCTGTAGTTCTCCTCCTCCTTCTCCTCCTCCCAGTAAACCCCCCTCCCATCTAGCACTGATGATATTATCTACTTGGGCAAGAAATGCCTGCAAGAAAATATCCAAGCTCAGATAACACCAAGGACTGCACAGTCCTTCCCCCTCCTCGTCCTCCAGCACAAGGACCCCCATAGGTAACTACAAATAACTCCATTACCCCCTGGATATGCCCAAATTAGCCTCTTGTGGGTAATTACTCCCTAATTTAAAAACACCAATGGAGATTGTGGTATCAGAATCTTGAAAAATCAGGCAGGATTTCCCATCTCTCTTCCAACCAAGAGAGTTGTCCCTTTAGGTTTTTTTCTGAATTTTTCTTTCTTTCTTTCTTTCTAGTTTTTAGGGTGTGTTTTCCCTAACTGCCTCCTTCTTTCACCAAGGTCATCTTGGTGGAGATCTGCATGAGCCCCGAGCTTAAACATTAAATATTGAGCATACCACTGACCTGATAAGGCCCTAACTGTTTTCCTTTCAGAATGTGAGGCAGCCAGGTGTGGGCTGCAGGGGGTTTGGGAGAACCCCTAGCTAAGATTCTGCCCAGTTCGGAGAACCCCCAAATCCCACTCTTCCTCTCCTCTCCCAGGAGTCCCCACACAGCCCGTTTTGGATGCAGGTAAGTGCAGGGCACGTGTGGAGGCTCGGAGAGGGTAAAAAACAGGCCTCCCAGAAGTTCAAGAAAGCTGAAAATGGACCCGTTTCTGGCTTCCAGAGAACCTCCAGAGTCCAGGGAGGCAGTTTTCCACCCTCCCAGAGGCTCGAGAAAAGACTCCAGAGCCTGGGGAGGGCAAAAACACAACCCCCGTGGTGCAGGAGGCCAACTAAGCCATTCCCACCATGGCCACACCCACCCGGCAACCAGGCAGAAAACCCCTTGTTAAAATTTTTGAAGCCCATCCCTGGAGACAGCAAACTCCAGGTGTTCAAGTGCAGCCACTATATCTTTTTTGTAGAAATATCCTTATTATATTTCAGAAACAACAATGAAAATGCAAACTAACAGAAGGAGGAGGACAAAAAAATGGGGGGAAACGGAATAACAATCTGATTCCTTTATTCCAGCTGGTCTTGACCCAGGAATATGTGAGAGGTCATTCAGAGCTGAGCAGGAGCTGGAACCTGGCTGATTCCCACGTCTTACCTGTCGCGTTACGAGGACATCGGACAGCCGCTGCATCTCCAGCTGGAGTTTCTTTCCACACCACGGAGGCCAAGCTGTCCTCGTCACAGATTTCTTGAGGTTCTATCAAGAAAGAACTTGAGAACTTGGAGAACTTGCCTGAAGGAAATTTGGCTTAAACATTTCTTTTATAAAAGTCAAAGGAGCTCCTTGGCATATTAAATGTTCACTATCAGCTGGTTTTAGGCAATATGAGGGCAATGTTAACTCAAAGAATCATGGAATCCTAACCAGGCCCAGTTCCTGCAACCGTTCTTCATATGTTTTAGCCTCCAGTCCCTTCATCATCCTGGTTTCTCTTCTCTGCACTCTTGCTAGAGTCTCAATGTCTTTTTTTATAATGTGGTGACCAAAACTGGAAGCTGTACTCTAAGTGTGGTCTTACTAAGGTTTTATAGAGTGATGTTAGTACCTCACTTGATCTTGATTGTATCCCTCTGTTAATGCAACTTAGGATCGTATTAATTGTCTAATCTTCTCTTTAAAACCTTCAGTGATGGAGCACCCAAACTCCAAGAGGCAAGCTATTCCATTAATTATTGATTCTTCTTGTCCAAAAAAAAATCCACTTTATTTCCAGGTTGGATCTTCCACCCATTGCTTTGTGTCCTGTCCTCATAAGTTGACTCTTTCTTCTCTGTGAAACCCATCAAGTACTATTCACCCCTAAGCCTTCTCTTTGTTAGGCTTGACATAATTAGTTCCCGTAACTGTTCCTCCTATGATTTATTCTGCAGACCCCTAAGCATCTTCCCTGCACTCTTTCTAAGGCCTTAGCATCGTTCTTTTAAAACCATGGTGAATAGAATTGGATGTGCTATTCCAAGTCCCAAAGGTACTTTTTTCAAGAGGCAACTGGACTTTCTAGTTTTTCTCTGAAGAGGTTTTGCTTTTCATCCAAGAAGTTTCTTTATCTCTGACCGGATGGTGGAGAATTGGAAGGATTTATATTCCTTGCAGACAGCTGGTCATTTGCATCCTTTTAAAGAGTCATTGAGGCCACTTGGTGGTTTATTTTATTTATTTATTTGTCAATTGCTTACAAGATAATAGGTTCAAGTAAAAACATAGTTATGAATACATGGATACATACAAGAAAAATAATATATATATATATATGTATATATATGTGTGTGTGTGTGTGTGTGTAAGGTTTTGAGCTGATAAATAATTAAATAAGGGATACACAAAGTATATATATATATATATATATATATATATATATATATATATATATATATATATATATATATATATATATATATATATATATATATATATATATATATATATATATATATATAAAACAATAGAACAGGGACACTAGGCATGTTGGTGCGCTTATGCACACCCCTTACAGGCCTCTTAGGAAAGGGGTGAGGTCAATAGTAGACAATCTAAGGTTAAAGTTTTTGGGATTTGGGGAAGAAACCACAGAGTCAGGTAGAGTATTCCAGACATTGACCACTCTGTTGCTGAAGTCGTATTTCCTGCAATCAACTTTGGTGTGATTTACTTCGAGTTTGTATCTATTGTGTGCTCTTGTATTGTTATGGTTGAAGCTATCTGTAGTTGTAGTAGTAGTGGTGGTGCAAATTGGTTTATCCATACCCATTTGAATGACTCAGGTGACCCCGAGGATAAAGACAAACCTCCAAGTGGCCTCAACACCTCTCTAAAAGGATGCAAATGACCAGCTGTCTGCAAGGAATATAAATCCTTCCATTCCTTGCCATCCAGTCAGAGCTGGAGAAGCTTCTTGGATGAGAAAAAAAATGTCTTCATAGAAGAACCAGAAAGTCCAGTTGTCTCTTGAAAAAAAAGCACCTTTGGGCCAACATATCCTGGATGATGGGAGAATCTCTATAGACACTATTCCAAGTATGGCTTCATGAGTGAAGGGTGATTCCCTGATATATTTCCTTGACCACTATGGGAAGGAACACCAACTGCTTGAACCTTAGCTACAACACTATAGGATTATTTTTGGTGGGGGGATATCATTCCAAGAACAAAATTAGTTGGTCAGACTTTGTATTCAAAACCAGGTCCAACCAACTGTGGTATTCTCTTATGCGTGCAGTTCCCCAGGAGGGTAGCAGACAAATCAAGTATAAAACTTGCTGATATATACATGCAGGAGCAATAGAACATGTTATAGCCATAAATGCATTTCATGAAAATTCCCATAAATATTCTACACTTCTGGAAAAGGAGAGGTAGAGTTTGCAGCCTACAAGATTGAAGAATGAATCCCACTTCTGCCTCAATAATGCCAGCCTTTATGCGTTGAAGTTATTTACGAGACATAAACCAGGGGAAGCTGTCAGAGGAATATTAAAGCTATTTCTCAACTCGGAGCAGGGAGATAGGAGGGAGCAAATATTTTTCAAGTTCCAATTATATTTCTTTCCTTCTTGAACATATAAAGCAACTTGTAAACAGAATGGGCACATACATGGCCCAGAAAGACTAGAAAATTATTGCCGAAGTAAGACTGACTGTAGACATACCTAGAACCACAGGCATGCCTACACCTTAAAATAGCCTTGCCTTACCTCAATGTTTCTCAACCTTGCAATGAGAAGGGAGAACAATCAATTAGAGAACTTGTGGGTGCCCCATCACTGAAGGTTTTCAAGATGAGATTGGACAACCATTTATCTGAAATGGTATAGGGTTTCTTGCTTGAGCAGAGGGCTGGTCTAGAAGACCTCCAAGGTCACTTCCATTATTCTGTTACTCTTTAATTAGTCATTGGACCAGCTTCCCTCCAGAAGCGAGTGTACCATCACTGAAGGTTTTCAGGAAGAGATTGGACAGCCATTTGATATAGTATAGGATCTCTGGATTGACCAGGGCATTGAACTAGAAGACTTTCTGATACATGAAGCATGTGAGCTTTTCCCTTCAGCCTTCACTGAGTTGATCTGGATTGTAGATCCCTTCATCCAATCTAGATCAGCTGGAGTTCATGGGCACCACCTCCCTCACAGTTGGAGATTATCCAGTTGGAAAAAGATAATGATCCTTTTGCTCTTGGCCCAGGCAATTTATAGTCCAGACAATTAGAAAGCTGTTGTGTGAACACAACATGAGGAGGAGGAGGGTCATTCTTGGCAGGCCATATGCTCCACCATCTGTTCTTCCACAGATAGAGATGGAGGAGCCACTCAAGGGACAATTTCCTCTGATTTTGCAGGCTGCACTGAATGACACTTCTGGTAATGAAGCTTGATGCTCTGTTTTAGAGATGGTTGATAAAAGAGGACACAGACTTATAAGGCTTCAAGGGACCTTGGAGGTCTTCTAATCCAATGCCCTGCTCAAGGCAGGAGCCTCATGCCACCCCAGGCAAATGGTTGTCAAAAACCTCTAGTAATGGAGACTAACATAATAACAGAAGGGACCTTGGAGGTCTTCTAGTCCATTCCCCTGTGCAAGCAGGAAATCCTACACCATTTCAGACAAGTGACTGTCCAGTCTCTTCTTAAAAGCCTCCAGTGTTGGAGCCCCCACAACTTCCAGAGAGCAGCCGTTCCACTGAACGCTTCTTGTCATTGTCAGGAAATTTCACCTTAGTTCTAGGTTGCTTCTCTCTTTGATTAGCTTCCACTTGTTGCTTCTTGTCCTGCCTTCAGATGCTTTGGAGAATAATCAGAATCAGAATACAGATGGAACAGACTTTGAAGATCTTCTAGTCCAGCCCCCCCAAGCAGGAAATCCTATACTATTTCAGACAAGTACCTGTCCAGTCTCTTTTTAAAAACCTCCGGTGATCCAGTCGACTAGAAGTCACTGTCTCCTGGTAATTGACCCAAACTCGCCCACTTGTCATTCAGCCATCAAGACAAGGATCTGTGGACAGCACAGGACAACCCTGACTTTGCACAAATCTTCCTTGGGTACCATCAGTTCCTGTTATTAATCCAGGAGATCTTCTTCTTGGTGACTCATGCTTTAGTCATCATCTGTTTGGATTGCTGTAATGTGACCTGAGTGCTGTTAATCTTCAAGATCATTTGGAAGCTCTAGTTGGACCAGAACGCACTGCAGATATTTTTGAAGCATTTTTTTTTTAAATTACAGCCATATAACATCAGTGCTCAGAGAGCTGCAATGGCTCTCCGTGAACATCCTATTGTAATCCAAGAGGCTGGTTATTCAAACCCTACTTGGCTTTCAGGCCAGAAGAGTGTATCTGTTATCTCTGCTTGTCCCACCAGATCTAGCAAGGGGGCCTGCTCCAACTCCTTCCTATCAAACAATGTCATCTCATTGGACCCTTCTGTAGGTCAGGCCCAAACCCAAGAATGACACATGGTGAATTTTCCAAGCTGAATTCTTTCTTGTTTCAAACCTATAGACAGAATCTTGCCAGATTGAACACTCTACTATCGACATTTATAATATACTTTGGGAACTATTAGGGAGGGGATGTCTTCATCCCCTTTCTCTCACACATGATATCTGAGCTAAGTTGCCTCTTACTCTTCTGGAATTCACCTGCCTTGGAATCCATCTCCTTACAACATTCCAACACCCATTTTCTTCTGCTCTGAGGAACCACATCCCCTTTGAGATCAAAAGGACCTTAACTTCATTAAGCTTTTTGCAAAGTGGTAAAGACCTACCAGCTGACCAAAGCATTTGGGCCAGTAGTTAGGCAAGCTCTGCTAGATAATGATTGTTTTTAAAAGTTGGTTTGGGTTATTGTTTTGACCAGGTGCATTTCTTTTCCATTAGCTTATAAGGGCATTTATTTTGAAAAAAATAAAAGGTGCACTTCATTTTTCAAAGCACTACATGGATAGTTTTGGCAAGCAACCATAAGCGATGTTCTTTCTGGATGCAAACTATAGTAGAGGTCTCAAAAAGTCATTGGTAATTTCAGAAGAGAGAGATGGAGAGAGGGACGACAGAGAGAGGGAGAGAAATAAGACAAGAAAGAGAGAAGAAAGAAAGGGGCAAAAGAGACAGAATGGGAGAAAAGAGAGAGAAAGGAAAGAAAGGGAGAGAAAATGAAAGAGAAAGAGAAAAAAGAGGGAAAGAGAAGAGAGCAAGAGAGATAATGGAAGAGAGAAAAAGAATGAGAGAGAGAAGGGACAGAGAGAGAGAGAGAGGAAGTAAAAGAGAGGGAGAGGGAAAGGAAAGAAAGGGAAAGACAATGGGAGAGATAGAGACAAGGAGAGAGAAGAGAAAGAGAAAAGGGTAAGAGAGAGAATGGAAGAGCAAAGAAGAAAGAATGAGAAAAGAGATGAGAAAGAAAGACAGAAGAGAGAAAATGAGAGAGACAGAGAGAAAGGGAGAGAGAAAGAAAGATAAAAGAGAAAGCAGAGAGTAAAAGAGAGAGAGAGAGAGAGATCAGTGTGGTGAAACTAAGACAGGCCTGAGTAGCTTCCAGGAAGACAAATTTAATTTTTTCTTCCCAGAAGACTCTAAAATATATCCCTTGGCGGCTGATGCCAAAAAGCCAACATTTAGAATTTAATTATTATTATAAATTCAGTCTCCCGCACAGACACTTATCGGAACTAGCAGTATTTCACTGTGCAAGTTCCATAGATCCACTGTGTCTATTTCAGCAATGCAATTTAAGAGGAATATCTTCCTTTTGGCTCCTGAAGATGGAAGGGTCTACTTGGGCCTCAAAATCTACTCCCTGCTCAATAAAAAAAAAACTCAGTTGAAGCATCCCCACCACATAGAACGTAGAATAAACGGGTTGGGAGGGAGCTTGGAGGTCTTCTAGCCCAGCCTCCTGCTCAAGCAGGAGACCCTATACCATTCTAGACAAATGGCTGTCCAATCTCTTCTTAAACACCTCCAGTGATGGAGCATCCACAACTTCTGGAGGCAATTTGTCCCACTGGGTGATTGTTCTCACCGTTAGGAAATGTCTCCTTAGTTCCAGGTTGCGTCTCTCCTTGATTAGTTTCCATCCCATTGTTTCTTGTCCTGCCCTATTTGGAGAATAGATCAACCTCCCCTCTTCTCGGGGACAGCCCCTCAGATACTGAAAGACTGCTATCATGTCACCCCTAGTCCTCCTTTTCATTAGACTAGATATACCTAGTTCCCTCAATCGTTCATTATATGGTTTAGCCTCCAGTCTCTTTATCGTCTTTGTTCTTCTTCTCTGAACTATCCAGATGCTGTCCAGTGAAGGGGACATGTGATGTGACACCTGGAAAAATATAGCATCCTTCACTTAATCCTCCAGAGGAAGATTGAAAACAAACGAGATCCAGGAAGAAGAACATCATGGCTTCAAAACCTAAGGAACTATTTTTGATAAAACTCAACAGCTGTTGAGTTTTATGCAGCTGTTGATCAAAATAGGATTGGCAACATGATTTCCAATGTCCAATGATGAATATGGTACAAGAAGAAGAAGAATGAATGGGAGGCCACCATACCAGTGGTGGTATGCTACCGGTTTGGTCCGGGTTAACTGAACCGGTAGTAAAAAAAAACCTCTGAGGATCAGCTGAGAGGAGAAAGAAGAAAAAAATGCAAAATTGGCCCTCCCACCTGTCCTTGCGCTTTTCTCTTCTTTATCCTCTCCGCTGATTGGCGCTGCAGGCCACACCTGGTGTGTGGAAAGCTGCGCACACATGTTAGGTGTGTGTACATTAGGTGTGCATGTGTGCCCAACTGCAATCACTGAACCATAGTGGAACAGGTTGAATCGCACTGCTGCATCATACCTCTAACTCAGGGGTCCCCAACCTTCCTTGCAGAAGTGACCTTTAATAAGAAAAATCATGCTTTGTGTTGTCTTGTGAAATTGCTCGCTCACCCATCACTTACAGTACATGGATCAGTTCCCATCAGGCCATGGTGTCATGGTTGACTTTCTCATACATCTCTGCTTGCAACCAGACAACAGAAACTAAGGAGGTAAGAGGGGACTAATTGGAGTTTTCGGGGAGCTGGGAGGGAATTGAGGACTTCCAGAACACCATCTGTGGCCAGAGAGAATTTTTACACCTCAAGATCAAACGGTGGGAAACCTCTGAAAGGCACAGACTATTCCCAAAACAAACTGACTGTATATGATGGGTGGACAATGGACAGTGGGTGGCCCAAGAGAAAAGGGGGAACTTCTACCTAAGCTGCTTTTTGCATGATAACCTCAGAACTGGCTTTGCTTCTTCTGTACCTATGTGGCATTATCCATAAAACTAGACTCTTGGAAAAATGATTCCCAAAAAGTTTTTTTTGCTGCATGTGCCAATGGGACAGTACCAGTCCATGGATCAGAGGTTGAGGGACCATGCTCTAACTGATAGATGTCACCATCTATTGTGGTTCGGACAGTGGGGAAGAAAGGAGATCAGTCCAGGAGTCTGGAGAGGACTCGGACGAGGGTCCTGCATCCAATGCAGAGATGGAGCCAGGACCATCTGGGAGTGAGATTCTGCCTCCGGAGTCTGGCAGTAGCAAGGCACAGGGCTCTATTCCAGTGCGTGTGTATGCAGAGCTGCTAGAAGGTGAGAGCAGCTGAAACAAAAGGGGCGACTCAGGAGTAAGGCTGGGAGGTGATTGCCCCTCCCATAAGGTATAAAAGACAGGCAAAGATGATGAAACCTTTGCAGGAAACAAAATCGTTCATTCGGTTCAGATTCATTCTTGAAGCTCTTTGTACTTTGGTTGGTTTTTTTTTTTTTCTAGTTCATTGGACACTTCTGTTATTGGCAGCACTTCACAGGAAAGCAAGATGGGTGCTTATCTTAAGGGACTGTTTGAGATTCATTACTGGCTGGGAATGAAAATAATTCCTGGTTGCAATAAAACAAGACTTGTTTTTAAAATAAGCATGTGCGTAATTACGGTCTCGGAAGCCTTGGTCAGAAAACCATCAAGATGTCCATTGTCAACCCAGAAGCTGGCCTGGCCAAAGCCATCTTGGAGCTTCAGTACTGCCACACCAGAGCTGCATGATAGGGAGAGGGGATTAGAGATAGCTGGGGCTGCAGAGTCAAAACAAAATACTTTGTCGTGGGAACCAAGGACGTTCTCCGGAGGAAGAACAAAATACTTTCTCATGGGAACCAAGGACATTCTCCAGAGCTGGAGGAAGGAGGAGTGATGTCACCAGACCAGTGGATGCTGCCTTGATTGGGCTATGTGACTGATTGTTTGGGATTGGGGGAAAACTTTCACTTTTAATTAGATGAAAACCGAAGGATTCTTTAGAGTTGGTTTTCACCAGAAATGTGCAAATATGATATTTTGAATAAATCTATTCTTTGAGGAACCTACCTGTCTCGGAGTTCTGGCTTGCAATGGATCTATTACTTGGCATCCATATTGCATGAAATACTTTATCTAAAACTTATGCAGGTTCTACTTTATGCTAACTTCCATATCCTGAACTCCAGAACTGTTCCAGAATGGTTAAATAATTGGGAGTCACCCCAAAAATGTCTGAGAAATCGCCAGCAGAGCCTGGGCCTTCTGTCAGCTTTCAGATGGGGAGTCAACAGCCCCAAGGTCTGGAGGTGGCTGATGGGGAAGAGGAGGAACAACTAGGTCCAGTGCCTGACATGTTGATGCACAGAAGGCAGAGGAGAGGAGAGCAGTGGAAATCTATAGGCCGATCCTTGGGATGCAAGAGCCACCACTGCTAGCGAAGCCCCACCCTAGCTCTGGGGATAAAAAGCAGGGGGTGGAGAGGAATAGATATAGCAGACAACTACTCATCTCCGTCCTGGACGGACTTTTTAGCCTGCAATGAGAGAGAAACTTTTTCTTGGGGATGCCAATGACCCTAATAAAGGAATCTTTGAGTTTGCTTCAGAGGGTGTGTCATGTTTGAGGAACTGGGTCAAGACACCAGAATATAGAGCAACTCAAAGAAGTAGTGCAAGATCAGAAGATGTGGAGAGATCTGGCCCATGGAATCACCAAGGGTTGGACATGGCTGATCATCATAAAAACAATGGCTACCAAGCTGCCTTCCATCGAGGACTTGTATACTGCACGAGTCAAAAACAAGGCTATGAAAATATTTACAGACCCCTCACATCCCGGACATAAACTGTTTCAACTCCTTCCCTCAAAATGACACTATAGAGCACTGCACACCAGAACAACTAGACACAAGGACAGTTTTTTCCCTGAACGCCATCACTCTGCTAAACAAAGAATTCCCTCAACATTGTCCGACTATTTACAAATTCTGCACTACTATTACTGTTAATCTTCTCATCACTTCTTATCACCCCTCCCCTCCCACTTGTGACTGTATGACTGTAACTTTGTCACTTGTATCCTTACGATTTATATTGACTGTTTCCTAGTATGACTGATTGCTTATGGTACCCTATGACTATCATTAAGTGTTGTACCTGATGATTCTTGACTCTTGACGAATGTATCTTTTCTTTTATGTACACTGAGAGCATCTGCACCAAAGACAAATTCCATGTGTGTCCAATCACACTTGGCCAATAAAGTATTCTATTCTATTCTATTCTATTCTATTCTATTCTATTCTATTCTATTCTATTCTATTCTATTCTATTCCATTCCATTCCATACCATTCCATACCATTCCATTCCATTCCATTCTATATCATCATCATCAGCCACTTACCTGGACACCTCCGTTCATTGCATTGCTTGAACTCTTCCTTGGGACCTTGACATGGCTCTCCTCCGAAGAAAGGACCATAGCACACACGGTCACGTTTCTGGGTTCCTCCACCACAGGTGGCAGTACAGCTTCCCCAAGGACCCCAGACCTGCCATTTTCCATCCACTGCAGCAGAAGGACAAAAATGACAAGAAGCGTATTGTGACATTCCTACAGAAAAGGAAGGCTGAAAGAACGTTG
Source organism: Bungarus multicinctus (assembly GCA_023653725.1). Classification (NCBI taxonomy): domain Eukaryota; kingdom Metazoa; phylum Chordata; class Lepidosauria; order Squamata; family Elapidae; genus Bungarus; species Bungarus multicinctus. Next base: position 93,689,149 of record CM042846.1, on the reverse strand, counting down.
TAAAGGCAACGCCTACAACTCATAAATGAGCTTCAAGTCGATCTCAAATGTACTTTTATTTTATTTTATTTTTTTTAAGGCAACAGGACTTTCTCGATTTTCCTCCTTGGAAAACATTTCACTTTCCATTTCAAAAGCTTCTTCAGTTCTGCAGTCAAGGGCTTTTTGGATGAGAAGGAAAATGTTTTCCAAGGAGAAAAACCAAGGAAGTCCAGTTGCCTTTTGGGGGAAAAAAAATCACCTTTGGGACAAACAAAACCTAGATGATTGAGAATCTCCATAAATGCTTAAATTCAATACAGGTAATCCTCAATTTACAATGGTTCATTTAGTGACCCTTCAGAGTTACAACGGCACTGAAAAAGTGGCACGATTGTTTTTCACACTCACAACCATTGCAGACAGCTGGTCATTTGCATCCTTTTAGAGAGTTGTTGAGGTCACTTGGAGGTTTGGTGCAAATGGGTGTGGAGCCTTCTTGGGACTGCTGAAAGGACTGTGTTGTAGACAGGAGTTAGATGATGCTGGGACACACCTTCTTTATTGAGAGAGGCCTGTTCAATTTTGACTAAGGCAATTTTGCACCACTCAGGTGATCCTGGGGACACAGATAAACCTACAAGTGGCCTCAACAACCCTCTAAAAGGATGCAAATGACCAGCTGTCTGCAAGGAATATAAATCCTTCCATTCCCCACCATCCTTTCAGAACTGAAGAAGCTTCTTGGCTTGAGAAGCGAAATGTCTTCAAAGAAAAACCAGAAAATCCAGTTGCCTCTTTAAAAAGCAACTCTGGGCTGTTTGCTTGTTTATTACATATATCTGTCACCCATCTCATAGTTCAAGACAATAACTTGGTCCTCAACACCAATAAGACCAAGAAGCTTATAGTGGACTATAGAAGGAACAGATCAGATATCCAGCCCTTACTTATCAATGGAGACCGAGTGGAGCAAGTGGCCAGTTTTAAGTTTTTGGGGTGTTACCATAAAGAGGACCTGACCTGGGGTGCTCACATTACAGCCCTAGTCAAAAGGGTACAGAAGAGATTATACTACCAGAGACTTCTCAGGAAACAACAATTGAATAGAAAACTGCTGGTGACCTTCTACAGCTGCACCATAGAGAGCGTTTTAACTTACTGCACCTCTGTATGGTTTGCCAGTTGCACAGTGGCAGATAGGACAGCACTCCAGAGGGTTAATGTCATCGCCTGGAGGATCATTGGTTGCTCTCTTTCCTCTTTGGAAGAGCTTTATAGCTCCTGCTGCCTTAAGAAAGTTCAAAACATTCTCAAAGATCCACCTCATCCTGGGCACCTTTTTTTTTTTTTTTTTGGAACTGTTACCATCTGGCAGACGGTACAGGACAATAAAAACAAGGATAAATAGGCTGAAAAACATCTTCTATCCCAGGGCAGTAACTCTATGGAATTCTACTGTATAGTGCAGCATTGATGCGGTATCAGTGTTTTCAATTCAATGTGTGGACTGTGAAGGATGTGTGTTTGTGTTTATTTTCATGGTCATGATGTGCACTGAAGATGGTGTTTGATTTCGTTGTACGAGGTGCAGTGACAATAAAGTAAACTAAACTAAACTAAAATCAAGGCAATTCCATCTGGAGAAAAAGTTTGCGTTGAAGTTTAGAAATCTTAAAAGATTTCTTCTAAGAAGCATGTAATTTCTGCTTTTAGAGAAGATATATTATGGGAAAGGGAGACTTTCAAAACAATGTGCCTTCCTGCATTTTCCCCAAAACCAAAATATGATGTCATTAATACAGTTTAGACACCAGGTGGCGCTAGACTTAGTTGTATCTGAGTGGGATGAAGACTTTTCAAAGAATGTAGATCAGTTTACATTTGAAAGACACAACAAGCCAACATAAATGTTGGTTTCCTGATCATTGAGTCCTTCAATTCTTCCATGTCATCTTTTTGCATGTTTAACAAGAGCAAAAGGTGAACTGGCCTCAATGAGAAAGTGTACCTAAGTCTAATATGGATAGTTTCGATTTACGACCATCATTGAACCCAGAGTTATGGTCATGTCTTTGTGGTTAAAAGTCTAGGCATCATGGGACCGAACCTGATTATTTTGGACATTTTTTGGGCAGTCATTAAGTGAATGCTGTGGTGATTAAACAAATTCGTTTCAACCTATGGATTTTTGGAGGGTGGGGGTGGAAATTGGAAGTAAATGCCAGAAATGGGTTAAAAATGTCAAAAATTGGGATCCCATGACCACAGGATGCTACAAATGGTTGTAAAGGTGAGCAGGATGCTACAAATGGTTGTAAAGGCCCCAATGCGATCAAGTGACAGCAGTGTGTGTGTGAGAGAGAGAGGGGGGGGAGAGGGGAGAGAGAAAGAGACAGGGGGGAGAGGGAGGGAGGGAGGGAGGGAAGGAGAGAGAGACAGACTGTCATAACTTTGAAATGAGTCATAAGTAGATTTTGGGGCCAAACTTCAAATGGTGTTGAAGCAACCAGTCCTAAGTTGAGGACTATGTACATGATAGGAATATTGACACATTTTGTGTAATCTTCATTGAGACAATAGCTCAATGTCTGTGAATCTCTCTCTCTCTCTCTCTCTCTCTATATATATATATATATATATATGTTTCTCTACCTCTCTTTCTTTCTGTATCCATCTCTGTATCTCTCTTTCATCTTGCTATCACTCTATCTTTCTTTTCATCTCTCTCATCTATTTCTGTCTATCTAATCTCTCTTCCTATCATTCTATCATCTCACTATCTCTCTGTGTATCTATTTCACTTTCTCTCTCTCTTTCTTTCCATATCTATCTCTGTATCTCCATCTCCGTCTCCGTCTATCTGTCTATCTATCTATCTATCTATCTATCTATCTATCTATCTATCTATCTATCTATCTATCCATCCATCCATCCATCCATCCATCATCATCTCTCTCCCTCTCCCTCTCTCCCTCTCTCTCTCTGTCTCTGTGTGTGTTTCTCTCTCTCTCTCTCTGTTTCTCTGTCTCTGTCTTTCTCTCTGTGTCTCTCTGTGTCTCTCTGTCTTTCTGTGACTCTCTCTGTGTCTCTCTCTGTGTCTCTCTCTGTGTGTGTGTGTGTGTGTGTGTGTCTCAAATGTATTGCCCACCCATCATACCACATAATTCTTCCATTCCGTCCCTGGTCTCCAAAGATCTCAACTTGGGAGGGGTTCCCCATGCAACCCACCTGGACACTGCCGAAGGAAGCAGTCTCGGGACTCGACCCAGGGCCCCTGGCATTCTGCCCCTCCGTACGAAGGTCCATTGCATTCCCGTGTCCGCTGCTGGGTGCCATTGGAGCAGGAGGTGGAACAGGAACTCCAGCTGGACCAGGCATTCCAGTTGCCGTCCACTGAGTGGCCCAAAGGAAGAAAAGACAGGAGACAGAATGTGAAAACCGCTTTTGCATGGGTGGGGTCCACATACCAACATTCTGTTGCACCGGAGATTGTATCGATGGAAGAGAAGATTTGTAGTTGACGGTTGGGGTCCTTGGTGGTTTTCTTGCAGATGTTTCATTACCCAACTAAACATCATCAGTGCTAAAAGGGAATGGAGTTTGTGAGGAGGAGGAGGAGGAGGAGGAAGAGGAGGAGGAGGAGGAGGAGGAGGAGGAGGAGGAGGACGACCGTGGGGTCCTTGGTGCTCACCAAGTTTGGTGGTTTTCTTGAAGTAACTTCATTACCCAACTAGGGAACATCAGCAGTGCTCGAAGGCACAAGCACCACTTCCTTCAGCACTGAAGGTGTTACCTAGTTGGGTAATGAAATATGTGCAAGAAAATCACCAAACTCAGAGAGCACCAAGGACCCCACAATCCTCTTCATCCTCCTCCCTTCCACTTCCTCCCCTCCTCCTCTCTACAAATCCTACCTCCTTCTAGCACTGATAATGTTACCTAGTTGGATGATGAAATGTCTGCAAGAAAACCACCAAGCTAGGAGAACTCCTCCCTCCCCCCCTCCCTCCCTTCCGTCCTTTCCTCCCTTTTCAGGATTCTATAATTTAGAACCTTAGTTTGCACTGTAGTAACTTCCCAGTTAAATGTAGATCTTGAGATATGGATTTTCAATCTCCACAGCACAGAAAGGCAATCTTGCCCTCTTGCCAGACATGGTATGAATATTTGCCCATCAAGAGTCATGAGCTACATATGTGCTTGTTTCAAAAATTAGATTTACTTAGCTGCCCTCCAAATCTTCCTGTGGTTATAATCTCAAGAAGAAGGGTAAGAGGAACAAGAGCAAACAATCATGAAGGAGAAAGGCCATTTATCCAGACTGGGAATATTGGGATTATAAAGCCCATCCTGGAACCTCACTGTCCCTACCATCCCTGTCCTATTGTTTCTTTTATATTTTATTTTTCTTATATGTATCCATGTATTCATAACTATGTTTTTACTTATACCTATTATCTTGTAAGCAATTGACAAATAAAAAAATAAAATAAAATAAAATAAAATAAAATAAAATAAAATAAAATAAAATAAAATAAAATAAAATAAAATAAAATAAAATAAAATAAAATAAAATAAAATAAAATAAAATAAAATAAAATAAAATAAAATAAAATAAAATAAAATAAAATAAAATAAAATAAAATAAAATAAAATAAAATAAAATAAAATAAAATAAAATAAAATAAAATAAAATAGTAGAAGTCACAGAGGAATACAAGAGAAGAATTTCGCATAGACCTTCCAGTGATGGTTCTAGTAATGACTTGAACAATGGTCCCCATCCAACAAAATGAAATTCAATTGTGGAGAAAAGCAAGATTTTACATTTAGGCAGGAAAAAACAAAGCTACAAGTATAGACTAGGCGAAACCTGGCTCAAAAACAATGATTTTGTGATTTGGAATCCTAGTCGACAATCACTTAAACATGAGCACAGCCATGTATGGCAGCAGCCAAAAACGCTAATACAGTCCTTGGTTGTATAAACAGAGGCATAGAATCAAAATCACGTATGGTATTGGAGGAAAATTAATAATGGGCTGGAAGAAATCACTAAAGTTAAAATTGAATGGAAACCAGAAATATTTTTATTAGGAATTCCAAAACAAAAGATTAGTAAAAAAATCACTATATATTATACTCCAGATTTTAACAGCGCCTCATCTTTGCCCAAAACTGGAAATGCGAAAATACTCCCTCTGACTTCATGATCATAAAAAAAGTTTTGGAACGCGCAGAAATGGATAGGCTATCACCGGAACTTAAAAATAAAGAGGAATCAGAATATTACGAGATTTGGAATTGTTGGTACAATTGGCTAGAAGATAGACATGAAATTAATAAAACAAAGTCAAATAAAAAAGTATGACTGAAACTAGTAATATTATATGTAACTAGATTTGTAATATAGAATTAGATGAAACTTTGTATTATATGTTTAAAGTAATAATTGTGGAAGAGTATTTTACATAATTTGAGAGATGTCAGAATGAGTGAACGCTGTTTGGCTTAAGTTGCTATAAGTGGAAAGTTTGATTTTATTGTATTGGTATAAATTTGTTCAATAAAGTATTTTTATTTAAAAATAAATCATGTACAGTATTAGTACCTCTTTATAAAGCCTTAGTAAGGCCACATCTGGAATGCCGCATCCAGTTTTGGTCACCACATTGCAAAAAAGATGTTGAGACTTTGAAAAATTGCAAAGAAGAAAAACTAAGATGATGAAAGGCCCGAAAACTAAAACAGATGAAGAAAGTTGCAGGATTTTGGTTTGGCTAGTCTAGAGAAAAGAAGGATGGGGAGGACATGATAGCAGTCTTCTAGTATTTGAGGGGCTGCCACAAAGAAGAGGGGGTCATCTTATTTTGCAAAATACCAGAAGGCAGGACAAATAGCAATGGATGGAAACTAATCAAGGAGAAAAACAACCTGGAATTAAGGAAAAATTTCCTAACAGCGAGGACAATTAACCAGTGGAATAGTTTGCTTTCAGAAGTTGTGAGTGGTCCATCATTGGAGGTTTCTAAGAAGAGACTGGACAGCCGCTTATTTGAAACAATATAGGCTTGAGCAGGGGGTTGGACTAGAAGACCTCCAAGGTCCCTTCCAGCTCTATTCTATTCTGATATTCTAATTCAAGGAGACAGCAGATAACCTTTCAGTGAATTCTTTGAGCGCTTTTCCTACCGAAGCAAGAGAAGGAAACGTATTTAAGGAATCCTTGAGGGCTGTTTTTGCTTTCTAAGATCAGCTGCCTTGGTTTTGATAAGACATTTTTCTCTTTTGACAGTCTAGCCCTGCTCCCTTCTGTAATCTGCAAATAACTTACTGACGACTCGGTTTGCCAGGCTGAATATCCTAACTGCAAACAGGAATTTGGGATGGTAAAGCAAATACAAATTATTTCAAGCAGAAGTATTTGCGCTCTTGAAAGCTTTCCAGTTTCTCAAACATTCTGAATTCACCCCTTTTTGCACAATATTATTAGCTCAAGACTCACCACATACACAAAGACATACACACACACACAGCCAGAAACACGAGCCATAATTTATCATCTAACTGGCGACACCTCCTTCCGCAATGTGCAATTTGGGAATGAAATATGTGTAATTTTTTACTGGAGCTGTATATCTTGCAATGTGGCTTGACATGATGGACTTGCTCTAATTATCTCAGAACTTGCACTGCTAAACGAGGGAGGCCAAAGATCAACCCCCGGCAAATAGATGAAGTTGGAAGGATCTGTGAACCAGAGGGTTGTAGATCTTTAGATGTCCTGAAGGTTCACAAACCACCTTGGACCAATCTAGACAACCCTGGAGTGCCCAACTCTAGGTAAGCAAAGTTTGTTCCCATCACAAGACCCATCAGAAGATTTATCACAAGACCCTCACTTGACACACCCACACCTGACCCATCACTAGACCTTCAACTTGACACCTACACCTGACCCATCACAAGGCTCTCACTTGCCATGATCTCTCATCACTAGACCCATCATAAGATCCTCACCGGGCATTAGCCACATCTAACCTATCACAAGACCCATACAAGACCCTCACTTGATGTGACCCACACCTGTCCTATCACAAGAATCTCACCTGACAAGACCCTAACTTGACCTTCCCATCACAAGACCCTCACTTGATGCAACTCACACCTGACCCATCACAAGAATCTCACCTGATGTGACCCACACCTGACCCATCACAAAAAACTCACCTGACAAGACCCTAACCTGATCTTCCCATCACAAGACCCTCACCTGATGTGACCCACACGTGACCCATCACAAGAACTTCGCCTGACATGACCCTCACTTCATGTGATCTCCTCATCACAACACCCTCGACTGATGTGTCCCTCACCTCATGTGACCTTCTCATCACAAGACCTACTGACCACAACAAACCCTTATAAGCAGAAGAACACTGACACTACACACCTACATGCTCCCTTCAATCGAATTATGGGAGAACCTTTTAGACTAATATAATATAATTCAGTTTTTGTCACCGGCTATCCTTCTCAGAAGAAGTCCTGGTCTTTGGATAGTGGGAAAAATGGCCAATTCCTCATTTTATCTTTGCTTTTGTTATTATTATTACCTTTTATTGTCAGAGTACAACATCTGTACAATGAAATTGGCTGAGCGTCCCTTTGTGCACACACACCCCAACACAACTCACAATGAGGACAAAAGTCCCTAACCCAGTCCCAATCTTATTACATAATGTGTCCTTGTTGCACAATGTGCTGGCCCCACAAGTCTCTCATACTATGTTGACATGAAATTATCTTCCATTCAGAAGTCAGACAGCCCACGGGTAGAAACTCTTCTTTCAGCCTATTGGTGCGGCTGGCTCTGCTTCTATATCTCCTACCCGATGGCAGGAGAGAGAAGAAGAGCTGATTGGGATGTGGTCGTATTCTCATTGCATAATATGTATAATCCCTGACTTGCAACCATTTGTTAAGGGACTGTTCAAAGTTATGATGGCCCTGAGAAACAAGACTGGTTTTCACACATTGTGGCCTCCCCATGGTCACCTGATCAAAATTTGGACGCTTGGCAACTGGCATGTACTTATGATGGTTGCAGTGTCCCTGTGTGTGTGTATGTGTGTGTGTGTGTGATGTGATCCTCTTTTGGGACCTTCTGACCAGCAAAGTCAATGGGGAAGCCAGATTCACTTAACAACCAGGTTGCCAACTTAACAACTGCAGTGATTCACTTAACAACTGGGGCAAGAAAAGTCATAAAATGGGGCAAAACCCACCGAATGTAACCTGCACTACTATTACTACTAACCTTCTCATCACTCCTTATCACCCTCCCACTTGTGACTGTATGACACTTGTATCCATATGATTTATACTGACTGTTTCCTAGTATGATTTGATTGCTTATTGTATCCTGTGACTATCATTAAGTGTTGTATTTACTGATGATTCTTGACTCTTGACGAGTGGATCTTTTCTTTTATGTACACCGAGAGCATTTGCACCAAGACAAATTCCTGGTGTGTCCAATCACACTTGGTCAATAAATAAAGAATTCTATATGTCAAGGACTAACTGCATATTTATGGTATGGCCCAATTCTGTGCATAAAGTTTAAAATTAGGGTTTAATTTACATCCCAGAGGGAATGACTAGCATTCCGTTATAGAGGTAGTCCTTGACTTATGACCACAATTGAGCCCTAAATTTCTGCTTGTTAATTGAGGCAGTTGTTCACTTCCTTTTGCCCCATTTTACAACTTTTCTTGCAATTGTGGTTAAGTGAATCACTGCAGTTGTTAAATTAGCCACATGATTGTTGTGAGAATCTGGCTTCCCTGTTGACTATGCTTGTCAGAAGGTTGCAATTTATGGCTGCCACTGTCATAAATACGAGTCAGTTTGCCAAGCTTGCAGATTTTTGCAACAAATGGAGATGTGAAAAACGGCCATACATCATTTTTTTCAGGACTGTAGTAACTTTGAACAATCACCAAATGAACTGTGGTAAGTCGAGGACCAAATGTATTGAAACGGAAGGATCCAAATTTACTGTTTTGATCAAAGAAAAAAATATATAAATACTTTTATTTCTACTTGAAACCATTTCTGGACACAAAGCTTGGGGTGGAAAAATATAAATACTGTTATTTCTGCTTGGAACCCACTTCTGGACTTTGTGCTTGAGGTGGAAAAATATAAATACTGTTATTTCTGCTTGGAAACTGCTTCTGGATTTTGTGCTTGAAGTGGAAAAATATAAATATTTTTATTCCTACTTGGAAACCACTTCTGAACTTTGTGCTTGAGGTGGGAAAAATGAAACTTTGATTTTGGGTATTGCCGATTGGATAGATTTATTGTTATCGAAATGGCTAGTTTATGCTATTATGTAAAAGTAAAAAGTTGAGGTTTAATGCTATCTTATTCTACAGCACCAAAGGGAATTGGAAGTCAATGCCTTTTCTTTTTTTCCTCCTTTTTTCATTCTCTTTTCTTTTCCCTTCTCTATTTTCCTATTATTTCCTTTTGTATTTTCTTTGTATGCTATATTAAGTAAAGGTAAAGGTTCCCCTCGCACATATGTGCTTGTCGTTTCTGGCTCTAGGGGATGCTGCTCATCTCCATTACAAAGCCGAAGAGCCAGCGCTGTCCGAAGATGTCTCCGTGGTCATGTGGCCGGCATGACTCATTGCCGAAGGCGCAAAAAACGCTGTTACCTTCCCATCAAAGTGGTTCCTATTTTTCTACTTGCATTTTTACATGCTTTTGAACTGCTAGGTTGGCAGAAGCTGGGACAAGTAACGGAGCTCACTCCATTACGCGGCGCGAGGGATTCGAACCGCCAAACTGCCAACCTGTCTTAGCCACTGAGCCACTGCGTCCCATTATGAATGAATAAAATTATATTATAAACTATATTATAAATGAATAAAAACTGATTTTTTTTTAAAGAATATTTTTAGGGAGTACTCTGGACACCGCACCCCTGCAACAACCCAGCTTGTTCCAGTAAAACTCCCACCGCCCTTAAGGTGGGTGGGTGGAGAAGAAATATATTTTCTTCCAATCCACGCTGTGTTCTGACCTTTCTTGGAGCACAAACCATCTCTGTTAAATGGCTGGCATTTCTCTCTTTAATTAACATCCGTGTGTGTGTGTGTGTGTGTGTGTGTGATAAAACACTAAAAGCAGCGCTCAGTTGTTTGCCAAGATTTTCACTCCAAAGATCCAGCAGTTTAATCATCGGCGACTCACTGCACCAAATCAAAACGCCGCCAGCCAGCCAGAATTTAAGCAGAGTTCCTGCTGCAATTAAGCAATATTTTGTAAGCTTTCCCTTCCCTTCCTTTTCCCAAAAAGCCACTCTCTCTCTCTCTCTCTCTCGTTCAGCTGCAAATAAATGCCGCATCACACCTGCACCAGAGAATTATCACTGTTTGGGGGTAATTAAACGAGACATATCCAATTCCTGCAACCGTTCTTCATATGTTTTAGCCTCAAGCCCCCTAATCCTCTTTGTTGCTCTTCTCTGCACTCTTTCTAGAGTCTCCACATCTTTTTTACATTGTGGAAACCAAAACTGGATGCAGTATTGTAGGTGTGGTCTTACTAAGGCTTTGTAGAGTGGTATTAGTACCTCACATGATCTTATTTGTATCCCTCCATTAATGCAAGTTAAGGATTGCATTGCCTTTTTTTTGGCTGCTGCCACACATGGCTGGCTCATATTTAAATGGTTGTCCACTAGGACTCCAAGATTTATTTATTTTTTATTTATTTATATTCAAATTTGTATACCGCCCCCTCTCTCTAAGGACTCGGGGCGGTGCACAGCCAGATAAAAACGTATAAATACAAATACAATAATTTAAAATAAATTAAAAGGATTAAATAGATTGGCATTAAGAATTAAAAGTAGGGAATTAAGAAAGTTAAAAACCATTTAAAAACCGAATTTAAAACCATTACACATAACTCTAGGCCAGACTGGCTAGATGGAATAGGTGGGTTTTTAGTGCGCGCTGGAAGGTCAATAGGTTGGGGACAGTCCTCATCTCCAGGGGCAATTCGTTCCAGAGGGAGGGAGCTCCCAAAGAGAAGGCCCAAATCATTGGGGTCGCCAGCCATCCAGCCGGCGGCACCCCAAGGAAGCCCGCTCTATGAGAACGCACTGGTCGGCGAGAGACTGACGGTGGCAGCAGGCGGTAACGTAAATACTCAGGTCCCATGCCATGGATCCCTCTCGCAGTTACTACTATTGAGCCAGGTACCACCTATACTCTACCTGTACATTTGGGTTTTTTCTCTAAATGTAGAACCTTATTTTTTTTCACCATTGAATTTTATTTTGTTAGATAACACTCAATGTTACAATGTACATATACATGGTTGTTAAGTGAATCTTACATTTGTTAAGCAAATCTGGATTTTTCTCTTGGCTTTGCTGGTCACAAGCCAGCTGGGAAGGTCACAAATGGTGATCAGATGACCCCAGGACATTCCAACCTTCGTAAATATGAGCCAGTTGTCAATTGTCTGAAGTCCCAAAGGTGTTTTTCTTTCCCCAAGAGGCAACTGAACTTTCTGTTTTTTCTTTAAAGACATTTCACTTTTCATCCTAGAAGCTTCTTCAGCTCTGACCGGATGGTGAAGAATGGAAGGATTCACATTCCTTGCAGACAGCTGATCATTTGCATTTTTAGAGAGTCGTTGAGGCCACTTGGAGGTTTATCTGTGTCACAGGAGCAATCTGAATAGTGCAAATGGGTGTGGAATCTTCTTGGAGCTGCTGATATTTATCTACAACACGGTCCTTTCAACAGTTCCAAGAAGGTTTAACACCCATTTGCACCACTCAGGTGACCCTGTGGACACAGATAAACCTCCAGGCGGCCTCAATGGCTCTCTAAAGAATGTAAATGTCCAGCTGTCCGCAAGAAATATAAATCCTTCCATTTCCCCACTATCCTGTCAGAGCTGAAGAAGCTTCTTGGATGAGAAGCAAAATCTCTTCAAAGAAAAACCAGAAAGTCCAGTTGCCTCTTGAAAAAAAAAAAAAAAACCCTTTGAGACAACCATGACCTGAAAATCTCCATAGACAATTGTCTGAAGGTTGATCATGTGACCATGGGGATGCGGCAATGGTCATAAGTCACTTTTTCCAGTGCCGTTGTAACTTTGAACGGTCACTAAACTAATGCTTGCATTGCAAGTCAAAGTCTACCTGTATATGCTATGCTATAAAGGTAAAGGTTCCCCTCACACATCCGTGCTGGTTGTTTCTGGCTCTAGGGGGCACTGCTCATCTCCGTTACAAAGTCAAGGAGCCAGCGCTGTCCAAAGACGTCTCCGTGGTCATGTGATCGGCATGACTAAACGCCGAAGGCGCACGGAGGGCTGTTACCTTCCCACCAAAGGGGTCCCTATTTTTCTACTTGCATTTTTACATGCTTTTGCTTGGCAGAAGCTGGGACAAGTAACGGGAACTCCAGTGGTGGTACGCTACCAGTTCGGCCCGGTTCTGCCGAACCGGTAGCAGCAATGAGCAGCAGAGACTGAACTGGTTCTCTCCACCGGTCTGCTGTTGGACCCACCTGCCCTCCCAGGCTCTCATACTCACCTTTATTCCCTGCTTTTGAAATGCAGTTGCTTTGCGTGGCATAGCAGAGTGCAGCGCACCAGCTGCCGATGTGACCAGGAGAGTGCAGGTTTGCAGGAGGTGAGTTGGAATGCCTCTGCGCTTGTGCAAAGTGAAAATTTGGCATGCGTGCGCACACAGAGTGTGCGCATGCTCACAAAGCGTGCCCAGCAAGCCACACCCACTGTTTTACCAGTGGTAAAACTTTTTGAATCCCACCACTGGGGAGCTCACTCCATTACACAGCGCTAGGGATTCAAACCGCTGAACTGCCGACCTTTCTGATCAACAAGCTCAGCGTTTTAGACACTGAGCCACCGTGTCCCATTATGAACGAATAAAATTATTCCACTCTTCTGCTCGCAACAGAATACCTTCTGTTAGAGGGATTCTCCAAAGGGATGTGGAGATGAAGAAAAGTGTGGATCATTTTCAGTGACTGATTCATGGCCATCCGCTAATAGCGAAACATCACAGGAAGTCTCTTTAGCAAATTACCTGGGCAAAGGGCGATATTGCAGAACTTGGTTTGCTTCTCGGGACCTTCGCAGGGGCTTCCTCCGAACTGGGGGGGTTTGCATATCCGGGTTCGATCTCTGTATCCCCGTCCGCACGTCGATGAGCAGAGACTCCATGGCGACCATTCATCCCACGTGCCGTGGACTGTAATGAAAGAGAACAGCTCAGCCTAGGGAAACCTTTCCAACTCTACACCAGTTCAGTGTTCATCATGTTTTTATGATTTCTTTCTTTCTTTCTGTTAGAGTTTATTGCAGAAATCAAATCCAAAAAGTACACACAGATGACTGATTCAGCAGGATTCATTAACTTCTTTATATACATAATAATATATGAGTAAATGTACAATACCAATAGTACATTCTTCCAATGTGATAGTAGTTACAAGCAAAAATACAAGCAGAGAAGAGAACAGTCTCAGTTTCAACAGACATGCAAGTCCAGACAAGTTTGCAGCTTCAGAGTTCAGAGCAGATAGCGTCAGTTCTCAGCACAGTACTCAGAGCTGCAGGGCCATGCCCAGGATCCTTCAGTTTCAGTTTCAAATTCAGCTCTCATTGGCTGACCTGTTGCCATCCTATTCATTGGCTGACCTTGTTACCATGTCTCTGCCAATTCATGAATATTCTGACATGTTCTTCCCTGCCTTGCTTGTTCCTCATCAAGTAACTCAAGGCAGGAAAACATATCTATGGCTCTTTCCGCCTCCTATGTAACACACAATAAGAAACAACCTTGTGAGGTGCGTTGAGCTAAGAGAGGACTGGCTCAAAGTTTGTGCCTCAGGGGGAACTAGAATTCATGGTCTCCTGGTGATTGGCCCAAAGTCATCCAATCAACTTTTGTGCCTAAAGGACAACTAGAACTCATATTCTCCTGGTGATTGGCACAGCCAGCTTTCATGCCTAATGTGGAACTAAAACTCACAGTCTTCTGATGATTGGCCCAAAGTTACCTAGCTGGATTTCACACCTAATGCGGGACTAGAACTCACAGTCTCCTGGTGATTGGCTAAAGTTAGCCAGCCAACTTTCATGCCTAATGTAGGACTAGAACTCATATTATCCTGGTGATTGGCCCAAAGTTACCTAGATGGCTTTCATACTAGGCATAAACTAGAACTCACCATCTCCTAATCACACAGCAGGCTTTCTTGTCTAATGAACCAGAAATCACTGTCTCCTGGTGAATGGCCCAAAATCACCTAGCTGGTTGCATGCCTTAGGTGGGACTAGGATTCACAGTCTCCTAGTGATTGACCCAAAGTTACCTAGATGGCTTTCATAACCAAGATGAAGTAGAACTCGCCATCTCCCAGTCATCCAGTCAGCTTTCCTGTCTAATGAGGTAGTAGAAATCACAGTCTCCTGGTGATTGGCCCGAAGTCACCTACCTGGCTTTCATGCCCAAGGTGTACTAGAACTCGCCATCGCCTATTGATTGGCCCAAAGTCACCCAGGCTGCTTTCCTGTCTAAGGCAAGACTAGAACTCCCAGTCTCCTGGTTCCCAGACCAGCACCTAGATCAAATCGGCTATCTTTTTATAGTCTCTTTGTTCTGCATTCCACCTTCCTCATTTATTCTACACAAATTAAACAGCTGGAGATGAATTTTTTAGGTCAATGTAGATCAACATGTTGCAGTGACAACACAGGGTTGGGAGACATAGCAAATCCTGACTAAAATTTGCCCCCAGACTCTCCAGAGAAAGGGGGAAGGGGAGGTTCTATTTTCCACTTATAAGCTCCTAGTAAATTGCAGCTTCTTTTTAGCAGAAACCAATTTTCTCTTTTCTGACTGCAGAATAAGCAAATCTGCGTGCTTGCTGTCCAAGACCTTCATATTATTCATATTCAGCGAACATTTTAACTGTAATTTCTGCCTTCATTTGCAACTCTAAGGACTCCCCACCAGTACATTTCAAATTCAAATAAAACTAATACTTTTTACCAGTAATTTCAGCATCGATTTGCAATTCTAAGACCTCTCCTAAAGCTCTTTTTTGATTCCGCTAAAGCTCACATTTTCCTTCCAAATCATATTTAAATATGTATTTCAAGGAGGTTCGGCTCCTGAAATTTGTATTGAAACATTATTAGTGTTAGCCCCGCTTATTTTTATTTAATATGTACAAGAGTTTGCCTTGCAAAGAACCTAAGAAAAGGAATGCCAATTAAAACACCAAAGCATCCATTATCAAATATGTAAACATGTCAAGTCACCGCTGGAGATATAATAAGGAGAAGAGCATTCTCAGTTGCACATCTGAAGGAATTTGCTCTGTTTTTCAATTCACCTTTGAAATTTGGTTTCAAACTAGAGGGTTTACAAGAGGGAGTCAAATTATTCTCCAAAGCACCTGAAGGCAGGCAAGAAACAATGGTTGCAAACTAATCAAAGAGAGAAGCAATCTGGAATTAAAGAGAAACTTCCTAAGAGCGAGAACAATTAACCAGTGGAACAGCTTGCCTGTAGAACAGGGGTGTCAAACTCAAAGACCTCAGGTAAGATCCAGCCCACAGGATGCTTAAATCTGGCCCATGGGGCCAGCTTGGAAATATCAAAGGATTGGCCCACGGTGCCTCTACCAACCAAAACGGACTTTGGCACTCTGGTTTTGGCTGGCAGAGTGATGCTGGAGGCCAGGGAAGCCAAAAACAGATAACAGATAATCAGAGTTGGAAGGGACTTTGTAGGTCATCTAGTCCAGTGGTCACCAACCAGTGGGCCAGAGACCACTGGTGGTCCGTGAGAAAATTTTGGCGCAGAGAAATGTCACTCCCAAAACACCCCCCAAAGCAATTAATCCAGGCCTCCAGGAACACAAGGCTTGTGTTGCTTGTATTGTGAACAAGATGAGGTAGTGAGAGGAGGGGGAAAGGACGGAGTGGGGGAACTTGCCCCACTTGCCCCATGGGCCTAACCTGGCCACTGGGCTGCTTTTTTCTGCTTCTTTCTTCTTCTGCTTTTGGCTGCACAGATGAAAAGCAGCAAAAGTCTTTCTTTCTCTCCCCCAAACTCTGCCAGAAATGAGTCTTTGGGACCCTGCAAGGCTTCCTGCTCCAAGAGGCTGCGCCGGCATGATAAGTCTCACGAAGACTCATTTCTGGTGGAGTTTGGGGGAGAGAAAGAAAGACTTCTGCTACTTCTGCTGCTTTCCTTGCATGAAGCCAAAAGTCTCTCTCTCTTTCCCCCTGAGAACAGAGCTGGAGAACGGAGCTGCAATCCCAAATAAAGAATGATCAATCGGTAGGAAAAAGGGGTGGGGATTTTCCTGCAGACTTTTGGGGGATTTTCCCAGGTTTTCTGATCCGCGGGATTTAAAATTATGAGTCTGGTAGTCCCCGAGGTCCAAACGGTTGGCAACCTCTGATCTAGTCCAACCCCCTGCTCAAGAAGGAAACCCTACACCATTTCTGACAGATTAGAGTCCCATCTCTTCTTGAAAGTCTCAAGTGAGTGTGTGGCTCCCGCATGCCCCGTTTTGGATGGCAGAGTGCTGCAGGAGGCATCCATCCCATCTACCCTCTGCTCCCTCCCCCCACTGGCCCACGGAGGAGAACTACAATTCTGACCTGGCCCTTGATGAAATCCAGTTTGACACCCCTGCTCTAGAAGTCATGGGTGCTTCATCACTAGAGGTTTTTAAGAAGACTGGACAGCTACTTGTCTGAAATGATATAGGTTCTTTTGTTGTACTTGTGTTTGGTCCGTGATTGCAAATAAAGTATTAGTATAGGTTCTCCTGCCCAACACAGATTGTCGGAGAGAACCGGTTCAGTATCCACTGATCATCGACGCTACCAGCTCGGCAGAACCAGGCCAAACCAATAGAATACCATCACTGTCTCAAACATTTGTCCTCCCCAAACTCCAAAAACTTTAACCTTAGACTGTCTACTATTGACTTCACCCCCTTCCTAAGAGGCCTGTAGGGGGCGTGCATAAACGCACCAATGTGCCTACCGTCCCTGTCCTATTGTTTCTTTTATATATATATTTTATTTGTATCCATGTATTCATAACTATATTTATTCTTATACCTGTATCTTATAAGCAATTGACAAATCAAATAAATACTAAAATACTAAATACTAAATTCCATCACAGACACTCAAGCACCAAAAAAGCAATTCAGAGGTTCCAGCAACTGTCCAAGCTGGATTCCTTAATTCTGATGATCAAAATTGAACCCCACATTTCCATCGTAAGTGAGACAGCTGGTAAGTGGATTTTGCCGCATTTTACAACCTGTGAAGCAAATTGCGGCAGTTGTGTTAGTTAGTAATTCAGCTGTTAAGTGAATCTGGCTCCCCTCTGGACTTTGCTTTTCAGAAGGTCACAAAAGGGGATCACTTTAGGACCCCAGGACACTCTGACAGTCATAAATATGAGTCAGTTGCTACGAGCCTCAATTGTGACGAATTGACGATGGAAATGCTGCAACGGTTGTGTGAAATACAGTCATAAGTTGCTTTTTTTAGTGCCATTGTAAATTTGCATAGTCACTAAATGAATGGTTGTAAAACAAGGACTATTTGCAGTTCAAAACAGGCTCTTTGGGGGCTCAATCATTCCATGATGTCAAGTTTCATATATCCCTAATCAAATTTACACAGTATCAGAATTCCTAAACAAAATTCCTTTTGGGATTCATTGAATTGGCCGTGTCAGTCACTTGCCTCCGCAGATGATAATTTATTGGTTAATTAATTCATTACAATTTCATTCTGTGATTCATTGCATTTTAAGTTCCCCATACTGTGAGGCTGAAAATCAGGACTTGGTAGACCAGCTGATCTGGTAGTCCTGATAAACAAGAGAATATTTGCAGCTCAGGATGGAACTGTGGGGTCCTTGGTGGTCTCTGAGTTTGGTGGTTTTACCTAGTTGGATCATGAAACATCTACAGGAAAACCACCAAGTTCAGAGAGCACCAAGGACCACACAGTCATCCTCCTCTTCCTCCTCCTCTCCACAAACCCCTCTCCCTTCTAGCATTGATGACGTTCCCTAGTTGGCTAATGAAACATCGGCAAGAAAACCATCAAACCCAGACAGCACCAAGGACCCCATAATCTTCCTCCTCCTCCTTTTCCTCCTTCTCCACTCCACAAACCCCATTCCCTTCTAGCACTGATGACGTTCCCTAGTTGGCTAATGAAACATCTGCAAGAAAACAATCAAGCTCAGAGAGCACCAAGGACCCCACAGTCCTCCTCCTTTTCCTTTTCCTCCTTTTCCTCCTCCTCTCCACAAGCCCCCCTCTCTTCTAGCACTCATGATGTTACCTATTTGGTAATGAAACATCTACAGGAGAACAACCAAGCTGTGAGAGAACCAAGGACCACCACACACACAGTCCTCCTCCTCCTCCTCCTCATCCCCACTGCCTTCAGGCACTGATGATGTTACCTAGTTGGGTCATGAAACAGGAAAACAACCAAGCTCGGAGACTACTAAGGATCCCATAGTCCCTCTCCTGCTCCTCCTCTCCACAAATCCTTCTAGCACTGATGACGTTACCTAGTTGGGTCATGAAATGGCTGCAAGAAAACAACCAAGCTTAGACACCAGATCTGATGGTTTTTAAACTTCTGAAGTCTTCTCTAACATGCAACCAGAATTTGATCTCAAGAGTGGAACAGAATTCACCCCTAGGTCTTAGTCCAAATGTCAGAACATATTCTTGATGTCGTCACACAGATGATGTCCAACATACAGTATCTGTATCGTTTGTGTACGTCAGAGTACACACAACATCTTTGTGGCTCATTAACGATACGTACTGTATGCTTTTAAAGAAGTGTTGATGAGGCCCCATCCAAGTTTCCACAGATATATAATCTTGGAGACAAGAATCAATCGGGTGTTTTAATGAGAACACAAAACAAATTATCTCTCTAACATCCCACTGCAGCCATCTTACTGGTTTGCCCTTTTCAAGAGCACACATTGAATTATTTTTACAACTGAAAACATATGCTTGTGGGTGAAATCTCGCAGGCAGGCAGGAAGCATGAGGTGATATATTTTTTTTTCTCCCATTGTGACTTGGAACGGAGTCAAAGTTCCTTGTAATCCTTTCAGAAATAACACAAGTTAGGGAAAACTATCCAATAAAAGGGAACATCTATAGCTAAGAGTTGAATTCTGGACTTCTTGGTTCTTTCTGAACTGATTTGCTGATCCGAAGACATTTCATCATCCAACTAGGTAACATCATCAGTACAACTAACTTCATCAGTAAACTGTATGAAGAGTGGCTGTGGGAACTTGGAATGTCTAGTCTAATGAAGAGAAGGACTAGGAGTGACATGATAGCAGTCTTGCAACTGAGGGTGTCAGGATTCCGGCAGTTACCCCATTTAAATCATGAGTCTCGAGCCAAACTTCCAAAACTTAAAAAAGATTTATTGGGAGTTAACATGTCCGGCCTGGGTGTAGCCAACTCTGAGGCACATCATTCATTGTCACCCTTGATCTTGGTTTTCCCCCACCCCCTGGGTGTATCATAATTCATATTCTCCAATGGAACACATACATAGCCCAGAGTCATCAATCATGATCTCCAGTTAGAATTTTGCACAGCGGAAACTTCAGTCACCTAGTTACTATCTTTGAAAACTGTTCATGGAATGCACTTTCGTTTTGCAAGCTGCCACACTGCTCCTCCCTTCCTTTCTGTTGACAACTCTAAAAAGACCATAGAAATATTTTATGAGTTGACAGAAGGACTGTCACAGAGAAGAAAGGAGTCAATCTATTATCCAAAGAACCTTGGGGCAAGATAAGAAGTAACGGATGGAAGCTTAATGAGAGATTAAGACACTTACTTAGAAATAAAGACACATTTCTTAACAGAAACAATTCATCAATGGAACACCTTGCCTCCAGAAGGTTTGGGTGCTCCATCTCTGGAGGTTTTGAAGAAGAGATTGGACAGCCATTGATCTGGAATGGTTAAGGTCTCCTGCTTGAGCAAGGAGTTGGTTTAGAAGATCTCCAAGGCCCCTTAAAAGGTTTCCCTCGCGCATACGTGCTAGTCATTTCTGGCTCTAGGGGGCGGTGCTCATCTCTGTTACAAAGCTGAAGAGCCAGCGCTGTCCAAAGATGTCGCCATGGTCATGTGGATGGCATGAATAAACACCGAAGGTGCATGGAAAGCTGTTACCTTCCCACCAAAGGGGTCCCTATTTTCTTACTTGCATTTTTACATGCTTTCGAACCGCTAGATTGACAGAAGCTGGGACAAGTAACAAGAGCTCACTCCATTACAGGGTGCTAGGGATTCAAACTGCTGAACTGCCTACCTTTCTGATCGACAAGCTCAGTGTCTTAGCCATTGAGCCACCGTATCCCTCTGTTATTTTATATTCTGCAACTAGTTGGATAACAGTTGCACTGGTGGTGTTACCTAGTTGGGCAATGACACATCTTCAGGCAACAAAGAAGCTTAGAGAACACCCAGACCTCCAAAGGCCAAAACTATTTCAGGTGTTGTGTTTAGTGTGCATTATTTATACAGATTGCAGAATTCTGCAGTTTCCCATCAGGTATGATTCTGAAGCTCTTTCAGCAGGAAGCAGACCCTGCCCATTGTCTGGAAGAGAGAAGGGGGAAATGAGGGAGTGAAGGTCATCACCTGGACAGACAGCAGAATTGTTGCATTGCCGTTGTTCACGGAGGGGCCCACTGCATTGGGTGCTGTACGAATACGACACACAGAACCGCGTCCTACTTTGCCAGCCCTCCCCACAGGTGGTCGAACAGACGCTCCAGGGCGACCACTCTTCCGCCGCTGGATCACCTGTCAAGGTGCAGAACACAGGAGACTACCTTATCCTGGGATCGACCACCCAACGGTCTGCAATTATTATTATTGTTATTATTTTGGCATGAGAGAGATGTAGACATGGGTCAAGAGAGACGTGGCATGGATTCTCCAGGTTGTGCTCTCTCTTGGGGAGCCAACATTTCTTCTTTGACCTCAAGTGGGACAATGGAAACAGGGAGCATTTCTTTCTCTGAGATGCCAGGGTCAAATGTAGGTAATTATACAAGCTATATAAATAATGCAGGTAACAACATGGATGTATTAAGCAAGAATTCCATTACGGACAGTCCTTAAGAAACGATGGTAATGGGGCCTGCCCATTGCAGTCGTATGTCATAATAGTAACTTGTCATCTGAATGACCTGACTTTATGAACCTTTTTTGCAGTGTCATTAAGTAAATGCATCATTATTAAGTGAACCGAAGGTTTGTTATGGACACACTTTTGCCAAAAACCAAAACAATTGTTGGTTTTCAGCACAAATATGCTGAAATGTGATCATAGAACCACAGGACACTGCAAACGAGCATTAATGCAGCCATGTCCCTGAATCCATTTTGCTTATCATCCAAGAAGGTTCTTCAGTTCTGAATGTATGAACTGAAGAAGTTTCTTGGATGAGAAGTGAAACCTCTTCAAGGAAAAACAGAGAAATTCCAGTTGCCTTTTGAGAAAAAAAAGCACTTTTGGGGTATCCCGAGATTTAAATGAAGCAAGAATTATGCATGAGGTTAAACCAGTCATCCTGTCTTTATCTGGGATAATGAAGTGTACTAACTGACCCTGTGTAGCACATCTGAGCTGCAAAACTCTGCAGTGATGCTAGGTAGCAGCCAAGAGTTTTGTTTACTGACTAGCTGAGGAATTCTGGGATTTGAAGTACACAAGTCTTAAAGTTGCCAAGTTTGAAGATCCTGGTTTAGAGTCATTACGCAGCCACAAAGTTCTACCCCCCTTGGTTGTCGTTGACTGTAACCAAGATCTAACCAGATGCTGAGCATTCGTTGAGAAGATTCCTTGTGTAATGTAACAAAGACACCAGCTAATTTAAACCTTCATGTATGCACCTGGTTTTTGCACCTGCCAATGGGTTCTCTTATATATGCAATACAGGTTGTCTTTGACAATTGTGCCCAAAATTTATGTTTTCTAAGTGATAAATTTGTTAAGTGAGTTTTGGCCCATTTTATGACTGTTGTCTGGCCAGATTTGTTAACTGAATCACTGCATTTGTTAAACAAGAAACTTGGTTCTTAAGCAAATCTGGTTTCCTCACAGAGTTTGCTTGTCCGAAGGTTGCAAAAGGGGATCTCGTGACCCAGGGACATTGCAAGTGTCATAAACGTCAGTTGTTAAGCATTCGAATATAAATCATGAGACCATGGGGATGCTGCAAAGGTCATAAGTGTGAAACATGATCGTAAGTTGCTTTTTTCAGTGCCATTGTAATTTCAAACAGTCACTAAATGAATAGTTGTAAGTCAAAGACTACCTGTATCTCTCCTAGTATCAGCAATTGTCCACACCCATTGCTATATAGACAGCTGCCAAACTGAGAAGGATTGTTCCAATACTAAAGGACACTCACTATACTAGCAATAGAAGAGAATATTTGTAGCTCAGGGTTGAACTGTGAGGTCCTTGGTGCCCTCTGAGCTTGGTTCTTTTCTTGCAGATCTTTCATTACCCAACTAGGTATCACCATCAGCGCTGATACTGTCACCTAGTTGGGTAATGAAATGTCTACAAGAAAACAACCAACTCAGAAAGCACTAAGGACCTCCCACTGACATTGCTATTCACACCCCAATTGTTGGCTTAATTGATGAATCCAAGTCTAGAGCGAATCTCCCCAATTGGGTGGATTTTATAACCAGGTTAAGAATGTTGGTCTAAGACCGTCCAATGTCTTAGATGTGAATATCTGGAGGCCAATGATCTCTCCATTTTTAATCTCCCCTTTTTGTCTCTTCTGCCCTACTGGAAACCAAATCAGTTAATTTGAACCTTCAGGTAAGGACTTGTTTTCTGCACCTGACACCTGTTCTTGGTCTCTTGCATTTACCTGTTAACATTTGGGCTACATACCTATCTGAGGTGCAGGATGTCCATATTGCTGGAAGTCTTCAATGTCATCTTTTTTCCGGTTATCTGTAGACCGTAGCGACTGACTCCGGGAGTTATAGTGTATGTTGGCTAGAAGAAAAAGAAAAGAAAAGGAGGGGAGAAAGAAAGAATCTAGATGAATACCCCTGCAAAATCATCTTCTCTAAACTATTGCTTGAAGGTCAGAACAAGAAAGAAAACATTCACATTATTAGAAGCCAAAGGCCCGTTTTATCAACGTGAGGCTGATCTGCAAGTTCTTCAGAAGGAAGATCAGAAGCACACAATAGACTCAATTATATGTTCCCCTTCCTGATCTAAGGTGACCTAAACTTCCATTATAAAGGGAAATTGTGAGGAGGTCAGGCCTACTTTTCCTTTTGAGATAAATACAGTGAGAAAGTAGAGCTGAAATAATCCACATCGTGTGTCAAATCATAAAACATTTCTATGCCTGTTTTAGAGTTGCCATGCACAGAAAGAGGGGGATTTGAAAGATTAGTAAAAGCAGTTCAAAAATGAAAGTGCATTCCATTCTTATCTTGCAAAGATTATAACTAAACTACAGGAATTTCTGCCCTGCAAATTCCTAATTGGAAAACGTGATTGATGACTCTTGGCTATGGACATGTTTTGTTGGAGAATATGAATTGTGATATACCCAGAGGGGTGGGGGGGAAATCAGGGTCAAGGGTGACAGTGAATTACTGTCTCAGAATCAGCTTCATGCAGGTCATGCCAACATGTTCGCTCCTAATAAATCCTTTGAGTTTTTTGAAGCTTGGTTCAAGACTCATGATTTAATTAGAACAATTGCCAGAATCCTAACAGCGTGCTAACTTTAAAAAAAAGGAAGAAAATATCTCATTAGAGATATTGAAGTGTGAATAATTTGTGTGGAGAATATTGAAGTGTGAATAATTTTAGATTCAACCATCAATGTTACAGAATACAGAACATAGAACAATCAAGTTGGGAGGGACCGTGGAGGTCTTCTAGTGTAACCTCCTCCAACGATGGAGCACTCACAACTCCTGGAGGTGAGCCATTCCATTGATGATTGCAAAGAATATCGAACAATTAAACTGCGAGGAAAGTTCTCCTGGGTACAACAAACCAACCCCTTGATGGGTTCCATAATATCACTCTGAGGTCCCCAGGCCCAATGGCAAAACCATGTCTTTAGGGCCATTGAAACGAGTGTCAAAATGGGGATCAATCTTAATGTCAGCCTCCATGAAGTTTTCTTGACATCTTTTGCTGCTCGCTTCTTGTCAGCTGCCATAGAAATGGGGGGAGGGGTAAGTTGGTATTTGGGAGGGGAAGGTTGCTGGACAGTTAAGATGTTTTCTGGGTGAACTAAAAATGAGGGGATGCTTTCCTGCTTACTGAACAACTGCATAGACAACTTATCTCTACTAAACCATGGTCAAACAACTTGGCATACCAGATAGGTGAGAAACCACCTGAAGATGTATCCCATGTGATATTGTACACACCTCAGATTGGATGACCAGTCTGGACTCCTGGGAGAGGGAACTTGGAATAACTTTCAAGATGTAAAGAACAAAGAATGTTCTTTCTGCACCAACTCAGAAAGCTCAAAGTGCCCAAGGAACTGCTGATCAAATTCTACAGAGGAATTATTGAGTCTGTCATCTGCACCTCTATAACTGTCTGATTTGGTTCTGCAACCCAACAGGACAGACACAGACTTCAGAGGATAATTAGGACTGCAGAAAAAAACAATTACTACCCACCTGCCTTCAATCGATGACCTGTATACTGCACAAGTCAAAAAGAGGGCTGTGAAAATATTTACAGACCCCTCACATCCTGGACATAAACTGGTTCAACTCTTTCCCTCAAAACGACACTATTGAGCACTGCTCTCCAGAACAACTAGACACAAGGGGAGTTTTTTCCCCCCTGGTAAACCACTAATTCTCTCGACACTGTACAACTATTTACAAAGTCTGCACTACTATTACTATTAACCTTCTCATCACTCCTTATCACCCTCCCACTTGTGACTGTATGACTGTAACTTTGTCGCTTGTATCCATATGATTTATATTGACTGTTTCCTAGTATGATTTGATTACTTATTGTACCTTTTGACTATTATTAAGTGATGGACCTTATGATTCTTGACTCTTGACGAATGTATCTTTTCTTTTATGTTCACTGAGGGTATTTGCACCAAGACAAATTCTTTGTGTATCCAATCACACTTGGCCAATAAAGAATCCTATTCCATGCCTATTTGCCTCAGATCTTGCTTTCCTTTTGTTGCCATCACTTCAAACCCAGTAAAAGTACTTTTCTCTATTTTAATGGAGTTGACGGATTTCTTTCTTGGGTTATGAATGAGGCACAGCTGACACTTATCTCTGCAGGGATGATGTCCTGCGGGTAGGGAGCCACTGCAGAGAAGATCCTTCTTCTTTGTCCCACCAGATGGGCCTTTTGAATAGAGATGACCTATAACCTGCCCTGTCTCTGTGATCTGGTGGATCGGGTAGATACAACTAGGAAAAGATGGCCCTGGGTTGTTACCCACCTACAACATTTCTGTAGACCTTTTAATCTGCTGCCTAACATTTCTGGCCCTTTAAAACCCTGCAGAATTTGGAACAAAAGGATTTATATTCCTTGCAGTCATCTGGTTGATAGTACTCTTTTGGAGAGTTGTTGAGGCCACTTGGAGGTTTACCTGTGCCCTCAGGGTCATCTGAATAGTGTAAATGAGTGTGGAACCTTCCTGGTAGTGCTGAAAGATGTTACACACCCATTTGCACTACTCAGGTGACCCCGATGGCACAGATAAATCTCCAAGTGGCCTCAACAGCTCCCAGAAAGAGTACTAATGATCAGATGACTGTAAGGAATATAAATCCTTCTATCCTCTGCCATTCGGTGAGAAATGAAGAAGCTTCTTGGATGAGAAGCGAAACGTCTTCAAAGAAAATCCAAGTCCAGTTGCCTCTTGAAAAAGCACCTTAGGGACAACCATGACCTAGATGATTGAGACTCTCCATAGACTTCTAGAAAAAGCATCATCCCCTCTTCCGGTTTTTAAGGAAAGATTGTATCTCTGTAAATTAAATACAAAGAGAATGTTTCCTTTAAAGCATTAAACTGAAGAACATCAGAGAGAGTTTGCAGCTGGACTGCTGCAACCTCTGAGGATGCATAGAGTGCATTTTGTTACGAGAAGAGCCGTAATCGCAGCCATATCACAACGAAACCTAACAGTCAGCACCCTTAGTTTAGAAACCCCAAACATGCTTTTTCAGGAGGCACCTGGACTTTCTTGGTTTTTCTTTGAAGACATTTTGCTTCTCATCCAAGAAGCAAGGATCGTGGGGAATGGAAGGATTGATACTCCTTGCAGACAGAACTGGTCACTTGCATCCTTTTAGAGGGCTGTTGAAGCACTTGGAGGTTTATCTGTGTCCTCAGAGTCACCTTGAGTGGTGCTCCTGGTTCTTGTAGTCTGCATTTTTTTCCCTCTGGAAACCTAGTTCTACTCCCTCACTATTCCAAGAGTGTTCATCCCAAATTGGATAGCTAAAAGTTGGGTGCTTCTTGGATGAGAAGCAAAGCATCTTCAAAGAAACAACATCAAAGTCCAGTTGTCTCTTGAAAAAAGCATCTTTAGGGCAACCATGACTTGGAGGACTGAGTTTGAGCCATACAATTTGGGATGAGCAACCTTTGAATAGAATAGAAGTAGGAATGGATTTCCAGAGAGAAAAAAAACTTGCAGACTACAGGAACCAGGAGCACCATTCGAGAGACCCTGAGGACACAGATAAACTCCAGGTGGCCTCAACAACTCTCTAAAAGGATGCAAATGACCAGCCGTCTGCAAGGAGTATAAATCCTTCCATTCCCCACCATCCTGTTAGAGCTGAAGAAGCTTCTTGGATGAGAAGCGAAACATCTTCAAAAGAAAAACCAGAAAGTCCAGTTGCCTCTTGAAAAAAAGCACCTTTGGGACAATCATGATGGATCTGGATGACTGAGAATCCTTACAGACTTAGTTTAGGAAGCGATGCAGCTGTTCCTAAAATATAATCAAATTTTGAGGACACTTTGATTCTAAAGTAGGATCTTCTGACAGCACTTTCGGCTGCTGAAGAAGTAGATGGGGAGAAAGACACAGGAGCAATTAATTCCTAATGCATTCCATCTTTTATGAATAGCGGGTGGTGTGTGCGTGTGTGTTTATTTTTTTTGTCTCTCTCAAAATTAATACAACATATCATTAAACCAAAGACAGCAAAATTGGGACAATTGCTACTCCGCAGAAAAAGAAATATTGCCATGGCTCACGAGACAGCAGCAAAATAAACAATTTTGATACCATGATATAATTAAAATCAGCACAACTCCCACCCCACCCCGTCAACCTTTTGTTTTCAGGATTTAAAATGTTGTCATAAACAATCTGTACAGCGGAGATGCAGATCTTCCAAACAATCATGGAAATTCCCCGGTGAAATGTTGAGAAATATTTACTTGATTCCTCGTCTGCTCCAAATGTGGGTTTTCATTTCTTCTGAACAAAGCTGGCGGCTTTGTAATTAAGAAGTTCAGGATTCAAATTAGTTTAAGAAGGAGACTTCTCCCCATGAGTCCCACATCCCCACCTGTTTCCTCCCCCCCCCCTCTGTCTCGGTTCCCTCTGATTGGAAGGTTTTCTAGTTGGTGACGTTATTTTTAAGCTTGCTAAATCTGTTTTCCTGAAATGGCAAAATAGATAGATTGGAAGTATTGCAATTTTCTAATATTTCAGACCTGTGACCTGCTTTCACGTTGGAGGACAAGATATTTGTGAACTTCATCATCATCAGAAGAAGAAGACCAGGGTGACATGATAGCAGTCTTCCAATATTTGAGGGGCTGCCACAAAGAAGAGGGAAAGGGTCAATCTGTTCTCTGAAGGCAACAGATGGAAACTAATCAAGGGGAGAAACAAGCTAGAACTGAGGAGGAATTTCCTCACAGTAAGAACCATTAACCTTGCCTCCAGAAGTTGTGGGTGCTCTATCACTGGAGGTTTCTTAAGAAGATGCCACAAAGAAGAAGGGGTCAACCTATTCTCCAAAGCACCTGAAGGCCAGACAAAAAGCCACGGATGGAAGCTTATCAAATAAGAGCCAACCTAGAACTGAGGAGGAATTTCCTATCAGAGAGAACAATTAACTGGTGGAACAACTTGCCTCCAGAAGTTTCCTCATGGGAGACTTTCTAGAAGAGATTGGACAGCCATTTATCTGGAAAGTTCCCTGCTCAAGCAGAGGATCGAACTACCAACTTCCCTCTCATTATTCTATATTCTGTAAAGCAGGTGTGGGATTCAAAAATTTTAACAACTGGTTCTGTGGGTGTGGCTTAGGTGGTGGGCATGGCTTGGTGGTCATGTGACCGGGTGGACGTGGCTTGATGTTCATGTGACTGGCTGGGCATGGCCAATTCAATATCACTCCCATCGAGGCACGCATCTCCTTGCCTGGCCTCTCATGATTGTGGGGATGCTGCAACAGTCGTAAGTGTGAAAAAGGTCATAAGTCACTTTTTTCCGTGCCATTGTAACTGTGAATGGTCACTCCACACAAACAAAGTACCAGCAAAGGAGGGGGAAAAAACTCCAGAGACGTTCCAGAGACAGGAAGTCTAGTCCTGCCAAAAATGTAATAAGGGTTAATGGAGAGGCAGTTTCTGAAAGCAACATCAGAATGTTTCCTTCCTGCCTTCCTTACAGGATTAGGCCAGTAATTTGTTCTAAAAACTGGTTCTCTGAACTGCTTAGAATGTTAACAACTGGTTCTAGTGAATAGGTGCGAACTGGTAGAATTCCACCCCTGCTGAAAAGGTATATTTGGTTTGGGCTCAGAGCTTGTAGTGGAAAGAATTGGAGAAGGTCAAACTTCCTCCCATTGATCTGGAAAGATATTTGATGACTTCTCTTCTCCAACCTATTCATGCAGAGTCAACTGATCCCCTCACTTGACATTCAAGTTCCATCTGATGAGTCCCTTAATGGCCAAGGCTGGCTTCTAATGAGTTGCACGATTGCTTTCTATTCCCATGCCACCATTTCAGATCTCAGCTGTCAACCTCAGGCTAATTAAAGCTGACCAGGTCTAAATAGCTGAAATTCAAAGTCTCTTCTTTGCAGCAGCTACAAAAGTCATTGAGTAGGATAATTGACAGCCTCCTTCTTGAAACTAAGTGCTAGAGCCCACTGTAACTACATAGCCAAAAAGGCATTAAGAGTTGTTAACCTAATCCTGCATAGCTTTTTCTCTGGTAATATGACACTACTAACTAGAGCATATGAAACATTTGCTAGACCAATACTTGAATACAGCTCATCAGCTTGGAACCCTCATTACATATCTGATATTAACACAGTTGAGAAAGTCCAGAATATTTCACAAGAAGAGTTCTTCACTCCTCTGTTCATTATAGAGTATCTTATGCTACCAGACTTGAAATTCTAGACCTAGAAAACCTAGAACTATGCCGCCTTTGGTCCGATCTAAGTATAGTATATAAAATCATACATTGCAATGTCCTACCTGTCAATGAATACTTCAGCTTCAACCATAACAATACAAGAGCACACAATAGATATAAACTCAAGGTTAACCCACCAAACTTGATTGCAGGAAATACGATTTCAGCAACAGTGGTCAATGTCTGGAATACTCTACCTGACTCTATGGTTTCTTCCCCAAACCTCAAAAACTTTAACCTTAGACTGTCTACTATTGACCTCACCCCTTTCTTAAGAGGTCTGTAGGGGGCGTGCATAAGTGCACCAATGTGCCTACTGTCCCTGTCCTACAGTTTTTTTTCTTATATGTATCCATTTCATGTATTCATAACTATGTTTATACTTATACATTTTATCTTATAACTGCTTGACTAAATAAATAAATATAATTATAATTAATTAATTAAT
Source organism: Bungarus multicinctus (assembly GCA_023653725.1). Taxonomy (NCBI): domain Eukaryota; kingdom Metazoa; phylum Chordata; class Lepidosauria; order Squamata; family Elapidae; genus Bungarus; species Bungarus multicinctus. The sequence continues at coordinate 93,659,073 of CM042846.1, read as the reverse complement.
TAATTAATTAATTAATAAAACCTAGATCTCATTAGTTAATGACTCTACATGGGGAAACCTTTATGAATTTAGGCTTTCATAGGATCCCTTAAATCAGACCCTTTTTTTATTTTATATCATTTATTTTCAGTGTCTAGAGTGTGCTCAGAAGGCCTCAACTGCTTCCTGTTGAGGAGAATGTGCAGATGATACAATAAATCAGAATTTCTCTTTTAGGTTGGTTTAAGCTTTCAAATGCTTTCTCTAAAATTGTACACTTGCTGTCTATTTCTAATGTTGTTGGAAGGGTAGGATAAAAATATTTTTACTATCAGTTCTGTGGGCATGGCTAGGTGGGTGTGGCCATGTGACTGGGTTTGTTTTTTTTACCTCCTGGTCCTCATGGAAGTTTCCTGGGTGAAGCAGTAAGACAGCGAGGGAGTTCCTGGCACAGCTGATCATTAGAACAGCTGATCGTCAGGAGAAAAAAAATAAAAGAAAGAAATAGCGGTTCTGCAAACTGGTAGCTGTTTTTTTAACTACCAGTTCGGCCAAATGGTAGCATTTTTTACTACCAGTTCACCCAAACTTGGCCAAACTGGTAGAATACCACCCCTGTTTGGTGGTACCAATTGGTGTAGTCTATCCTTTCTAAAAGTGGCTTATATCATAGAAACATCAGTATAAAGAATATGATATATTAAAACTAGAGGAGGAGGAAGAGGTGGAGGGGGAAGGGGGACAGCAAGGAGGAGGAGAGGGAGTGAGTGAGGGGGGAAGGAAGGAAGGATAGAAAGAGGAGGAGCAAGATGGAAAGAAGGAAGAAGAGGTGAAGAAGGAGAAAAAGAAGGAAAGAGAGAAGGAGAAAAGAAGAAGAGAAGAAGGGAAAAAAGTGAAATAAAATATCCTCAATCAAATTCTAACATTTTAGCTAAATTAGTCAAAATTCTCATTTTTGTCCTTTTGTTAGAAAAAGAAAAGAAAGAGAAATGTTTCAAATGTTTATTTGAACCACCTACAGCTTACACATTTATCCTTCTGTATTGTCCAATATTTTTTTGGATTATCTATATACAAGGGATCTTACTGATTAAGCTAGAAGAAGTTTTAAAAGGAAATAGAGCTACCCTAGGACTATTTTACAGATCACACATAGAAGATCCTAACTGTAATAATTAACAGAAAATGGGAAAGCAGAAGGCTGAGTAAAAATGTTGAAAGCTAAGAACTTTCTAATACACAATTTATGTCTACGGAGATTCAAGTCATGGCTGCCCCAAAAGTGGTTTCATTTTTCAAAAGGTAACTGGACTTTTCTTTTCTTTTCCCCCCGAAGACATTTCACTTCTCATCCAATTTCTTCAGTTCTGACTGAATGGCAAAGAACAGAAGGATTTATATTCCTTTCAGTCATCTAGTCATTTGCACTCTTTCTGAGAGTCATCGAGGTCACTTGGAGATTTATCAGAATGGGGCTGAGTGGGATAAACCTCCAAGTGGCCTCAACGATTCTCAGAGTGCAAACGACCAGGTGACTGCAAGGCATTCAAATCCTTCCATTCTCCACCATTCCATCAGAACTGAAGAAGCTTCTTGGATGAGGAGCGAAACCTCTTCAAGGAAAAACAAAATCCTGTTCCCTCTTGGAAAAGCATCTTTGGGATTCAAATCAATGCTTGATTCTTGGCCCTCAATCCATTGCTTTTCTAGCCATTTAGATTCTTCTCCTGCAAATCCAATTGTCCAAGATTTTCTTCTTGCCTCACAGAGAAGTTGCCTCAATGTGGAAATAAAGGATTATTCTTTCCAGTGAATTTTTTTTTTAATAGAAAGACTTAACTCCCTTTTCTAAGCTCTTGATAAATGAAATGTAAAAATGGGACTGATCTGAACAAGCAAAATTAAACCACCTCTGAGCATGTGGAAAGGACTACATAAATAGCCATATTCACCCTTCTTGTTAGCCAGCTTGTGACAAAATGTCTGGCCCCACCAAAACAATTTTTTGTTCAAAGGTCATGTGCTAGGAAATACATATGGAAACCGTTACTGAGGGACAGCAGATTTATCTCCCACATCTTAGACACCAACCTTCAGTCCCTCCTCCTTGGAGCTCCATCTGACATTCGTTCTCAAGGCAGGCTTTTTAATTTTAGCTCCTTTTACTTATTCTCGCAGCAAAATTAACATTTCAGGGCACTTCGGCTTGGCAAGAAGAATTGCACATTAAGGAGCCATGTGCCTCGTGCAACTAACAAGCGCTGTGCTTAAATTGAGATGAACATCACTGTCACGGCAGCAAGTAACTCAAACGTTAGAAAGGGAGAGGGGAGAAGAAGAGAACAGATCATGGTCAGTTTACATGGGGGCAACATCAAAGGTTGGGCTTCGGCCCAGATGGCCCAGCATCCCTTCCTTTGGAACTGAGGCCAGGTCCCCTCTCAAAGCTTGAGTAGGAAGGGCTGGAGGAGAGGATTTTGCATAATTCTGGGGCATGTGCAACTCTGGGTGCTGATACTTCCCATCACTATTCCAGGAAGCCCGTTGAGATGTTTCCACTTGGTTTCAGATGTATTTATTAATTTAGTTTGAAAGGAAAAACATAACTTAGGATGTTCTACATGGTGCAGGAGCTAAAAGGAAGCATGCCAGGGTAAAAAAAACCCGGTTGTTAGAAGAAATTACTGGCCTAATCCTGTAAGGAAGACAGGAAGGAAACATTCTGGTGTTGCTTACAGAAACTGCCTCTCCGTTAACCCTTATTACATTCTTGGCAGGACTAGACTTCCTGTCTTGGGAACGTCTCTGGAGTTATTTTTCCCCTCCTTTGCTGGTACTTTGCTTGTGTGGAGTGACCATTCACAGTTACAATGGTACTGAAAAAAGTGACTTATGACCCTTTTTCACACCTACAACTGTTGCAGCATCACCACAGTCAGGAGAAGTCAGGCGAGGAGATGCGTGCCTTTATTTGAGTGATATTGAGTTTGCCATGCCCACCCAGTCACATGACCACCAAGCCACACCCACCAACTAAGCCATGCCCACAGAACTGGTTGTTAAAAAGTGCATGGTGCATGAGGGGATAATCGTATGCGCATGCGCAGATGTGCAGTGCGCGAGGGGAAATTGCACGCACATGTGCAAAGATGCACGGCATGCAATGGGGGATCACATACGCATGCTATGAGGAGAGGTCATATATTCATGCGCAGGGGGCGTGGGAGGTCCAGCCCGCATTGCCTTCTGGGTGCTGGTACGTGAAATATATTCAAACCAGAAAGCGAGTGTACTGATAAATGAAGACTGCACGGATGATTTTGAAATTGCAAAAGGAAAGAGACAAGGGTGTCCATTATCACCTCTGTGATTTATTTTATCTTTAGAAGGGCTTCTAGCCGCAACCAGGCAAACCCGAAGGTAAAAGGGATTAAAATTAAAAATGAAGAGTATAAAGTTCAGGCATTTGCAGATGATTTGGCATTTATAGAAGGAAGACCTAATGAATATGGGACAAACATTGTTACAACAAATAGAAAAATTTGGAGAAGTAGCGGGACTTAAAATAAATAGAAATAAAACTAAAGTGATAGTTAAAAACTGTACTATAAAGCAGAAAACAGAATTGGAAAATAAAATGGGACTGCAGATAGCAAAAAAGATGAAGTATTTGGGAATTTGGCTATCTTCCAGATGCTCGTCAATAAAAGAGGATAATTATATTAAATGGGTAAAGCAAATTGGGAAAAAATAGGAAGTATGGGCAAAACTCAAATTTTTCCCAATAAATGTCTTTATTTTTCCCAATAAATGTCTTTATTGGGAAGAATTGCGGTACTGAAAATGAATACTGTACCGAAACTAATATACCTATTTCAAATGATCCCGATTAAATTAGGAAAACCTTTTTTTACAGAATTAAATAAAATGACATCTAAATTTGTCTGGTTGGGCAAGAAGCCATGTATTAAAATGAAATTATTACAAGATAACAGGAGCAGAGGTGGTCTTGGATTACCAGAATGGGAGCTCTAGTACCAAGCAACGGTGCTGAATTGGGTCAAAGATTGGGTCAAGCTAAGAGACAAGAGAATTTTAACACTTAGAAGGTCATGACCTCCAGATAGGTTGGCATGCATTTTTGTGGGAGAAAAAAGTAATATACATTCTTACTTTAACCATCATTTAATAAGATATTCACTTATCACAACATGGAAGAAAATTAAAAATAAACATTATATGAACATACTATGATGGCTGTCAACCATGGAAGCCATGACCCACTCAAATAGATTAGATATAAGGAAAATGGTAAGTTATGAGGAATTATTAGACTGTCAAGGAAAATTAAAATCAAATCAAGAGTTAAATAAAAATGGAAACATAATTGATTGGTGGCCATATTTGTAAATCCAAAATAAGTATAAAAAAGATCTGGAAGATTTTGGATTTGACAAAGGACGAAACCAATTAGACAAGATTTTAATGGGACCAGAACAGAAATTTATACCAAAAATATATAAATATTTATTAGATTTCATAATGGAAGCAGAAACAGTGAAGGGCACAATGATAGCTTGGGCACAAAATTTCGGATACACTATAGAGTTAGAGGAATAGGAGAAAATATGGAATGTAAACTATAAGCTAACTATATCTTCAACATATAAAGAAAATCTGTACAAAATGTTTTACAGATGGTATCTGGCCCCGATGAGATTGGTAAAAATATACCCCAATATAAGCCCAAAATGTTGGAAATGCAAAAAAGTTGACAATACATTCTACCATATGTGGTGGCTATGCCCCGAGACCAGGATATTCTGGATACAAATTAAAAATTGGTTATAGGAGATCACCAACTTCTAGACTGAGCTCAGACCTGAAACCTTTCTTTTAGGAATTATTAAAGATCAAATCCCCCAAAAAAGTAAAATACTTAATGCTACATATTTTAACAGCCGCTAGAATAGCCTTTGCACAAGTATGGAAAACTCCTAATATTCCTAATGAAAAGCTAATATTACAAAAAATAATGGAAAGTGATGAAATGAATATGTTAACACTGAAACTGACAGAAAGAGAAAACTCCGAATACTTTTTAATTTGGAATAAATGGTATGATTGGGTAACAAACAGAAACAAGAAATAAGAAATTTAACTTCAAGAGACCTCAAGAAAGTAAAATGTAAATATGCAGAATATACAAGAATGTAAGAACAGTAATTATAGTTAAAGCTATTAATCAAGTTTAGCTAAATGTAAACATAATGTATCAAGATATTTATGATAAGAACCAGTATAGATGTCAGGAATGCTGATAAAACCATGATGTATTGTGTTGTAATAATGGAAACTTACTAAAAACATATTAAAAAAAATAGAATAGCCAGCCGCTGACTTGTCCATTGCTTAACCTCAAGTAATTCAGCCTTCAATACACCGCCAAGCGGTGCTGCTTCCTCTGAGACCTTGAAGACATCTGAGGAGGCTTTTGAAGACTGTAGACAGCTGGCATCTGCCTGCCAAACAAAACCTGCCAATCGACAGACTCCATTTCCTAAAATTGCCCTGGAGGGAGATATTGTCTAAAAACTGGGATTCCTGGCAGGTTTGATGTGCAAACATCGCTGCTAGATAGCGGCTCTTGCAAATCGGAGGGGAAAAACCCACTCGCAATCCATGATGGGGGTCTACAAAGCATGGACCAACTCAGGGTGATTTGGAAATTCTACACAGATGTGGGAGAAGCCCATTCCAGAAGGGGCAAAGACCTCAGATCGGCTCCTTCCTAGTCCATGACTGTTGGATAGCTGCCAGATTGTTCGTGTGATGCCAGCTGTCAGTTCTTAGTGCAACCACCCCATCACATGGGGAGTTATAAAGGGGTGTGCTTATTTAACACCCCCACCCCCATATGGAAAATACCAGGGTGTTTCCAGGGAGAGGAGACAGAAAAATGAAGATCCTGGTCAACACCATATAAGAGAAAAGCCTGTCCTTTCTTATGTGTCTGCAATCATGTTAAAAAGGATGGGGCTTAGTTTTGCTGGCCCCCTCCCTGCAGAAACATATGGATGGACGGATGGATGGATGGACAGACAGATGGATGGATATGGAGGGAGGAAGAGACAGAGAGATGAGATAGATAATAGATGACAGGCAGGCAGGCAGGCAGGCAGACAGGCAGGCAGGCAGGCAGGCAGATATAGATAGATAGATAGATAGATAGATAGATAGATAGATAGATAGATAGATAGATAGATAGATAGATAGATAGATAGATAGATAGATAGACAGACAGACAGACAGACAGACAGACAGACAGACAGACAGACAACAGGATAACAGAATGTCATTCTGCTGGAAGGGACCTTAGAGGTCTTCTAGTCTAAGCCCCTGCTCAAGCAGGAAACCCAATACCATTTCAGACAATCCTTTGCCTGAAGAGATTGATAGATACGTATCTGAACAAGTGAATGCCTGGTCTGAATCAATACGCATGTTTATTTATTTATTTATTTATTAATTACATTTATATACCGCCCTTCTCCCAAGGGACTCAGGGCGGTGAACAGCTCATCTAAAAACCCCACAAAAATACAAAAGTTAAAAAATAATTAAATATTTAAATCAGCTGCTGACTAAAATTAGGAAACCCTCCCCCCACCCTTAAAAACCCAAATTTAAATTTAAAAATGGAGATCAAATTTAAAATCATTATCTCAGCCCAGGCCGGCCTGCTCAAAGAGCCAGGTCTTTAACGCGCGCCTGAAGGCCCTCAGGTCCGTGCCGGTACGGAGTTCCGGTGGCAGAGTATTCCAGAGGGCGGGGGCACCCACAGAGAAGGCCCTACTCCTTGGCGCCGCCAGACGACACATAGCGGCCGACGGCACCCGGAGCAGACCCTCCCTGTGGGAACGCACCGGCCTGTTGGAGAGCGTTGGCAGAATGCGGTCCTGAAGGTAACCTGGTCCCATGCCATGGGTCGCCCTAAAGGTCAAAACTAGAACCTTAAAGCGAACCCGGAGAGCCATCGGCAACCAATGCAGCTCGCGCAGGAGAGGCGTCACATGGGCGCTACGCGACGCCCCCATAATCACCCTCGCGGCTGCATTTTGCACCAACTGGAGTCTCCGGATGCTCCCCGCAGGGAGCCCCATGTAGAGGGCGTTACAATAGTCCAGGCGAGAGGTGACAAGGGCCTGAGTGACCGTGCGCAAGGCGTCCCGATCCAGGAAGGGCCGCAACCGGTAGATCCGACGGATCTGATGAAATGCCCCCCTGGAGACGGCCGCGATGTGATGTTCAAGCGACAGCCGTACATCCAGGAGGACTCCCAGGTTGCGAGCCCTCTCTGTGGGGGGCAGAACTTCCCCCCCAATAGCCAGCGAAGGTATCAACTGGCCATATCGGGGCGCCGGAAACCACAGCCACTCGGTCTTGGATGGGTTGAGCCGAAGCCTGTTCCCGCCCATCCAGTCCCGCACGGCCTCCAGGCACCTAGACATAGCCCCCACAGCATCGTTGGGGTGGTCCGGAGTGGAGATGTACAACTGGGTGTCATCTGCATACAGATGACACCTCACTCCAAGACCACGGATGATCTCGCCCAGCGGCTTCATGTAAATGTTGAACAGGAGGGGAGAAAGGACCGACCCCTGAGGCACCCCACAAACCAGGGGCCTAGAGGTGGACCTCTCCCCCCCCGCCAACACGAATTGCGAACGGTCAGAGAGGAAGGAGGAGAACCATCGAAGGACGGTTCCACCAATCCCCAACCCCTCCAACCGTCGCAATAAGATACTATGGTCGATAGTATCAAAAGCCGCCGAGAGATCTAATAGGACCAGGACAGAGGAGAACCCTCTGTCACGAGCCCTCCAGAGATCATCAACCAACGCGACCAATGCCGTCTCAGTGCTATGTCCAGGCCTGAAGCCCGATTGGAACGGATCGAGGTAAGTTAAGCTAACAGAGCTGTAATTTCCTTCTACCCCTTTTTGAAGACAAGGACAACATTTTCTCTCCTCCCGTCTTCTGCTCTTCAGCATTTTTCCGAGAGTTCTCAGAGGCCGCCACGAGCAATCCTGCAATCATCTCCTCTTCTTCCTGCCTTGGGTGTAATCGATCTGGCCTCGGAGAGTTGAATTTATTTAAGTGTTCTTTCACCCTCTTCTCCTTGTCTGTCCTGAGCTATGGCTCTCTTTCTTGCTCTAATGGCCCAGTGTGCAGAAGCTAAAGTTTCATTTCTCTGCCCATAAAAGGGCAGATATAAAATACGAGTCCTTCTGAAGTAGAGAACTGATGGAGATCAGATGCAGAGAAGCTCTGAGTCATGCTGCATGCAGAGGGGAATATATATATATATATATATATATATATATATATATATATATATATATATATATATATATATATATATATATATATATATATATATATATATATATATATATATATATATATGCTACAAATCTCACTGAAAGATCAAATCATAAACGGGAAAACTTGGCAACAGGCTGACCTCAAAGATGACGTTTAAAAAAATGGAATTAAAACAGAAGTATAAATGGGAAGGACACACTGTATATTTAAATGCCAAAAACACAAGAAGTGACATGATGATGGCCCTACAATTATACTTCAATCAATCAATCAATCAGAAGAGAGCTGGAAGGGACCTTGGAGGTCTTCTAGTCCAACTCCCTGTATCATTTCAGACAAATGCTGTTCAATCTCTTCTTGAAAGCCTCCAGTGATGAAGCTCCCACAACTTCTGAAGGCAATCCGTTCCACTGATTGATTGTTCTAACTGTCAGAAAATTTCTCTTTAGTTCTAGGCTGATTCTCTCCTTGAATCTTTTGATTCCAAGGAGTGCCACTATCAATCAGAAAAAGGTGGAAGGGACCTTGGAGGTCTATTAGTCCAACTCTCTGCAAAGCTGGAAGCCCTATATTATTTCAGTGAAATGGTTGTCCAACCTCTTCTTGAAACCTTCAGTGATGGAGCACCCACAACTTCTGGAGGCAAGTCATTCCACGGATTAATTGTTCTCACTTTCAATAATTTTTTTCTTTGTTCTAGGCTGGTTCTCTCCTTGATTAATTTCCATTAATTGATAGATAGATGATGGATGGATGGATGGATGGACGGACAGAGAGATAGATAATGGATGGATGGATGGTTAGAGATAGAATAGTTAGCTATAATTTTAAAGAAATATGTCTGCAAAATTGAATGAGACTTGGCATTAAAAAGGCATTAAGAGTTGTTAACCTAATCCTACATAGCTTTTTCTCTGGTAATATTACACTACTAACTAGAGCATACAAAACATTTGCTAGACCAATACTTGAATACAGCTCATCAGTCTGGAACCCACATTACGTATCTGATATTAACACAGTTGAGAAAGTCCAGAAATATTTCACAAAAAGACTTCTCCACTCCTCTACTTGTTGCAGAATACCCACCAGACTTGAAATTCTAGACCTAGAAAACTAGAACTACGCCGCCTTCAGTCCGATCTATGTATAGTATATAAAATCATACATTGCAACGTCCTACCTGTCAATACCAGCTTCAATCATAACAACACAAGAGCAAACAATAGATACAAACTCAAGGTTAATCGCGCCAAACTTGATTGCAGGAAATACGACTTCAGCCACAGAGTGGTCAATGTCTGGAATACTCTACCTGACTCTGTGGTTTCTTCCCAAAACCCCAAAAACTTTAACCTTAGACTGTCTACTATTGACCTCACCCCTTTTGTAAGAGGTCTGTAGGGAGTGTGCATAAGCGCACCAACGTGCCTACCGTCCCTGTTCTATTGTTTCTTTTATTTTTCTTATAAAAGAGGTTATGGCCCGTTGCCTGGAGGCTGTGCGGAACTGGATGGGCGAGAACAGGCTTCGACTCAACCCTTCCAAGACCGAGTGGCTGTGGTTTCCGGCGGCCCGATATAGTCAACTGACTCCGTCGCTGGCTATTGGGGATGAGATCTTGACCCCCACAGAAGGGGCCCGCAATCTTGGTGTCCTCCTGGATGTACGGCTGTCTTTGGAAGATCATATTACGGCCGTCTCCAGGGGGGCTTTTTATCAGGTTCGCCTGATACGCCAGATGCGGCCCTTTCTTGATCGGGACGCCTTACGCACAGTCACTCATGCCCTGGTCACCTCCCGTCTGGACTACTGTAATGCCCTCTACATGGGGCTCCCTGCGGGGAGCACCCGGAGGCTTCAACTGGTACAAAATGCGGCCGCGCGGGTAGTTATGGGGGCGTCGAGATACTCCCACGTAACGCCCCTCCTGCGCGAGCTGCATTGGTTGCTGGTGGCCTTCTGGGTTCGCTTTAAAATATTGGTTTTGGTCTTTAAAACGCTCCATGGCATCGGACCAGGATACTTACAAGACCGCATTCTGCCAGTAGTCTCCCACCGACCGGTGTGCTCCCACAGAGAGGGTCTCCTCCGGGTCCCGACGCCTTCTATGTGCCGCCTGGTGACCCCGAGGAATAGGGCCTTCTCTGTGGGGGCACCCGCCCTTTGGAACGGGATGCCCCCGGGACTACGAACGACCAATGACCTGAGGGCGTTCAGACGTGACCTGAAGACCTGGCTCTTCGAGCAGGCTGGCCTGAGCTGACTCAAATGGGATTTTAAATGGGGTTTTAGATTAGTTGGGATGGGGTACAAAGTTTTAATTTATTTTAATTTATTTTAATTTAATTTAGATTTTTATTGGGGGAGCCTAGGATTTAATTCTTTTTTAACAATATTTATATTTGTCTATATGTATTTTAGTTGGCTGTTCACCGCCCTGAGTCCTTTGGGAGAAGGGCGGTATATAAAACCTATTAATAAATAATAAAATAAATAATAAATATGTATCCATGTATTCATAACTATGTTTTTACTTATACCTATTAACTTGTAAGCAATTGACAAACCAAATAAAATAAAATAAAAATAAATAATGGTGAAAGCTCCAGGCCAGAGGCCAGGAGTCTGTGTGTTCTAGTCCTACCCTAGGTTTTGTACTTCCAGAATCCTTCCCCAGAGGAGCTACTGGGAGAAACTGGGATGGGAGAAAAGGCAACATGCTGAAAAAGAGGGCAAGGAAAGGAAGGCCCAAGAGAGGCCATCTATCAGCTCCCCCTTCTAACTGGCAGAGGGTTCACATATTTTTTGCACTGTGCAAAGCTTGGGATCAACTCTTGGCCACCCAACCTCAAACTTTCCACCCCAGATAAGATGCTGATGCCTTTGCTAATTAGGAGCTGACAGGTTTTTTTTCTTTGAAGAAGAAATTTATCCTTCATTCTAGGTTGATTCTCTTTGAATTTTTAGATTCCAAAGGTGCCCCCATCAAAATCGAGGTTAAATCAAAAACCCTGTTCGAACCCTTACTCTCTTACCCCCATACACAATGATAAGTGTTTATAATTTTCAACAAAATTTGCAATTGGACAAAATTACCAGTTTATCTCATGACTTCACTCAGGTCTGGCCTTTTTGAGATGTAAAGGGAAATGGGCCTAGTGCTAAGCAAGCCTCAAGGTGAAACTTGCGGAAGAATTTGCTTGGGTGTCCAGCCAAATTAGTCAATGTGAACAAGATGAAGAAAGCTTAATGTGCTAGAAACTTTCCATTTTAAGATTTCCTCTTATTTAACATTATGGAAATGCCAAATAAAGTGTAAAATTGGGAAGGCATTCATTTTCTCTCCCATGGATAGGCAGTTCAGCTGTCCTTGGCTGGGAAGACCATATTCATACTGAATTTATTAGAATTCGTGTACATTCTGGCAGTTAGCAGAATAGAGTAACAGAATAACGAAGTTGAAAGGGATCTTGGAGATCTTCTAGTCCAACTCCCTGCTAAGGCAGGAAATCCTATACAATTTCAGACAAATGACTATCTAATTTCTTAAAAACTTCCAGTGTTGGAGCATTTACAACTTTGAGAGGCAAGTTGTTCCACTGATTTATTGTTCTCACTGTCAGGAAATTTTTCCTTAATTCTAGATTGCTTCTCTCCTTGATTAGTTTTCATCCGTTGTTTCTTGTCTTGCCTTCAAGTAATTTGGAGAAAAGGTTGACCCCCTCTTCTTTGTGGCAGCCCCTCAAATATTGGAACACTGTTGTCATGCCACCCCTAGTCCTTCTGTTCATTAAACCCAATTATACCAATTCTTGGAAGCATTCTTCATATATTTTAGCCTCTAATTATCCTTTCTAATCTTCAGTTAAACTGAAGACCACCAAAAGCAGTTGTGGAAACTAAGCTTGGGAATGTCAGCTTATACAGACCATTCTCTATGTAAAGAGAAATTGTCAATCAATGGATTCATAGAGGTAAACTACTTTTACATACCATTCCAAAGAGACACGAATATCCATGAATACCAACTAGCAGTCAGAAGACATGATGAAAACACCTTAAATTCACAACACATGGAAACATTTAACTGTAGCAACAACTGGGAAACTGTAAGCATCCTTGTCCAAGCTCAATTCAAAAATGCTAGAGAATTCCTGGAAGTTTGGTACTCAAAGAAATCAGCCATCAACTGGCACATAGAGATAAACAACATCTACACACCATTTAAAAGAGACAATGAAAAAGCCAAACAGAAAACGAAAAGACCAAAGCACCTCCCCATCATTAATCAATGCCCTAGAGTCTCATCTCCCAATTGTGGTGCACCAAGAAGCATTTTTTGAGATTCCATCATGGCCTTTCCAAGTGAGCAGGAGGATATTGTCTGATCCACTGGTGTACAGCTGAGATCCACAACTAAGATTTTCCTATCCAATAGATATATTTTTCCCTTGCTCTCTTCTAGATTGGAGTTTGGGTGGGTTACATCTACAGCTTTACATTTATCTTTGGTTTGCTTTTCTGTTCCTAATTACTTCTAATTACCTCTGGGGAAACAAGCTTGCACACTTCAAGATTGTAATAAATGCAAGCATTTATTATGAATTAATACATAAATAATCGGTAGCTGAAGAACATAAATCCCTTTGGGCTTAAGAAGAGAGCAAACAGTTGGAATGCGAATGGAAAGCTGTTCACAACAGCACCCATATTCAATCACAATAATTCCAATTTTGTTTTAAATTGCATACAAGCCACGAGGCTCTTACAATGATGGCACACTCATTGGTTGTCTTGTTGTCTTGTCCAGCAATAGGAATGGCAAATCGCTGGCTGATGAATTCTTGGAATTGAAGTCCAAAAGTCTTAAAGTTGCCAAGGTTGGAGACCCCTGTTCTAGTCCAACCCCCTGCTCAAGCAGGGTACTCTATACGGTGCCATTCTAGACAAATGGTTGTCCAATCTCTTCCTAAAAACCTCTAGTGTTGGAGCATCCACAACTTCTGAAAGTAAGCTGTTCCTCTGGTTAATTGTAATCACTGTTAGGAAGTTTCTCCTTATTTCTAGGTTGCTTCTCTCCTAGATTAGTTTCCATCCGTTGCTTCTTGTCCTGCCTGCAGGTGCTTTGGAGAATAGCTTGACTCCCTCTTCTCTGTGGCAACCCCTGAGATATTGGAAGACTGCTATCATGTCACCCTTAGTCTTTCTTTTCGTTAGACTAGACATACCCAATTCCTGCAACCCTTCTTCATATGTTTTAGCCACTGTTGCTGTTCTCTGAACTCTTTCCAGAGTCTCAAGTTGTTGTTTTTTTTCCTATCCTGGTGACCAAAACTGGACACACCATGAGGGTGTGAAGAATAGATGAATGTCTGCAGTGAAGGAGGTCAAAATTGTAAATAGATTCTGAACCATCCTTATTCTGAACAATGTTGTTGCTCTCATAGAAAGTACCTGCATTGAGAACTTGGCATTCCAAATTCTATGAGTTTATTTAAACAAAGAACTTTCTGTCTATGGAGATTCTAAGTCATCCAGGTCATAGTTATCCCAAAGGTGTTTTTTTTCAAGAGGCAACTGGACTTTCTGTTTTTTCTTTGAAGACATGTTGCTTCTCATCCAAGAAGCTTCTTCAGCTCTGACTGGGTGGCAGGAAATGGCAGGATTAATACTCCTTGCAGACAGCTGGTCATTTGCATCCTTTTAGAGAGTTGAGGCCACTTGGAGGTTTATGTGTGTCCTCAGGGTCACCTGAGTAGTGCAATTGGTTCCTGTTGCCTGCAATTTTTTGGAAATCTGTGGAAGTGGGAGTTTGAACAGATTTCCAAAAATTGCAGACTACAGGAACCAATTGCACTACTCAGGTGACCCTGAGGACACAGATAAAACTACAAGTGGTCTCAATGAATCTCTAAAAAGAATGCAAATCACCAACTGTTTTCAAGGAATATAAATCCTTCCATTCCCCACCATCCAGTCAGAGCTGAAGACGTTTTTTGGGTGAGAAGCGAAACATCTTCAAAACAAAACCCAGAAAGTCCAGGTGCCTCTTGTTGGGTTTATCCCTGATGGACAGAGTCAGGAGAACCTGCTATGAGATTCCTTCAGAAGCCATGGTTACTTACGGTTGCAAGCTTTCCTGTTGCATAATCTCCCTTCTTCCAAGACTCCTTCACAAACAAGACCTTCATCGGGAAGAGGTTGACAAGTTCGGGTCCGAGTCTGAAGGCCACCTCCACAGTCCTTGGTGCATTCACCCCACGTTGACCAAGGATTCCATCCACCTGAGAATTGGCACAGGGGGAAAACAAGTTATATCAGTCATTGCATCCTAAAGCAAGAGAAGGATCTAGTGCTCTCCAAAGTGCATCGACACTACATAGGCAGTTCCCAACCATCAAGGTGAAGACAATCAATAATGGATGGAAAATCATCATCAGAAGAGCTGGAAATAGGAAGGAATTTCTTGACCATGAGAACAATTAATCAATGGACAATCAGTTAAATATGAACCAGCAGCCAACAAAACTAACCCAATCCTAAGCTGCATTAATAGAGGGATACAATCAGGATCAAGGGAGGTACTAATACCACTCTATAAAGCCTTAGTAAGACCACACCTAGAGTACTGCATCCAGTTTCACCTATAATAAAAAAGAGGTTGAGACTGTATCCAGTTTCACCACACTATAAAAAAGATGTTGAGACTCTAGAAAGGGTGCAGAGAAGAGCAACCAGAATGATGAGGGGACAAAACATACGATGAACGATTGCAGGAACTGGGCATAGCTAGTCTACAGAAGAGAAGGACCAGGGGAGACAGAATAGCATTTTCCAATATTTGAGGAGCTACCACAGAGAGGAGGGAGTCAAGCTATTTTCCAAAGCACCTGAAGGCCAGACAAGGAATAATGGATGGAAACTGATCAAGAGATTCAACCTAGAAATAAGGAGAAATTTCTTGACCGTGAGAACAATCAACCAATGGAACAGAAGTTGTGGGAGCTTCTTCATTGGAGGCTTTCAAGAAGAGACTGGATTGCCATTTGTCAGAAATGGTGTAGGGTCTCCTGCTTGGGAGGGGGTTCGACTAGATTAGTGGTGGGGTGAAAATATTTTTACTACTAGTTCTATGGGTGTGGATAGGTAAGCATGGCTAGGTGGGCTTGGCCATGTGACTGGATGGGCATGGCCTCTTCTTGTTTTGCAGCATCCCTCCCATGCTCCATTTTTTTGGGCCTCCTGGGCCTCAGGGAAGCCTCCGGGCGAAGCAGTAAGACAGCAAGGGGGATCCCAGCACAGCTGATCATCAGAACAGCTGATTGTCGGGACGAAAAAGAAAAAAAAAAGAAATACCAGTTCAGCTGAACCAGAAGCTGTTTTTTTACTACCAGTTCAGCTGAACGGTAACATTTTTTTACTACCAGTTCATGTGAACCGGACCGGTATAATACCACCACTGGACTAGATAACCTACAAGATCCCTTCCAACTCTGTTAATCTGTATCTCTATCTGTAATGGAAGAGGTGGCCTCCTGGAGTTTTTCAAGAAAAGATTGTGTCTGGGGTGCTTTAAGAATAAGGGGTTGGACTAGAAAACCTCCAAGATGCCTACCAGTCTATGATTGTATGGTCCTGAAAAGACCAAGTAGAAAAACGCAGAGCTAAAGCAATGGGCCCCAAGTGTTGTCTTGCCTATACAAGAAGCAAAACAGCAGAAAGGCTGTCTTCATTATACAGCTGCTCCTCGATTTACAATGGTTTATTTAGTGACCATTCAAAGTTACAACGGCATTGAAAAAAGTGACATATGAAGTGACGTCACTTTTCACACTTTTGACCGTTGCAGCCTCCCCACGGTCACGTGATCAAAATTAAGACTCTTAGCAACTTATTCATATTTTTGATGGTGGGATTGTCCCGGGTTCAGTTGATCCCCTTTTGCAATTTTCTGACCAGCAAAGTCAATGCGGGAGGCCAGATTCATTTAATGACCATGTGACTAACATAACAACTACAGCAATTTGCTTAAGAACTGAGACAGGAAAAGTCGTAAAATGGGGGAAAATTCATTCGAGGACTGCCTCACTTAGCAAAAGAAATTATGGTCATAAGTCGAGGACTACCTATAGATGCAACTTGATACATTTTGGTGGTCACCCCGGGAACTCTTTCAACCATTAGTGAGGTCATAAATCCCACTTCTCTCCTCCAGTCCTAGTGAATATGGTGCAGAAAACGGGATCACACTACAGAACCAGAGGTGGTATTCAGCAGGTTCTGACTGGTTCTGTAGAACCGGTAGCGAAAATTTTGAGTAATTCGGAGAACCGGCAAACACCACCTCTGACTGGCCCCGCCCCTATCTATTCTCTGCCTCCCATTGAGTCCCAGGTGATCGTCTGGGTCTTCTTTGGCTGCCCTGCACAAGACAACAGAGCTGGAAAGCAGGTTAGTGGGGTGGGGAGGGAATGGGAATTTTGCAGTATCCTTCCCCTGCCATGTCCACCAAGTCAAGCCACGCTCAACAAGTCACATCCACAGAACCGGTAGTAAAAAAATGTTTGAATCCCACCACTGTACAGAACGATTATGGACTTTGGGAATGAAACAGGAAGAGTCACAACAGCCAAACTCAAAGCCTCCTTTCGGTGTGATTCCACTTGAAAAACGAGGTGGGAAATATCCCTTAAAAAGGTAGGAGAAAGGTGGGTTGAAAATCTCACCACAGCTGTGAATCACAAGTATATTTTTCCCCCCTCATTTTCTACGGTGGGCTCTTTCCTTGTTTATTTGTCTTTTCCTGCCACTAAGTGTGATTTTGGCAGAGTACCTGCTAATGCAATCTCTCTCTCTTTTTTTTTTAAATTCCTTTTCAGATTTTTACCATCCAGTTTTGTTATCTGTTCTTCACCTCTTTGCGATCCCTGCATTATGGATTTGGGCTTATTTATTTCACAAAGTCGTCTTTGTTTTCTCTTCTCCCTAGAACTAACTACATTAGTTATAAGAGCCATGGTGGCACAGTGGTTAGAATGTGGTACTGCAGGCTTCTTTTGCTGACTGCTGGCTGCCAGCAGTTCAGCAGTTCGATCCTGACCGGCTCTAGGTCGACTCAGCCTTCCATCCATCCAAGGTTAGTAAAATGAGGACCCAGATTGTTGGTGGGTGAGAGGCTGACTCTGAAACCACTTAAAGAGGGCTGTGAAGCACTGTGAAGTGGTATATATATATACGCGGGTGGTGTTGGGAGCTCCTCGGCGCTCTCATGTCATGCCGCTCTTGAGCAAGCTGCATTGGCTCCCGCTGGTCCTCCAGGTGCACTTCAAGATATTGGTTACCATCTTTAAAGCGCTCCATGGCTTGGGGCCGGGGTATCTACGGGACCGCCTCCTGCCATTATCGGCCTCCTGCTGGCCAATACACTCCCATAGAGTGGGTCTCCTCGGGGTGCCGCCAGTTGGACGGCTGGTGAACCCGAGGGTGCGGGCCTTCTCGTTGGGGGCACCCTCCCTCTGGAATGAATTACCCCCAGAGATGAGGACCATCCCTGATCTCCTGACCTTCCGACGGGCGGTGAAGACTCATCTATTTCGCCAAGCCGGTCTGGCCTAGGTTCTCTTAGAGTTTTAATCTGGTTTTATCTGGTTCTTAATCTTTTTAATTCCCCTTTATATACTTTTATTTCAGCCACTATATATTTGATTTTAATTGTTTTTAATTTTGTATTGTTGTGGTATTTTTAATCGGCTGTACACCTCCCTGAGTCCTGTCAGGGAAAGAGGGTGGTATATAAGTTTAATAAAATAAATAAATAAATAAATAAATAAATAAATAAATAAATAAATAAATAAATAAATAAATAAATAAATAAATAAATAAATATAAGTCTAAGTGCTATTGCTGCAGGTGATTGGATGTTGCATTAGGATCCCTGCTGGCACAGTGTTGTTGTCTGCCAGCTATCAGCAGCAGACTCAGACGATGAAAAAGTTGGGGAGGAACTTGGCCAGTTCTGGAAGTCTGTGATGGATGCTCCATGTCGGACACAGAGAAATATCCAGGGCCATCTGACATTTCCCTGCTACCAAAGAGGCAGCTGCCTTTGGAAGCTGATATGAGTGGGGAGGAGGAACAGCTGGGGCCTGTTCCAGATGCACGTATGTGCAGAGCTGTTAGGAGAGGGGAACAATGGAGGACAAGGAGTCAACTTGGGAAGCAAAGCACATGTGGATACTGAATGGCACCTCCCTGCCTGGGAGATATATAGAAGGAAAGGGGAGTGGTTGTTGTAAGAGGCAATAGTTCTATCTTGCTCATTGTGTTTCGTGCCACAAAGACTACTTGCCAGAACTTAATTTGCAGCCTTTCGGCTGGGAGCTCACAGCCTTGCAATTATCACAAGGAATTGATAAGGTCTGTTGCTGCTGTTAACTCTTGGAAGGACTATTGCCTGGACTGTTCAGTGTGTGAATGCCATTAATTCCTAGGAGACAAATAAAGAGGGGGGTTTTCATGATAGGAGTCTGTTTCTTGTTTCTGCTAAGGCTGGGTCACAACATGCTGTGGTTAGAATGCAGTATTGCAGGGCTGACTCTGCCTGCAGTCTGGAGTTCAATCCTGACCAGCTCAAAATTAACTTAGCTTTCCCTTCTTCCGAGGTCAGTAAAATGCCAACCCAGATTGTGGGGGGAAATTTGCTGACTGTAAACCTCTTAGAGAGGGCTGTGAAGCACTGTGAAGAGGTATATAAGTCTAAGTGCTATCGCTATTACCATTCATGCTGTGACTTTGCCTTCCAAAGACTTTGCCTTCCAAAGGCATTGAAAGTAAATGTGGAATAACAATAACAACAATAATGATGATGATCACATACTAAGCTGTTGGAAGACAATCACTCAGACTGACTACGCAACACAGTCACTCAGATGGTCCACTGGAACTTCTGTCACAACTACCATCTGCCTGCAGCAAAGAACTGCTGGGATCATAAGCCTGAAAAAGTGGTTGAAAATGAGCATGCAAAACTACTGTGGGACTTCTGAATACAGACTAACTAAGTTTTGGAACCCAATACCCTGGATATCACGATTGTGGAGAGGAAAAAAGTAGGAATAGTCGACATTGCCATACCTGGTGACAGCAGAATCGACGAGAAACAACTTGAAAAAGTCACCAGATATCAGGACTTGAGAATCGAACTGCAGAAACTCTGGCATAAACCAGTGCAGGTGGTTCCATGGTAATCGGCACACTGGGTGCTGTGCCTAAAGACCTAGGCAAGCACTTAAAAACAATTGGCGCTGACAAGATCACCATTGGTCAGCTGCCTTACTGGGATCTGCTCGCATAGTTCGCTGATACATCATGCAGTCCTAAACATTTGGGAAGTGTTCAACTAGCAATTTGTAATACGAAACCCAGCATGGTTATCTCGTTTGCTGTGTATACTGTCATTTTTGTGTATAATAATAATAATGATGATGATGATGATGATGATAATAATAATCCATAACTGAGTTGTTAAAATCATTCATTGGAAACTGTGCCAAAAGTTTGGATTTGAGTATAGTAACAACTACTGGGAACATCAGGTTGAGAAGATTTTGAAGAATGAAAAAGTCAAGATCTTGGGGACTTCAGAATTCAGACTGACAGGCACTTGATCCACAACACACCTGACATAACAATAGTTGAAAAGAAAAAAGGTTGGTTTATTGACATTGCAAGACCTGGTGATGCACGAATTGTAGACACGCAGCAAGAAAAAACATCACAAAGTACCGGGACTTACAAATTGAAGCTGAGTGACTTTGGAAAAAGAAATCGTGTGTTATTCCAATTGTAATTGGAGCCCTTGGAGCAATATCTAAAGTGCTACTTCGCTATTTGGAAATTCTGAATTTATTAGACTTGAATACACTGACTCTACAAAAAAAAACATCCTACTCTGAACAGCTTATATCCTACAATGCTACCTTAACAATTCCTAAGTCCTTGGTTAGGACTCGAGTTGTTGAGCTATCAACCAGCCCCAAAGGCTGTAAATCTTATCAAACCATAATAATAACAATAACGATAATGATAATGATAACCATAACAATAACAGTAGAACTAGTAGTAGTAGTCGTCATCACAGGCACCTTGGAAGCAATCCCAAAACATATGGAACACCACTTGAACCCCATTGGCATCACAATTGGTCAATTGCAAAAGGCAGCTTTGCTCAGAACAGCTGACATCCTGTAACTAAACCTTAAACATCATCAAACATCTGCATCTGCCTATCCCAAGTCCTTGGGAAGCAGTCAACCAGTGGACAAAAATGCCAAATCCAGTCTCAACATCTGGCTGACTGGGTGACAAACCCCATAATAATAATAATAAGAACAATAATAATAGCAATAATGGTGCATTGGAAGATCTGCAGGAAACACTGTTTGCCTGCAAGCAAGAACTGGTGGGATCATAAAATAGAGAAAGTCATAGACAATGAAGAAGCTAAACTGCTCAGGGAATTTAGACTTTAAAGAGACAGGCAGCTGCCTAACGGCTGTTGATAAGAAAGACAGAAAAAGTCTGGATAGTGGACGTGGCAGTACCTGGAGAAAGCAGAAGAGAAGAGAAAGAATTGTAGAAGATAACAAAGTACAAAGACCTACACACAGAAATAGATTGACTGTGGCAAAATAAGCCAAAGGTCATATCAATAGTCATAGGTGCCTTGGGTACAATCCCAAAGCAACTGGAGTATCCCTTGAATGCCCTCGGCATTGACAAATTCCTTATTGGTCAACAACAAAATGCAGCTTTACTTGGAACAGCTTACATCCTGAGACAATACATCTAACACCATCAAACATCCACATATGCCTGTCCCAGATCCTTGGAAAAGACACGGTAAGTGGATAAAAACCCAGTCTAAACATCTGGCTGACTGTGCAACAAACCATATCAATGTTACATTGATGCTAAGAATTGTGGTGGCATAGTGGTTAGAATGCAGCATTGCAGGTAGACTCTGCTCACTGCCAGGAGATCAATCATAACCGGCTCAATTGTTAATGGTCTTCTCCAAGGTGCTATTGTCCTTCCTCTCTTCTTCCTTTCTGCAAAACTCATTCTGTTTTATTGCTGATGATGTTACCTTAGCTAGATAATGAAAGATCTGCAAGAAAACAACCAAACTCAGAGAGCACCAAGAATCCCTCAATCCTCCTCCTCCTCCTCCCCTCCTCCTCCTCCTCCTCCTCTCTTTTGCCTCCTCTTTTAATTTTTATAAGTATCCCTGGTGGTGCAGTGGTTAGAACGATGCAGTATTGCAGGCTGACTGCTCACCGCCAAGAGTTCAATCCTGACCAGCTCAAAATTGATTCAGCTTCCATCCTTCCCTGGTTGGTAAAACGAGGAGCCAGATTGTTGGGGGCAATATATAAACTGCTTAGACAGGGCTGTAAAGCACTATGAAGGGGTGCATCAGTTTACCTACTGTTGCAATTGCTACCTGATTGGTTTTGCTCAAATTCTGCTTCTCGTTAGTGATAGATTTAGCCTTCAAGAAGTTTGAAAAACCTTGGGTGCTGTGTTTCAGAGGTGGTATTCAGCCCATTCTGACCAGTTCTGGAGAACCAGTAGCGGAAATTTTGAGTAGTTTGGGGAACCGGAAAATCCCACCTCTGACTGGCCCTGCCCCCATCTATTCTTTGCCTCCCGAGTCCCAGCTGATCGGCTGGGTCTTCTTTGGTTGCCCTGCAGAGGAGAATGGAGCTGGAAAGCAGGTTAGTGGGGTGGGGAAGGAATGGGGATTTTGCAGTAACCTTCCCCCAGGAGTGGGGAGGGAATGGGGATTTTTACAGTATCCTTTCCCTGCCATGCCCACCAAGCCACTCCCACCAAGCCATGCCCACAGAAGCGGTAGTAAAAAAATTTTTTTTGAATCCCACCATTGCCATGTTCCTCATTTTGGCTTCCTGAAGGTCAGCTTTTCATGTCCTAACAAGGACTTCTTGAAAGCCACACAAAAGTTGGATGTTCTGCTTCTTCCATTTCCCGACAGGGGATGGATTGTGTTTCAAGGTCATCCCCATTTAGTGACATAATCATATCTGCCTAATGGCTCTTTCAGACAAATCAATAGCACACCAGTAATTAGATACGTTTAAATAAACTCATCACTTCGTACTATTAAAAGAGGGATGCTTTATTTCCCTCTGCTCTTCCATCTTGAGCTCCCAAGAGGTGGGAGGCAAAAGGCACCCTAGACCTCCGATGGCCGTTGTGTGAGAAGTGATGGGAGTGACATGTGTCTGTAGCCCTTTGTGGACCAATGGTTAAGCAAAGTGCTTAATTGCCGAAATGCATTAAAAACCTCTTTCCTCCCATCGCTAACTTGAAAAAGAAAGCAGCTGCCAATTAGAGAGGAGTGCTTTGCTTAATGACGGGTTATTTTACACTCCTATGCTTTATGGGGAATTTATTGCAGACAATTAACCTGTGGGATTCGATAGTAGAAGAACGGTGGAGAACACTAGGTGGTTTTAAGTGGGTACAGAAGACATCCTTGAAGGATGGGCCTGATTTCATTATTTACCTGAATATATAAAATAGCCAGGAGTGGTGCAGTGGCCTAGAGTCGTAGCTTTCACCTCACAATCAGGAGACTATGAGTTCGATCTTAGGTAGGGGCAGATATTTCTCTCTCTGGGCACAATGAGAATATATCCACTGAACAAAACTCCGCACTGGTGATAGGCAGGGCATCCGGCCAGTAAACACTCAACTCACTCCATTCAGTTGCCCAGACTCTACCCCACAAGGGATTATGGGGTCGTTAAAAGAAGAAGATGATGATATAAGCCACCCAAAACTAAAAGAAAGAGTCAGGAAGATGCAATGAAGCTACTAGAGGTAATCCTTGACTTACAACTCTTTGTGTAGTGACCAAAGTTACAATGGCACTGAAAAATGTGATTTATGACCGTGCCCCAAATTGACAACCATCGCAGCATCCCTGTGGTCACACAATTAAAATTTGGACACTTGGCAACTGACTCTCATTTATGACGATCGCCGTATCCTGGGGGTCACATGATCCCCTTTTGCGACCTTCTGACAAGCAAAGTCAATGAGGAAGCTAGATTCACTTAACAACCGTGTTATTAACTTAACCTTATCTGCAGGACCGCATTCTGCCGGTGATCTCCAGCAGACCGGTGCGTTCCCACAGGGAGGGCCTTCTCCGGGTGACGTTGGCTTCTATGTGTCGTCTGGCGGCCCCCAGGAGTAGGGCCTTCTCTGTGGGGGCCCCTGCCCTCTGGAATGCTCTGCCACCTGAGATATGCACCAGCGCGGACCTGAGGGCCTTCAGGCGCGCGTTGAAGCCCTGGCTCTTTGAGCAGGCTGGCCTGGGCTGAGATAGTTTTAATTGTCTCCTTAATTCGGTTTTAACGTGGGTTTTAATTTCTGGGGGAGGGTTGTTTTAACCTAAACAGCCTCTATTTAATTTCTTTTTAGCTTTTGTATTGTTCTGGGTCTGATTCGGCTGTACACCGCCCTGAGTCCCTAGGGAGAAGGGCGGTATATAAATGTTATAAATAAATAAATAAATAAATAACCACTTCATTTCCCCTTCTTTAGCTAACTTGCCACTGCCCAATGATCAGTTCAAGCAAAGGATGGTATGAAGCTGGTATGTTGGGTGACCTTGAAGTAGCATCTCAAGGAGATACAGTACTTACTTTCATTTTCCCCCTTGTCTTCCTCCCTTCCCAAAGTTCATGGTAGTCCATTACTGAATAATAGCAAAGCACAAGCAAGCATTAAGGACCTGAATAAAATTGTGCCCTGACAACAGGAAGGGCATCTGGCCAGTAAACACTCTGCCCCATTCAGTTGGCCAGACTCCACCCCACAAGGGATTATGGGGTCATCAAAAGGAGATGACAAGCAAGCATTAAGGATGCAGCTGGCAGGGCTGTTTTTAGTCCATCATTCCTTTCCTGGAAGTCCAATTTTTCATCCCTACTCTTAAAACATTTTCCCCAGAAAACATGGGTTGGGAACTACGCATAATACCATCTTAATTATCCATTAATACAAGATATAAGTATATTCCGTTCTTATTATGAAAAGTTCATGCTATTGCCATTTCAAGTCCTGCCTGTGCCTTCGGTATACGTTGAATACACCTCCAAATTGAAATGTGGGTCGGTGTAATTACAACTGGAAAGATTTCTTTTCAAAGAGCATCTCGTAAGAACCACTTACTCTCTGACCTCCCTCGGTACACGAATGCCAGATCTTGGTCTGTCTCCAAGATGAAACCTGTTAATTTCAGAGCCGAGAATCTTTTACTGAAAACAAGTAATTCTGTTTTGATCTCTGTATTGGGCCATGAATGAATGTTCTAATCAAACCGATGCAGACATAAGGCAGATCTAATTGCCTTCAGCAACTCCTACCAGGAAGAACACAAGTCCAATATTGTGAATCACAGAATGATGCAAGAAACAGAGATCTGTTTTTAACTTAAAATGATGAATCTGCTTCTCTGACACATTGGCATTTGTTCTTGGGGTGGCCTAGCCATAAATAACCAGCAGAAAACACTCTGATAAACTATGGCATCACCGTGTGCAGGATATGCAAAATGACACTGCGTGGGACCTTGGTTGCCCTCAATGCACAATTCGTACTGATAGCACTAGTGAAACCTATACAAACATTTTTGCCATGGCCCCATCGGATCCCAGTTCAGAAGAGGAGGAGTTGGAACTGGGAACATCTGTTGGGGATGATATGCCTCCCCTGGAACATCTGGAGAAACCAGGGACTGAGGGTAATGCTGTCCCAGGCCACTTCAGCATTGGGGAGAAGTGGTTGACCAGACAGGGAGCTGTCTGCCTTCACAAATTCAGGGAAGGATTGGCTACGGTTGGGTAGTGGTGATGAGAGCCAACAGATCCCCTCTGATGAGGAGCAATTGCCTCCCCCACCCAATCTGAGGGTATGGAGAGTGATTGTATCTACTCATTGCAGAATATCTTATGCCACCAGACTCAAAATTCTAGACCTAGAAAACCTAGAACTACGCCACCTTCAGTCCAATCGAAGTATAGTATAAAAAATCACACATTGCCATGTCCTACCTGTCAATGAATACTTCAGCTTCAACCATAACAACACAAGAGCAAACAATAGATACAAACTCAAGGTTAACCGCACCAAACTTGATTGCAGGAAATACGACTTCAGCAACAGAGTGGTCAATGTCTGGAATACTCTACCTGACTCTGGGGTTTCTTCCCCAAACCCCAAAAACTTTAACTTTAGACTGTCTACTATTGACCTCACCCCTTTCCTAAAAGGCCTGTAGGGGGCATGCATAAGCGTACCAATGTGCCTACCATCCCTGTCCTAATGTCTCCCTTTTATTTTTCTTATATGTATCCATTTCATGTATTCATAACTACGTTTATACTTATACCTGCTATCTTATAATCACTTGACAAGATAAATAAATAAATAAATAAAATAAAATAAATAAAATATCACTGCAAGGGGCTCTGCAACAACCATTACTTTGAGGCCCATAATTTCAAACTGTTGCTGAATGAATTTTCATAAGTCAACGTCTACCCATATGTGTAAAGATGCCCCTGTGGGTTTCACTCCACTCGTTGTAAATGACTTTAGGGGCAGTGGTCATCTCTTTAAGCCATCGAGGCAGCGCTGTGTGAAGATGTTGCCGGGCCCAGCATGACATCATGCCACAGCACAAAATGTACAGCGAAACACAGAACCTTGTTGCCTTCCCACCAATATGCTACCTATCGATCTATTTGCATTTACATGCTTTCAAACTGCTAGGTTGGCAGAAGTTGAGGCAAGAGACCGGAACTCAACCTGTCAGGTGGTGGTAGGACTCGAACTGACAGAGTATAGACCTTCTCCCACATCTTTTAAACCACTGAGCCACTGCATCTCCCCATACATATAATTCATTTGAAAATAATAGGAATAGCAAGCCAACAGCTAAGCCACTAGTTATGGATAGAACATATACCCAACACATCAGAATAACAAGAGTTGGAAGGGACCTTGGAGGACTTCTACTCCAACTCTCTGCTTGTGCAGAAAAACCCTATACCATTTCAGACAAATGGTTGTCCAGTCTCTTCTTATAAACCTCAAGTGATGGAGCACCTATAACTTTTGGAGGCAAGTCATTCATTGGTTAATTGTTCTCCCTGTCAGGAAATTCCTTCTTGGTTCTAGATGTCTCCTCTCCTTGATTAATTTCTATCCTTGATTAGTTCTGTTCTTGATGAGTTTCCATCTGTTGCTTCTTGTCCTGCCTTCAGGTCCTTTGGAGAATAGGTTGACCCCCTCTTCATTGGGGAGCCCCTGAGATATTGGAAGACTGTTATCATGTCACCCATAGTGTTTATTTTCACAAGACTAGACAATTCTAATTCCTGCAACTGTTCTCCATAGGTTTTAGCTTCCAGTTTCCTCCAGGAACAATCAATACAAAATTAACAGTTCCTATGCAAATTTTAATTTTAGCCAATTTAGGCGGGCATTCTCATTTTCCAAAGACTGTATCATTGCACCAACAAATGCTGTCTTTTCCTTTTGAAAAGGTACTAATAAGCATTAAGTAGCAAGCTGGCAGTGCCACGCAGATTGCTATTCTAACCAACTAAAAATGCAAATTGCAGGTTGGGAACAGAGAGAGCTGTAATAACCATCCAGGTTTAATCATCAAAATACAGCAAGCAAGAGAGGGAAACCTGAGAAACCTGGTCTGAATGCTGTACGGTTTATCTTTCATCCGTTTTGAGGCTGGAAGTGGCTTTAAAGTTAGATGATCCCTAATTACTTCCCTGTTTTCAAAGGGAAATTTCCGAGAGAAGATTCAGCCTCTGCAGCTTTCTAAATTATGTGTTTTTCCCATGAGACCGGTCTATCAGAGCAACCTGGTCTACCCAAATATGGGATGGAGCATACTCCTTTCAGCCCCAATCCAGGAGCCTCTTTGCAGGCAGTCGCTTCCGTGACAAACTATTTTGAATTTATATTTTACAAAGAAAGAAAGAAAGAGAGAGAGAGAGAGAGAGAGAGAGAGAGAGAAAGAAAGAAAGAAAGAAAGAAAGAAAGAAAGAAAGAAAGAAAGAAAGAAAGAAAGAAAGAAAGAAAGAAAGAAAGAGGGAGGGAGGAGAGAGTGAAATAAAGAGAGAAAGTGTAAAAAGAGAAAAATAGTGTGAGAAGAAAGAAAGATAGATAGATAGAAAGAAAGAAAGAAAGAAAGAAAGAAAGAAAGAAAGAAAGAAAGAAAGAAAGAAAGAAAGAAAGAAAGAAAGAAAGAAAGAAAGAAAGAAAGAAAGAAAGAAAGAAAGAAAGAAAGAAAGAAAGGGAGACTAGTAGACATCTATTTCAAGCTATTTAGCTCCCGTCAGCTAGCCATACCCTTATGGGACTAAATTATGTTTCCTGGTATAGTTCAGTAGTGGGATTCAGCCGGTTTACACTGGTTCAGGCAACTGGTTGTTAAATTACCCAAACCCCGCCCCCCATCAAAGTGGATCCTGGGTGCTGTGCTGCAGTGGAGAAATGGGCAACGGAGTGGCTGGCATGAGGGAAGGAGATGGCCGCTTTCCTTTTTTCTTCTCCCTGCTCCTCCTCCTTCCCTTGTGCCGGCCACTATGTTGCTCATTTCTCCATTGCAGTGCAGCACCCAGGATCCACTTTGATAGCAGGGGTGGGGCCTTAATTTAACAACTGATTCACCCAGGGTCAGTTTGGCCATCAGGGGAGGCTTGTCCTGCATGTGCGGCGGAGCTGCAGGATGGGGATGGGCCATGTTTTCTACAGCAATCAACCTGATCCTGGGCAAACTAATTGTTCAATTATTTGAATCCCACCATAGGTATAGATGCTTTTAAAATTCAAATCAAGAGGGAGAAGGCTACTGCAATTTAACATTGGAGAAAACCATGGGCTGTTAAGGACCATCTTCAACATTCCTGATAGCTTATAAAATCTCTTAAATCAGAAGATCCAAAAACAGCTACTTACAATGAATCATTTAGATTTGAAGTTACAAGTTTGAACTTACACCTGTCCATTTAGTGACCACTCAAAGTTACAACAGCACAAAAAAGTGACTTATGACACTTTTTCACTCTTATGACCATTGCATCATCCCCGTGGTTACGTGGACAACATTCGGACGCTTGGCAACTGACTCATATTTATGACAGTTGCAGTGTCCCAGGGGTCATGGGATCTTCTTTTGCCAAGCAAAGTCAACGGGGAAGCTGGATTCACTTAACAACCATATTACTAACTTAATAACTGCAGCAATTCCCTTAACAACGGTGACAAGAAAGGTTGTAAAATAGACCAAAACTCACTTAACAAATGTCTCAGTTAGTTACATTTAGGGCTCAACTGTGGTCATTAATTGAGGTCTGCCTGCAATCCAACATCCAGTTCCTCAGTTCCTATTCCACTGACCAACAATGTTTGGCTTCACGTGATGATAAAACCAGCCATTATGATTCATAAATTAGGATGATGGCTCAGTGTTGCAGGCTATCTAAATCTATTGTGCAGCAGTTGGACTGGATTTGGGTATCTTGTGGAGCCACAGTATGGTTGGTATGACACTGGGTTTCGGTTAAAGTGAAACCTGACAATTGCGAGTGAGTCATAGGGAAAATCCAATTTGGAAATAAGAAATTTCAAGATAGTGAGAACAATTAATTTTCACCAAAAAGGCTAAGTACTTAGCTATTCTCCAAAATGCTTGAGGGCAAAATAATCCAAATAATCCAAAAAGTAATCACTTTGGCGGAAAAACAAATCTGGTCACATTGCCAACTTCAAAAGCCAATACAAAAATTTATGCCATCAGATAAAAACTGAATGCACCAATTATCACATTAAACAAGAAGAAAACCTTCTACGCACCAATTCCACCCAAGCTTTCTACAATTTTGTAACAAACTAAAAGACTCAAGGTCCATCCCACCCCTGAAAGGACCTAATGGTAAAGACTGCAACAATGACACTATTAAAGCCAACCTCTTTAACACATTCTTTGGCTCAGTATTTGTAAACAGCAATGGATCATGCCCAGTATTTCCTAGTCGAACCACAGACAACTACAATGATCTAATACATATCGATTTTACAGAAGACAATGTTGAAAAAGCACTACGCAATCTAAAACCATCTCTATCTATTGGACCGAAGGAATATGTGCCTGCTTCTTAAAAAAGCTATCCACTGATATAGCAGAACCTCTAAGCATAATCTTTGAAAAATCTTTCAGAGCCAGCTCCTTGCCAAAACTATGGTCACAAGCCACAGTCATCCCCATCTTCAAAAAGGGAGACCCCAGCCTACTTGAAAATTACAGACCAATCTTTTTATGCTGCGTCACTATAAAGTCATGGAATCAATTATTAACCAATCCATCATCCTCCACTTAGAAACAAACAACCTACTCTCTAATAAACAATTTGGTTTTAGGAAAAAACTATCATGTAATCTGCAACTCTTACATTGCAAAAACATATGGACTACACAAAAACATATGGACTTACGGCTGTCGTTGGAAGACCATATAGCAGCCATTGCCAGGGGGGCTTTTTATCAGGTCCGCAGGATCTACCAATTGCGGCCCTTTCTGGATCGGGACGCACTTCGCACAGTCACATCCACCCTCGTCATCTCCTACCTAGATTATGCCAATGTTCTCTACATGGGGCTCCCCTTGAAGTGCACCCGGAGGCTCCAGTTGGTGCAAAATGCAGCCGCACGGGTGGTTTTGGGGGCTTCTCGGAGCTCCCATGTTACACCACTTTTGCGCGAGCTGCATTGGCTCCCAGTGGCCTTCCAGGTGCGATTCAAGGTGTTGGTGATCATCTTTAAAACGCTCCATGGCTTGGGACCTGGGTACTTATGGGACCTCCTTCTGCCACCATTGGCCTCCCATCGACCAGTGTGCTCCCATAGGGTGGGTCTCTTCGGGGTGCTGCCAGCTGGATGGCTGGTAACCCCAAGGATCCGGGCCTTCTCTTTGGGAGCACCCTCCCTCTGGAACGAATTGCCCCCAGAGATGAGGACCGTCCCTGACCTATTGACCTTCCGGCGCGCACTAAAAACCTACCTATTCCATCAAGCGGGTCTGGCCTAGAGTTATGTGTAGGGTTTTTAAATCTAAAACCATTTTAAATTTAAATTTTAAATTTAAATGGTTTTAGTTCTAATCTCTTAATCTTTTAATTTTTTGATAATTTTTAATTTTTTGGCCAATCAATTTAATTCTTTTAATATTCATTTTAATCATTGTATTTGTATGTATATGTATATTTTAATTGGCTGTACACCACCCCGAGTCCCTCTGGGAGAGGGGGCAGTATAGAAGTTTAAATAAACATAAACATAAACAACTCGATCAGGGCAAAGCAATAGATGCAATCTACATAGACTTCTGTAAAGCCTTTGATTCAGTGGTACACGACAAACTACTCCTAAAACTAAAATCTTACGGTAACTCTGGACACCTGCATAACTGGATAGAAGCATTCCTGTCAAACAGACAATAAATGGTCAAAATTGGGAAAATTGAGCGTCCTATCAAATTCTATACCTGTCAACAATGGTGTCCCCCAGAGCAGTGTTCTAGGACCAACTCTTTTCATACTCTACATAAATGACCTCTGTGATCATATCAAGAGCAACTGTGCTTTCTTCGCTGATGATGTAAAGCTATTCAACACTACAGACAATACTGCTAACCTTCAAAAAGATCTTGACTATGTATCAGAATGATCAAACAAATGGCAACTTCAAATCTCAACAAATAAATGCTCTGTCCTACATATTGGCAAAAAAAACAACAACCCAGAAAATAAAATAAAGGCTGAATAATCAAGACCTTGTTGATGATCCAAACTCTGTCAAGGATCTTGGAGTACTCATCTCAAATGACCTAAGTGCTAGAGCCCACTATAACTACATAGCCAAAAAGGCGTTAAGAGTTGTTAACCTAATCTTACATAGCTTTTTCTCTGGTAATATTACACTAATAACAAGAGCATACAAAACATTTGCTAGACCAATACTTGAATACAGCTCATCAGTCTGGAACCCACATTACGTATCTGATATTAACACAGTTGAGAAAGTCCAGAAATATTTTACAAGAATTCTTCACTCCTCTACTCGTTGCAGAATACCTTATGCCACCAGACTCAAAATTCTAGATCTAGAAAACCTAGAAATACGCCGCCTTTGGTCCAATCTTAGTATATAAAATCATACATTGCAATGTCCTACTTGTCAATGAATACTTCAGCTTCAACCATAACAACACAAGAGCAAACAATAGATACAAACTCAAGCACCAAACTTGATTGCAGGAAATACGACTTCAGCCACAGAGTGGTCAATGCCTGGAATACTCTACCTGACTCCGTGTTTTTTTCCCCAAACCCCAAAAATTTTAACCTTAGACTGTCTACTATTGACCTCACCCCTTTCCTAAGAGGTCTGTAGTGGGTGTGCATAAGTGTACCAACATGCCTACCATCCCTGCCCTATTGTTTCTTTTATATTTTATTTTTCTTATATGTATCCATGTATTCATAACTATGTTTTACTTATACCTGTTATCTTATAAGCGATTGACAAATAAATAAATAATAAATAAATAAAACTTACAACTTACAATAAGTTTATTATCACTTTAAATGTACACTAATCAGCATACATTAAAATAAAATTTTGTTGCATACGGCTCTCAAAGAGTCACCACCTCCAATAGACACTACATAAACATGACAAATTATGGTAAATAAATACATACAAAATTATGCACATACCCACATATGTTATGTGACACAGAGAAACATCACAGTCTAATTCGGATGTATACATGCGCATGGCAAGAAAAACGAATCTTGTGATTTTACCAGACGGATGGCCTAGGGAACAAAGCTGTTACATAATCTGGAAGTCCTGCTAGAAATACTTGGAAATCTCTTCCTCGAGGGGAGCAACAGAAACACACCCTAAAGTGAGTGTGTGGGGTCTCTAACAATGTTTTGAGCTCTAAGCCCATAGCACTTATAAGCAGTATTCTGAATAACAGGAA
This sequence comes from Bungarus multicinctus, assembly GCA_023653725.1. Classification (NCBI taxonomy): domain Eukaryota; kingdom Metazoa; phylum Chordata; class Lepidosauria; order Squamata; family Elapidae; genus Bungarus; species Bungarus multicinctus. The sequence goes on along the minus strand of CM042846.1, from coordinate 93,626,534 downwards.
GTGAGCTTCCTATAAACTTCTCCACTGTCCTCACCACTCTCTGTAGGGAGTTTCTATCTGAGCTGCTGCTGCCACCAAACCAAAAAGGGATGCAATTTGTTAAAATGCTCTCAATTGTGCCTCTGCAAAAAGTGGCCAGGACAGGATGAGAAATATGTGGTCTCCTCATCCGACGCAGGAGGTGCAGATGCTGATTTGCACACTTCACTAAAAAGGACATGTGGAGAGACCAGTTCAGATTGCTAGTTATCTGCGCCCCCAGATACTTAATACTGTTGATCATCTCTATAGTTGCAGCCTTGATACTAAGTGGAGTATGACTATGACGGCTCTTTCTAAAATCTACAGTGATCTCCTTTATTTTATTTATTTTATTTTACTTTATTTTATTTCCTGACAGTTAGAACAACTAATGAGTAGAATGATTTGCCTCCAGAAGTTGTAAATGCTCCAACACTGGAAGTTTTTAAGAAGAGATTGGATAACCATTTATCTGAAATGGTATAGGGTTTCCTGCCTAAGCAGGGGGTTGGACTAGAAGATCTCCAAAGTCCCTTCCGACTCTGTTTTCCATTCCATTCATTTAGAACCAGGTTACTTTTATTGCACCAGTCCACCAGAGCCTTCACCTCTTTCCTATTAGCAAAACAAGAAGCAATGGTTGGAAACGAATCAAGGATCTTGGAAGTAAGTGGAGTATGACTACATGGTGGACAATCATTTAAATATGAGCCAGCAGTGTGGGGCAACAGCCAAAAAAGCCAATACACTCCTAGTCTGCATTAACAGAGGGATAGAATGAAGATCCCTTGAAGTTCTAGTACCAGTTTACAAAGCCTTAGTATGACCACACTTGGAATACTGCATCCAATTCTGGTCACAATACAAAAAAGATGTTGAGACTCTGGAAAGAATGAAGAGAATACCAACAATAATTATTAGAGGTCTGGAGGTTAAAACATACAAAGAACAGTTACCAGAATTGGATATGTCTAGTCTAATGAAAAGAAGGGGAGACTTCATAGCACTTTTACAATATTTAAGGGGCTCCTATGGAGATATGTGGACGTGGTGGCTCAGTGGCTAAGATGCTGAGCTTGTCAATCTGAAAGATCAGCAATTCGGTGGTTCGAATCCCTAGCAGCGTGTAATGGTGTGAGCTCCAGTTACTTGTCCCAGCTTCTGTCAACCTATATCATGCCCCTGTTGGAATATGATTCAGAGGGGGAGGCCAAACAGCTGACAGGGAGTGGAATGTGGCTCTGTTGGCTGTAGAAGAAACTGGGGAAGGGCATAGTCTGGCTGGGCAGAGCAGGGGAAAGGTAGAGCAAGGCAGAGAGAATTCAGAGGAAGACCCAGGCCCACCTCCTCTTCATCCTAGGAAGGAACGAAGAAGGGGGCAATGTGAGTTGCATGGCTTACAGGGGAGGAAAGGGCCCTGATTCCCTTCATTAGCTGCAGCTGGAAACACAGTGTTTTAAAAAGGGAGTTTGCACACAGCAACTTGTTGGAAACAAATCGTGTATTATCTTGTTTTGTCAAGGCTTATCTGGGTTCCTGGTGTCTTCCCAACTGTGTGTTTTGTTGGCCTTTGAAGTCTGCAATTCCTTATCCTGCTCTGTCCAGTTAATTGCTGCAGCGTGGTTTGTGTGGATTTTTATTTACAGTTTACAGTTTATATGTAATTTGTTTTTGGACTGAATTTCCTCCACTTAAAGACTGTTCTTGGCAGAGTTTTTTCTCCAGCTGAAGGTAACTGGATATTGGGGGCAAAGTTGGAGGTATTAAAGGGACTTTTCTTACTTATGTAAGACCCGTGTTGCCTTTGTGCCATGCCCCAGGTCATCACAACCTAGCAGTTCGAAAGCATGTAACAATGCAAGTAGAAAAATAGGCACCACGTTCCATGCGCCTTCAGCATTTAGTCATGCCAGCCACATGACCACGGAGACGTCTTCGGACAGTGCTGGCTCTTTGGCTTTGTAATGGAGATGAGCACCGCCCCCTAGAGCCAGAAACAACTAGTGTGTATGTGCGAAGGGAGCCTTTACCTTTACCTTTTTATGGAGATAAGGGGATCAAACTATTTTCTAAAGCACTAAAAGGCAAGACAAGAAACAATGGTTGGAAACTAATCCAGGAGAGAAGCAACTTAGAACTAAGAACTAAGGAGAAATTTCCTAGCAGTGAGAACAATCAATCGGTGGAACAGCTTGCCTTGAAAAGTTATGGGTGCTCCATCACTGTAGATTTTAAAGAGAAGAAACATTTGTCAAGGATGCTTTGAGGACTCATTCTTGGGCAGGGGATGGACTAGAAGACCTCCAAGTTCTCTTCCCTCCCTATGATTCAGTCATGCCATCAGAACATACACATCTGGTCAACCCAAATGGAAACAAAATCCCCAAGAAAATAAAATGGCTCCTGCATTGAAATCTGATTATTTACACAACTGTAATTCTGCATGCTTTGTGCTGATTTTTTTCCTTCTTGAGTTCTGGAAGGCTTCCGCTCTCTGATAACCTGCATTGTCTTAATTTTCATTCCCTTCCCAAGAGGCACATTGCTTTTTTTCCCTGTAAGATTCAAAAGAGGAAGCCTTAAGCAAACTTCTCCCTGGCTATTTAATCTCAAATCAAGGGGAGCTGAGTTTCCTCGGGGAATTAGCTAAATATCCCTCTTGCGTTTCTCACTACATAGAGGGAATTGGGTTACAAATCAATTGAATGTGTGTGTTTTGGAGCTTGCATTGCCAGGGGTGCCTATTACAGCCTTGAAAAAAACCCTGTAAAGTCATTTTAATATTATTAGCCCCATGACACAGAGGAAAATTTAGGTCATCTGGCCAGTTGATGGAAGAGAGTGGCCTCTGATTGAGAAGGGAGGGTACACAATTACAGAATAAAAGAGTTGGAAGGGACCTTGGAGGTCTTCTAGTCCAACTCTCTGCTCAAGCACCATTTCAGATAAGTGGCTGTCCAGTCTCTTCTTAAAAACCTCCAATGTTGGAACAGCTACAACTTCTGGAGGCAAGTTGTTTCACTGCTTGTAGTCTACTAAAAGCCACCACGAAACCCAGTTCAAGACAATGGAAAAAGTAAGGTGAAGAAGAGGGAAATATTTAATTTCTATTTATTTATGACCTCAGCCTTCCTTCCTTCTCCCTCCCTCCCATTCTTTCACCTGTTATCTTCCACCTTCCTTCCTTCTCCTCCCTCCCTCTCATTCTTTCATCTGTTCTTCCTTCCTTCCATTCTTTCATCTGTTCTTCCTTCTTTCCATTCTTTCGTTTGTTCTTCTTTCCTTCCTTTATCCCATTCCTTCATCTGTTCTTCCTTCCTTCCATTCTTTCATCTATCTTCTTCCTTCCTACCTACTATTCTTTCATCTGTTATCTTCCTTCCTTCTCCTCCCTCCTTCCCATTCTTTCATCTGTTCTTCCTTCCTTCCATTCTTTCATCTGTTCTTCCTTCCTTTGTCCCATTCTTTCATCTCTTCTTCCTCCCTCCCATTCCTTCCTTCCATTCTTTCATCTGTTATCTTCCTTCCATCTCCTCCCTCCCTCCTTTCCTCCCATTCTTTCATCTGTTCTTCCTTCCTTCCATTCTTTCATCTGTTCTTCCTTCCTTTGTCCCATTGTTTCATCTCTTCTTCCTCCCTCCCATTATTTCATCTCTTTTCTTCCTTCCTTCTTTCCATTCTTTCATCTGTTATCTTTCTTCTATCTGCTCCTCCCTCTCTTCCTCCAATTCTTACATCTGTTCTTCCTTCCTTCCTTCCATTCCTTCATCTGCTATCTTCCTTCCACCCTCTCTTCCCACCTGCCTTTGGTACTTTAGCAGTCTCAAGGCTGGCGGGATGATGTTGTATGTTGCTATGCGCTACCTCAGAGTCTTTCAGTCTCCCCACCAAACTTGGTGCATTGTGCACATGCAAATGTGTGTGCAGCTGTGATTAAAGGACTGGGAATACGTCAGCTCACCATTCTGTTATCAGGTGGCAGCTTAATTCAAATCTTGACTGAGGCTTTGGGAGAATTACAAATATTATTTTGCGGTATGGTCTGTCTCCCCAAGCACCAGTCCAGGTAATCCTGACATCACAACTCTTAAATGTATCCAATCCATGGAGTGGGCTTGGCCTCTTGTCAGTTTTTGCAATAGAAAAGCATTTCCATACCAAATGCTACAACATTTTAGAATGGGGAGGTTTCCTCCTGAGAACAAGATTCAAACCATTTATTTCTACACTTACGATTCTATTTGCAGAAAGCTTACCAATATACATAATTTTCAGCTTACAAGCTTTCATTTAATGACGATTGAAAATTATAATGGCACTGAAAAAGTGACTTATGACAGTTATTCTGTATGTTCCTCCTCCTCCTCCTCCTCCTCCTCCTCCTCCTCCTCCTCCTCCTCCTCCTCCTCCTCCTCTCTGCAAATTCAACTGCCTTCTAGCACTGATGATATTACCTGGTTTGGTAATGAAATGTCTGGGAAAAAACAACCAAGCTTAGAGAACACCAAGGAGACCCCACTCCCTTCTTGCACTGATGATGTTATCTAGTTGAGTAATGAAATGTCTCCAAGAAAGCAACCAAGCTTAGAGAGCACCAAGGACCCCACAGTCTCCTCCGTCTCCTCCATCTCCTCTTCCTCCTCCTCCCTGCAAATCCCACTCCTTTCTAACACTGATGATGTTACCTAGTTGGGTAATGAAATGTCTGCAAGAAAACAACCAAGCTCAGAGTTCACCAAGGACCCCACAGTCTCCTCCTCCTCCTCCTCTTCCTCCTCCTGTCTCCCCTCCTCTTTCTCCTTCTCATCTCTGCAAACCCCACTTCCTTCTAGCAACTGGCAACGTTACCCAGTTGGGTAATGTAAGATCTCCAAGGAAACAACCAAGCTCAGGGAGCATCAACCAACCCCTCATTTCAACCCCGAGCTACAAATACTCAGCTTCTCCTTTTTGCAAAAGAATACACTTTTTTTGAACCCCTATCCAGAATGGGGGTTGAAGATTCCCTCGTCTAAGCAAACTTCAGTTCCACAAAAGCAATTTTGAAAGCTTTTTTCATTAAATGCATTGAAACATGGTGGAGGAAATACGTTCTGTATTGTTTTCGGTACGGCACGAAGTCACAGTTCGGTGGCGAAGACCGGAAATAAAAATCCAAGGCCACTTGTACCATACGGCCTTCGTTTAGGTCACTGAATTGAGCCACTTCCATTTTTAAGGCATAATAGCCGTGGAAAAAAGAACCTTCATTCAGAGCAATTAATTGTGAATTTGTGTGTCCTCTTATACACCTAGAAACACTCCTGATCATTGCAATATCCTGTTTAGCAATGGGTTCCTTGAGCTCTGCCATCCCCCGAAACACAATAGGACCTTAGTGACTATTGATCTTAGAGCTGGCCTTGTCTTTGAAAGCCAGTAAATGAAATCTCCCTATATTCTCTCCGCCTTAGAAATTCTCAGAAATAGAATCCTACCAATCCCCATCCATCATTTCCCTTCCGTCGCCTTTTCTCTTTAAGGACAAAGACATGAAAAGACAAAATGAAGAAAGGCAATAAGTGAAATCCTCATGGACCACTGCTTTTCCTCCAGCCTTGGGGTAGAATAGAATAGAATAGAATAGAATAGAATAGAATAGAATAGAATAGAATAATAAATAGGATAGGATCAGTGGTAGGATTCAAAAGATTTTACTACCAGTTCTGTGGGCGTGGCTTGGTGGGTGTGGTATGGCTTGGTGGGCGTGGCAGGGGAAGGATACTGTAAAATCTCCATTCCCTCCCCACTCCTGGAGGAAGGTTACTGTAAAATCCCCATTCCCTCCCCACCCCACTAACCTGCTCTCCAGCTCCGTTCTCCTGTGCAGGGCAACCAAAGGAGACCCAGCCGATCAGCTGGGATTTGGGAGGCAGAGAATAGATTGGGGCAGGGCCAGTCAGAGGTGGGATTTGCCAGTTCTCCAAACTACTCAAAATTTCCACTATTGGTTCTCCAGAACTGGTCAGAACCTGCTGAATACCATCTCTGATCAAGTTGTCTAATCTCCATTTGGTTGGGAGCCTGGTATCTTTACTCTTCCAGATATTATTCATGATGGAAAATGAAGTTCTTCTCGCATTCAGTCAAACCAAATACAAGCCCTTTTCAGAGGGAAAGAAAACTTTTAAGAAGTTGAAGCTTTCATCATTGCTTAAAAAAAAAAAAAAAACCAACAACCCCAAATCAACGTTTCACACTTGGATCTTTCTGCGGATGTAGCAGACTCTCGGCGTGTAACTTAGTCCTGTCCATGAGATATCTTGCAAGGCATGAAGGGCGCTGGTTAAAGTTCACCAATACTGCAGTGATAATGTTGTGGCCCGTCGACTGCCAGCAGAGCTAGCTGTAGAGTACGATGAAGCGGAGATGGAGGGAGAGCTTGGGCCAGCTTTGGAGCCCTTGGAAGACTCTGGTAAGGAAACATCATCAGAGACAGAGGTAGAGGTAGGCATCTTTCATCCTCCCCCAGGAGGAGAAGCAGCTGTCTTTGGGGCCTGAGTTGAGTGAGGGGAAGGAGCAGATGGGGCTGATCCCAGATGCACGTATCCACAGAGAGGAGAGGAGAGCAAAGGAAACAATAAGCTGTCTCTCATGGAAAAGCAGACGTAGATGCTAGCCAGCACCTCCTTGGCTGGGAAATAAATAGTTTATTATAGGTTTGGGAGTAGGCCATTGTCACAGACAACTGTTTGTTTCTAGTATACAGCAAGCAATTTGGATTCCTTGACCAGACCCAAGTTTGTCGGGACTAATTACATTTGATTCTTTTGCTTATCCACATGAATAAAAAAACTGTTCCTGCCCTGTTTTGAAAAGGGTTTGTTTACTCATGAGTAAGTGGGCTTATCATTACTTGTGAAGAATGGATCAGAACAGATGTCTCTCAACTACTCAATTCTGCACAAAGGACTCAAGGCTCACCCAACCAATGTGGTGTTGGCATCATAATTGTATTGTTTCCTGAAAGGGAGTCAAATTTTTCAGCCATGTATGTTGAGTTGAGTTGATGGATGATGGAGGTGATTGGGGGCCACAGTGTGAAGCCAGAAAAAGTCACTTTACACCAAGAGCCAGCTGGGTGGGATCGATAGCAGCTCTTATTTCTTTTCTTTGTTAATTAATGTACTTCTAATTCTTCATCCACTCCAGAAACAGTAATTCTGGCATTTGCTGTAAGCATGAAAGCTGGCTGGCTGACTTTGGGCCAATCACCAAGAGATGGTGAGTTTGTCCTATCTTAGGCATGAAAGCCAGCTGGGTGAGTTCGGGTCAGTCTTAACCCACCCCAGCCCAAGGGTTGCTGTTGTGGGTAAAATAGGAGGAAGGAATATTAGGTATGTTGGTACTTATAAAGGCAGGATCAAATTGAACAAAAGAAAGAAAGAAAAAGAAAGAGAAAGAAAGGAGGGAGGGAGGGAAGGAAGGAAAGAAATGGGAGAGGAACGAAGGAATAAGGGTAGGAAGGAAAAGAGAGGAAGCAAAGAATGAGGGAAGGAAGGAAGAAAAATGAAGGGAGGGAGGGAGGAAAAGAGAGGGAGGAATGAGGGAAAGAAGGGAAGGGTAGGGAAGGAAGGAAGGAAGGAAGGAAGGAAGGAAGGAAGGAAGGAAGGAAGGAAGGAAGGAGAAGCCCGGTTTACACTAATAACCCTAGACCAGCTAAACTACAAACCACATTTCAGCCACCTCTTTTCTTTGATAGGACTGAGTGAGAAGGAGACTATTTGAGGGAGTGGATCCAAAATGAAAATACACTCTGTGTGTTGAGTGTTGCGTTCTTTTAGAATCAGCTGCAGGTTCCTCTGAGCCTGACTCCATTTTGAAACGATGCTCCTTTTCGGAGTTCCAAATGCTTGCTCTCCTCATTCATCCATTTCCCTAACAGACGACTTTTCCTGCCCTAAAAGGGCCAAGCTCATTCATGACGGAAGGTACAGGTTGCATTGCAACACAAGATGACAAATGGGTGGACCTTAGGTGTGTTGAGACAGTTGGGTGGCCTTAGTTGTGTTGAGGTATGTATCTCCTATTTAAATCCTGACTACATCCAGGAATGGGCTGCTATTGGTTCGCACTGGTTTAGGCGAACTGGATACTAATTTTACATCTGGTTCGCCGAACCTGTAGTTGCAATGACCAGCTGGACCCGGCCACTCTGCCCCTCTCTTCCTAGGAGTCTCTACGCAGCCCGTTTTGGATTCCAGGTAAGTGCAGGGCCTGTATGGAGGCTCGGGGAGGGCAAAAAATGGGCCTCCCAGAGACTCTGGAAAGCCAGAAAATGGCCCATTTTGGGCCTCTGGAGCCCAAGGAGGCTGTTTTCACCCTCCCAGAGGCTCAAAGAAAACCTCCGGAGCCCGGGGAGGGCAAAAACAGCCCTTCCACCATGATGCAGGAGGCCAACAAGGCCACGCCCACCCATGGCCACACCCACCCAGCAACCAGACAGGGAACCGGTTGCTAAATTTTTTGAAAGCCACCCCTGAGTACATCCCAACTGGGTGTGCAGACTCCGCAGACCAGTGAGATGGCACTGCGCCGGCTCTGCGTGCCGTAATCCTGCACCCTCCCGTCAAAAGAACCGAATGGCCTTTTCTTAAAAGGGAAAAAAAAAATTAAATTAAAAAGATAAAATATATTTACTGCATCCAAAAGGAACGATGCCCACGACTCTGCAGAAGATGTTCTTCCTTCCTGGCAGAAGATCCATTTAAATGCAAATGTTGACTTTTTGTCTGACTCCGGAGGGAAGATGCTGGCTGGTGATTTTTTAATTTTAATGGGCTCGGAGCACGTTAGGTGGGAAGCTTTCTTCAACTTCCAACACAGGCGGGCTATAATTTAATTGGATAAGACACCAAAACAAATCTGAAGCCAAGGAAGAAGAGGCTGCCCAGAAAGAATCTAAGAAAGTTAGACTCCGAATTTAATTTTCACCAAAAGCGCATTATACTTTGCTATCCTCCAAAGCACGTGAAGGCAAAACAACTTAGAACAAGTTAGAACTTAGAATAACTTTATTGTCACCTTGAATGTACGCTAATTGGCCTACATTAAAATGAAATTTCATTGCATGCAGCTCTCAAAGGGTCACCACCTTCAATATACCTTGAATACACACTACATAAATATGACAAATAATTAAAAAATAAAATATACGTACACCCACATATTATTATCCTATGACATAGAGAAACAACACAGTCTAGTTCAACCCATCCCCTCCCACTTGTGACTATAACTTTGTTGCTTGTATCCTCTGTTTCCTAGTATGATTTGATGTTGATTGTACCCTATGACTATCATTAAGTGTTGTACATTATGATTCTTGATTCTTAACGAATGTTCCTTCTTTATGTATACTGAGAGTATTTACACCAAGACAAATTCCTTGTGTGTCCAATCACACTTGGCCAATAAAGTATTCTATTCTATTCTATTCTATTCTATTCTATTCTATTCTATTCTATTCTATTCTATTCTATTCTATTCTATTCTATTCTATTCTATTCTAAATATATACATGTAAGGTAGAAGTAAAGATTCTCCTCGCACATACGTGCTAGTCATTTATGCCTCTAGGGGGCGGTGCTCATCTCCGTTACAAACCCGAAGAGCCAGCGCTGTCCAAAGACGTCTCTATGATCATGTAGTTGGCATGACTAAATGACGAAGGCTCATGGAATACTATTACCTTCCCACCAAAGTGGTCCCCATTTTTCTACTTGAATTTTTACATGCCTTTGAACTGTAGGTTGGCAGAAGCTGGGACAAATAAAGGGAGCTCACTCCATTAGTGGCGCTAGGATTCGAACTGCCGGAGTGCTGACCTTTCTGATCGACCAGCTCAGCATCTTAGCCACTGAGCCACCGTGTCCTCCATATATATATATACATGTACATCATGAGAAAAAGAAATGTTGTGAGTTTACAAGACAGATGGTCTAGGGAACAAAGTTGTTACAGAATTAAAAAAAAATGTTCCAGCTAAGGTTGTGTCCTAGACAAACACAAAGATCTCCTATCTTTCTAACTTAGCAATTTTAAGATGGATGCATGCTGGCTATGGAATTCAGGGAGTTGAAGTTCATTGGCCACGCTACCATTTGCCATGCTGGAGAATTCATCGTAGCCTGGCACTCCACAAGAGATTCCATCAACAAACTGACCAAACCTAGAATACTGCATCCAGTTTTGGTCACCACACTATAAAAAGATGTTGAGATTCTAGAAAAGGTGCAGAGAAAAGCAACCAGGATGATGCGGGGACTATATATATCTTGATTCTTTCCCCAGCTTCCCTTTGTTAGTTTTAAACCTACCCCCTGTGTGTTTTAATCTTCATTTTGTTATCATGGAGTCAATTATTTTCCCCCCGAAAGGCAGAACTTATGGACATTCATAAAATAACTTCTTTAAAAAAAAAAAATCAATCAATTCCCTGGGCCCACACATCCATCCAATCTAACTATTGGCAATCCACTTCCTGCCAGATTTCTGCTTCCCAAAAACAGAATCTTCTCTTCATCACTCACAGTTTACAAAGACAGCAGAGCTTCGCATTTGGGAGGGAATCTTTTATTTATAAATCGTTGAAGCCAACTTCCCATCAATTAAAATATACTTTGAAACAGGGCACACGGCAAAGCGAACGAAACCAAGCCAAGCAACCCAGAAATAAAATCACCAAAATGATTAGAACAGCCAAACGGAATATCAATTGAACAACATTTCTCTTATCTTCCGATCCTTATACTTCCCCAATTTGGTGCTTCCAGATATTTTGGATTACAACTTCCATCGTCCTAAGTTAGGGAAGCCAAGAATCTCTGGAAAATTGCACACTTGGAAAAAATCATTTCCTATTTTAGTAGGAGTAAAGATGGGAAAAATTGGCGGGCAGCATGGTGGCTTAGAGAGGAAGACACTCACCTCCCACTCGGAAGGTTGAGAGTTCAATCCTAGGCGGTGACAGATGTCAGGGTGCCAAGAGTAAATATTTGCTGTGAACTCCATGTAGGTGTCAGGAAGGGCATCCAGCCAGTAAATACTCAGTTTCATTTGGTTGCCCCGACCCTATCCCTAAGCGAGTGATTACAGAGTCATAAATATATATCTCTATCTCTTATCTCTATCTCTATCTCTATCTCTATCTCTATCTCTATCTCTATCTCTATCTCTATCTCTATCTATCTATCTATCTATCTATCTATCTATCTATCTATCTATCTATGAAATATTGGAGTAATTCCAGGTTGATCTTAGCCCCTATTATACCAAGCTAGGTAATCTCATTAGTACAGTAGAGTTACTTTCAGCCTCAGGCAGCGATGGGGTTAACTAACCTGCTAACTAAACATCTGCAGAAAAACAGCTAAGTTTGAAGAACATCAAGAACTGAGAATTTAAAAGAGGCCAATCCTTTGAAGACAACCATGTTGGACAAAGAGGCCATCTATGTCAAAATTGAACAGCCGGGGTGAGCTTCAAAAATTTGAGCAACGGGTTCTCTGCCCGGTTGCTGGATGGACGTGGCCATAGTTGGTTGGCGTGGCCTAGTTGGCCTCCTGCACCACGGCAGCAAAGGTTTTCTTTGAGCCTCCAGGAAAATGGCCTCCCTGGGCTCCGGAGGCTCTATGGAAACCAGAAACGGGCCCATTTCCGGCCTTCCTGAACTTCTAGGAAGCTCGTTTTTCACCCTCTCTGAGCCTCCAAGCAAATCCTGCACTTACCTGCATCCAAAACGGGTTTCACGGGGACTCCTTGGAGGGGAGGGGAGGGGAGGGGAGGGGAGGGGCAGGCAGGGCCAGCTAGGCATGAGATTTGGGGGTTGTGATGTCCTGGGGCATGGCACAAAAGCAACAAATTCACAAAAACAGGTAAAGTCCCTTTAATACCTCCAACTTGGCCCCCAATGTCCAGTTATCATCGGCTGGAGAAAAAACTCTCCCGGAAACAATTTTCAAAAGGAAGAAATTCCGTCCCAAACTCAAAGTACATATAAATTATAAATAAAAACGAACACAAATCACATTGCAGCAATTAACGAGACAGGGCAGGATAAGGGACTGAAGGCGTCAAAAGATAATGAAACACACACATTTGGGAGGATGACAGAACGCAGATAAGACTTGACAAACCAGAATAATTTCATGCTTTGCTTCCAGCGACTTTGTCGTGCGCAGTCTGCCTTTTTAAACAGTCTTCCCAAATGCAGACAATGAAGGGGATCAGGGCCCTTTCCTCCCCTGTAAACCATGCAACTCATGTTGCTCCCTTCTCCATTCCTCCCAGAGTGCCCTAGGATGAAGAGTGGGTGGGCCTGGGTCTTCCTCTGAATGCCCAGCCGGACAGTGACCTTCCCCAGTTTCCTCCATAGCCACCAGAGCCACACTCCCATTCCCTGTCAGCTGTTCCACCTCTCCCTCGGAATCAGATTCCAACAGGGGCATGACAGGGGTTCTCCAAACTGCACAGAATCTTAGCTAGCGGCTCTCCTGAACCCCTGCAAACCCCCAGCCACCCACCCCTATGAACAGCCCTTTCTCAACAAAGGGGAAGGAATACAACAAACATAACTCCAGTCTACAACACAGTCCTTTCAGCAGTTCGAAGAAGGCTCCACACCCATTTGCACCACTTGGGTGACCCTGAGGACACAGATAAATCTCCAGGTGACCTTAACAGCCCACTAAAAGGATGCAAATCTCCAGCTGTCTGCAAGGAGTATCAATCCTTCCATTCCCCTCCATTAAATCAGAGCTGGAGAAGCTTCTTTGGATGAGAAGTGAAACGTCTTCAAAGAAAAACCAGAAAGTCCAATTGCCTCTTGAAAAAGAGCACCTTTGGGAGAAATTCAACCTTAAACTTCATATACAGTTAGTCCTCGACTTACAACATTTCATTTAGTGACCAATCAAAGGTACAACACCACTGAAAAAGGAGTCATTTTTTCCACATTTACAACTGTTGCAGCATCCCCATGGTCACCTGATCAAAATCCAGATGCTTGGCAACTGATACTTATGACACTTGCAGCATCCCTAAGACATGAGTTTCCCTTTGGTGACCTTCTGACAAGGAAAGTCAATGGGGAAGCCAGATTTCACTGAACAACCAGGTTACTAACTTGTGAATGGCAGCAATTCACTTAACAACAGAGGCAATACCCAGTTGCCTAAGTTACAATCTTTGTGAGATAAAGCTTGGAATGTGCTTCTGATTTTATTTGCCATATGCTCCTTCAGGTCTTTCCACCCCTCTTTCTCATAGCAACTGTGATGACCCAGGGCGTGACACAAAAATAACCAAGTCACAAAAATAGAAGAAAGTCCATTTAATATCTCCAACTTGGTCCCAATGTCCAATTATATTTATTTATTTATTTATTTATTTAAATACTTATATACCGCCCTTCTCCCGAAGGACTCAGGGCGGTGCACAGCCAATCAAACCCCAATACACTGTACAAAAATTAAAATGAATTAAATAATTTAGGCTGTTTAAGTTTAAAAAGTTTACCCCTCCCCCATGAATAATTAAAACCCCAAATATTTGGACCCAATTAAAACTAGAGACAAAGTTAAAATTTTGTGTCAGCCTAGGCCAGCCTGCTCAAAGAGCCAAGTTTTTAACACCCGTCTGAAGGCTCTCAGGTCCGTGTTGGTGCGTATCTCTGGGGGCAGACTATTCCAGAGGGCAGGGGCCCCCACAGAGAAGGCCCTACTCCTGGGGGCCGCCAGACGGCACATAGAAGCCGACGGCACCCAGAGAAGGCCATCCCTGTGGGAACGCACAGCTGTGTTGGAGATCACCGGCAGAACGCGGTCCTGCAGATAACCTGGCCCAATGCCATGGATCACTTTAAAGGTCAGAACCAGAACCTTAAAGCGAACCCGGAAAGCCACTGGCAACCAATGCAGCTCGCGCAGGAGAGGCGTCACATGGGAGCTTCGTGACGCCCCCATAATCACCCGCGCAGCCGCATTTTGCATCAGTTGGAGTCTCCGGGTGCTCCCCACAGGGAGCCCCATGTAGAGAGCGTTACAGTAATCCAGGCGAGAGGTGACAAGGGTGTGAGTGACCATGCGTAAGGCGTCCCGATCTAGGAAGGGCCGCAACTGGTAGATCAGGCGAACCTGATAAAAAGCCCCCCTGGAGACGGCCGCAATATGGTCTTCTAGAGACAGCCATGCATCCAGGAGGACACTCAAATCCTTGGTTAGATATCAAAATCTTAAAGAAAACAGTTTATGGAGGGAGTAAATGCAGTCCGCACTCTAAGTAAAGTTGATTCGAAATAAAAAAAAAAAACCAACACAAATCACACTGAAGGAATTACTACGGCAGGCAAGGATGATTAATTGCAGACTTCTACCAGATAATGCAGCAACCACAGTTGGGAGGAAGCCAAAACACAGATAAGTTCTGACAAGAATGCACGCTTTGCTTCCAGCAACTTTGCCATGTCCAGTTTGTCCTTTTAACCAGTCCTCCCAGCTGCAGCCCATGAAGGGGACCAGGACCCCTTCCTCCCGCCTAGACCACGCCACTCACATTTCTCCCTTATCCACTCCTCCCTGCGTGCCCTAGGATGAAGAGGGGATGGGCCTAGGTCTTCCTCTGTGCAGCCTGTGCCCTTCCCCAGTTTCCTCCACAACCACCGGAGCCATCCTCCTACTCCCTGGCAGCTGTTCCACCTCTCCCTCAGAGTCAGTCTCCAACAGGGGCATGACAGCAACTTGGAAACAGGCATAGGAATGTTTTACAAGTGGACAAAATGTTGTGGTCATAAGCTGAGGACTACACCTGTACTCTCAACATTTAGGAGTCTGCAGATGATATTATCTCACATGTTTTTGTGAAGACCCAATGATCAACATCCCAAGAAATAGCGGGACAATTCCAAATGCTTTGTGGAATTTCACATAACTATGGAGAAGGAGTGGCAGAATTCGAGGGTGGAGTCAAAAGAGGAATCAGCCTAGAAGGTGCCCGAGGGTGCAGGCCTTCTCTGTGGGTGCACCCTCCCTCTGGAACGAATTACCCCCGGAGTTGCGAACTATCCCTGACCTGCAAACCTTCCGGCGTGCATTGAAGACTCACCTTTTCCAACAGGCCGGTCTGGCCTAGTTTTATTGGAATGGTTTTAATTTTGTAACTTTTTTACCTTGTTTTTATAGTTTTATTATCGTTATCTCAGCTACTAATTTAATCTTTTTAATTGATTTTAACTTTTATATTAGTAACTGTGTTGTTTTTATTTGGGCTGTACACCGCCCTGAGTCCCAATTTGGGAGAGGGGGCGGTATATAAGTTAAATAAATAATAAATAAATAATAATCCCTATGTAGCCACAAGTGAACTAAGTCCAACTCCTCAAATTCTGTTGACCCCTATCTAATTCCAAACAGGTCTAACCAGTAGTTGAGAAGATTCCTCTGCGTAGGCTTTTTAGCAATAAATCAATTTAATTGGATCTTCACCCGTGAATCTGGTCTTTCATGCCTGACATTAATCTTCTCAATTCCTCCCCAGGTTTGGCCTTTCTTTCTCCTACTTTCTACTTTTTAAATCACCTCAGGGATGTTCAAATGCTTCATCCCAAGTTGCAACAACCTTAATGACCGTAATTGGGCTCCAAATTTATGTTGCTAAGTGAGACATTCGTTAAATGAGTTTTGCCCTATTTTACGACTTTCCTTGCCACATTTGTGAAGTGAATCACTGCAAGTGTTAAATTAGACACGTGATTTTTAAGTGAATCTGGTTTCCCCATGGACTCTGCTCGTTGGAAGGTCGTAACAGGGGATCAGGTGACCCCCAGGACCTCATCATAAATGTGAGTGAGTTGTCAAGAATCTGAATGCAAATCATGTGACCATGGGGATACCACAATGGTCGTAAGTGTGAAAAATGGTCATAAGTCAGTTTTTCGATGCCGTTGTAACTGTTGTGGCCCACAAGCGGCCAGTGGAGTTGGCGGCAGACTTGGATAGTGAGGAGGTTGGGAGGAACATGGGCCAGTCCAGGAGTCTGGGGAAGGCTCTGATGAGGGCTCTGCATCGGAGGCAGAGATGGAGCCAGGGCTGTCCGACAGTTATCAGCTGCCTTCGGAGTCAGAGATCAGTGGGGCAGAAGAACAGCTGGAACCTGTTCCCTGTATGCACATGCGCAGAGCTGTCAGAAGAAGGGAACAGCTAAGGAACAAGGGTCGACTCAGGAGTAAAGTCACAGGTGGATGGTGAATGGCCCCTCCCATAGGGAATAAAGAGGAGTGATGTCTGCAAGGGACAATTAGTTCATTTAATTAGGATGAAGATTTGTTCCTGACTCCTTACCAAGTATTTTCTGCTACAGCGTTGCACTTGGAAGCTATCGGCCTGGCAACTCTCCAAGCCTGATAAGGTCTGTGGTTGTAAATCACTCTTGAAAGACTGTTTGCCGGGACTTTGCTGGATGTGAATGATAGGAATCCACATTAGCCTAGATAAAAGGAGTTTTGTCGGGACGAGGAGTCTGCTTCCTGATTTTGTGAAGTCTAGATCAGAACAGCAACTGAACAGTCACTAAGTGAGGACTTCCTATAGTATCATTTCTCTGTCTTTCTATTCTTTTTTGTCTTCCTTGCTTTCCAGTCCCGAGTTATTTTCAGAAAAAAAACTCTACATTTGTGGCTATGGCTTTAATGTTTCACTCCCTCTTCTCCTTCCTCTATCTTTCCTCAAACAATGCCTGACATCTCCACTTATTATTATTATTTGCCCATCACCTGGAGCTGATATCTCGGGGATCGGTTGGCATTTTAATGGGATGTTTGTACTCCCTGACAGATGAGAAATCTGAGTGATCAAGCAGTCAAAAGTCATCCCTAGCTCCCGGGGACTTTCACGGCATCGGAGATTAAGGCCATCACTCATTTCCCTTCCACTCTTTCTAGCAGCCCAGCCAGAACACAATTCTGGAAACCCTCACTGGCAATCCTCTCCTAAGGCTACAGACTGGGAAGCGAGGCAGACCGATTCACAAAAGACAGTTAATTGCGGCAGTGTTGACACGAAACGGGAGACTTAGAACTAAGGAGAAAATTCCTGACAGTTAGAACAACTAATCAATGGAACAATTTGCCTCTAGAGGTTGTGAATGCTCCAACACCGGAAAAATTTAAGAAGAGATTGCACAACCGTTTGTCTGAAGTGGTGTACAGTTTCCTGCCTAAGCACGGGGTTGGACTAGAAGACCTCCAAGGTCCCTTCCAACTCTAATTCTACTACTCTACTCTACTCTACTCTACTCTACTCTACTCTGTGTCTGTGTCTGTCCTGTTGGGTTGCTGAACCAAACCAGACAGTTATAGAGGTGCAGATGATAGACTCAGTAATTCCTCTGTAGAACTGGATCAACACCCATTTGCATCACTCAGGTGAACCTGAGGATACTGATAAACCTCCAAGTGCTTCAATGACCCTCTAAAAGGATGCAAATAACCAACTGTCTGCAAGGAATATAAATCCTTCCATTTCCCCACCATCCAGTCAGAGCTAAAGAAGCTTCTTGGATGAGAAGCGAAAGGTCTTCAAGGACAACCATGACCTGGTAGACTGAGAACCTGCACAGACATTTTTGACCTGTTGGATTAAAGGACGATTTTTTGAAACCCCTGGAGAATTTTTGCACTGTTATTCTTCCATGTTTTTTGTAAACAACAAGTCTGTTTATATTCACTTTTAGCATTTCACTGAATGTTCCTTGGATCAATATCTGAAAAAAAAAGTCAGGACATCCAGATTTCAGGGAAACAAATCACCACAGTAAATAAAAATGGCCATTGTGGTTTGAAATCTGATTTGCTGCAGGTTTGATACACTTTTTCCTCCAACCCTTCCTGTTCCAACTGAGAAGAGCAATCAAAGTGCAGCCTTCTTCTTCCAAGGTCAGTTCAGAATTCAGGTCAAGCAGCGGGAAGCACAGAATGAGAAAAGCGAGGTCTTCCTTTGGGGAGGTGTTCAGTTGGTTATGAGTTTGAATTCAGGTCAAACAGCAAGGAGCACAGAAAGACAAAAGTCTAGATCTTTGAAAAGATCCTAATCTGGTTACGGCAGAGGTTCAGCTTGAAAACCAAATACGTGTGATCGCTTTTCCCACTTGTGTCTTAGAAGTAGAATGTGATCCTACCCCCCAAAAATAAAATATATAATTTTATACATCTTAACAGTGGCCAGAATAACTTTTGCACAAATGTGGGAAACCCCTAACACCCCAGTGAGGAATTAGTCCAACAAAAAATAATGGAATGTGTTGAAATGAATATGCTCACATTAAAAATGAAGGAGAAAGAGGACTCCAAGTGTTATTCAATCTGGCAGAAATGGTATGAAGGAATGCATAGTGAACAGATATAAGAAATGGTTTGGTTCTGCATCCCAACAGGACAGACACAGACTTCAGAGGATAATTAGGACTGCAGAAAAAACAATGGCTACCAACCTACCTTCAATTGAGGACCTGTATACTGCACGAGTCAAAAAAAGGGCTGTGAACATATTTACAGACCCATCACATCCCGGACATAAACTATTTCAACTCCTTCCCTCAAAACGACGCTATAGAGCACTGCACACCAGAACAACTAGACACAAGAACAGTTTTTTCCTGAAAGCCATCACTCTGCTAAACAAATAATTTCCTCAACACTGTTCAACTATTACAAAGTCTGCACTACTATTACTGCTAATCTTCTCATCACTCCTTATCGCCCATCCCCTCCCACTTGTGATTGTAGGACTGTAATTTTGTCCCTTATATCCTTACGATTTATATTGACTGTTTCCTAGTATGATTTGATTGTTGATTTACCCTATGACTATCATTAAATGTTATATGTTATGATTCTTGATTCTTAATGAATGTATCTTTTCTTTATGTATACTGAGAATATTACACCAAGACAAATTCCTTGTGTGTCCAATCACACTTGGCCAATAAAGTATTCTATTCTATAAGACATGAAGATTAACTGTAAGAGACCTTAAGAAAATCTTTTGTAAATATGTAAAATACATAAGAATATAAGATGGAACCAATTATTGACAAAAATAATAGCTATTAATAGATGTACATTGAAAGTATTCAGACTTATAAGCTAGTAATATTTGTAGTCGAAATGCTATTTGAAAATGTGATTATGATTTGAGTTGTATTGGTGGAAAACAGAATAAAAATCTATTTTTTAAAAAAGAAGTAGAATGTGATCTACTACAGGTAGTTCTTGACTTATGACCAAAATCTGGAGCAGAATTTCTATTGCTGACAAGATGGTTGTTAGAGGACACTGTGTAGAATCAAAATCACATGAAGTATTAATACCACTTTACCAAGCCTAAGTAAGGCTACCCCTGGAATACCACATCCAGTTTTGGTCACCACCTTACCAAAAAGATGTTGAATCTTTGGGGAAAAAAAGTGCAGAGAAGAACAACTAAAATAATTAAAAACCTGGAGATTAAAACATATAAAGAACAGTTGCAGGATTTGGGTTTGGCTAGTCTAAAGAAAAGAAGGACTAGAGGGATATGATAGCAGCATTCCAATATTGGAGGGGCTGCCACAAAAAGAGGAGAACAACTTATTTTTCAAAGCCCCAGAAGGCAGGAGAAGAAACAATGGATGGAAACTAATCATGTAGAGAAGCAACCTGGAATTAAGGAGAGACTTCCTGACAGGGAGAACAATTAACTAGTGGAATAGCTTGCCCTGAAAAGTTGTGGTGCTTCATCACTGGAGGCTTTTAAGAAGAGATTGGACAATCACTTGTCTGAAATGATATAGGCTCTCCTGCCTGAGGTGGGGGCTGGGCTAGAAGACCTCCAAGGTCCCTTCCAGCTCCATTCCAATTAAGCCCTGTTTAAATTGTCCCCATTCCAACAGCCAGCCAACATACTCCGAGAGGCGGCTGCGAAATTAAGAGATTTTTTTTTTGAAAATGACAGAACTTGCCTTGGAACATCGCCACGCGATGTGCCGTTTAGCGCAGAGCCCTCCCAAGAGTGGAATGTGCATGGTTGCTGCGATGTAGATTGCATGATCGGCTCGCCTTGGCAATCCCCTCGGGGGCATATAGCATGCTGGCACGTCAGATTAACAAAAGAAAAAAGGAAAAAAAAAAACTGCAAGCAATCATGAAGGCTGTTTTCCTCACCCGCTCAAAATTTATTCAAGAGTTATTCCTGGCTTGCAGTGAGTTCCAAGAAAAATGACATTTGTACGTTTTTCTGGTGCGGAATGTTCTCCTCCACTTGATGTTCTTGTGAGTATAAAAAAAGGTAAAGGTAAAGGTTTCCCTCACACATACAGTACGTGCTAGTTGTTTCCAGCTCTAGGGGGCGCTACTCATCTCCATTACAAAGCCGAAGAGCTGTCCGAAGACGTCTCCATGGACATGTGACCGGCATGACTAAATGCCGAAGGTGCATGGAACGCTGTTACCTTCCCACCAAAGTGGTCCCTATTTTTCTACTTGCATTTTTTTACATGCTTTCAAACTGCTAGGTTGGCAGAAGATGGGACAAGTAATGGGAGCTCACTCCATTATGCAGTGCTAGGGATTCGTACCGTCAAACTGCAGACCTTTCTGATCAACAAGTTCAGCATCTTAGCTACTGAGCCACCGTGTCCCCTTTTCTTAGGAATATAGAATACATTAAAACCTGTATAGCTTTTATGGTTTCTTTCCCAAACCCCAAACATTTTAACTTTAGACTGTCTACTATTGACTTCACCCCTTTCCTAAGAGGTCTGTAGGGGGCATGCATAAGTGTACCAACGTGTCTGTCCTATTGTTTCTTTTATTTTTCTTATATGTATCCATGTATTCATAACTATGTTTTACTTATACCTATTATCTTGTAAGAGATTGACAAATAAATAAATAAAATATGTGGGAATGTATGTGTCCTGCAGGTGTGAGAGGGCACACCTGTAGGGTAAGTGCAACCCCACACAAAAGCTATCCAGGTTCAGCTCTTGCAGGAAGGGTCAGCTGTGGAGAGCAAAGTTCTTTCTATAGGCATGTCTAAAAATATTCCACCAATAATCCGGTCGTGATGGAGGTGAGATTAAATTCTGCCCAGGTAATGAGACATGAGAAAGAGGCTTCCAGATATTTAACAGGGAGGGCTTTCTTTAAAAAAAGGAAAGAAACCTCAATTTGATTGGGGATTGCATGAGGTTGGGGGGTCAAATATGTGCAAGGATTTCCACAGCTTTGCAGTTTTAACCCCTAAGGTCCCAGAGAGAGTGATCATTCAAATGCAGTGATGTTGGGAGTCTAATACTTTTTGGTGGAGGAGGAAAATAAGGAGGAGGAGGAGAGGGAGGTAGGGAGGGGAGGAAGGAAGGGGAAAGGTGAAGGAAAGAAAGAGGGGGAAAAGAAAAGAAAAGGGGAGGAGAAAGAGGGTGAAGGAGGAGAGAAGGGAGAGGGGAGGAGAAGGGGAAGATGGGGAAGGAAACAAGCAGAGAGAGGGGGAGAATGAAGGAGAGAGGAGGGGGGAAGGAGAAGGAGGGTGAAGGAAGGAAAAGAAGGTGAACAGGAGAGGGAGGAGGGGGAGAGGGGGAAGAGGGGAGGAGGAAGAGAAGAGATGAGGAAGAAGGTAAAGAAGAGAAAGGAGAAGTTGAAAGGGTGTTGGAGGAGGCAAGGGGAGGAGAAGGAGAGGGCGGAAGAAAGAGGAAGAAGGAAGCAGGAAGAGGAGCAGGAGGAGGAGGAGGAGGAGGAAGAAGAAGGAAAAGAAGAAGAAGAAGAAGAAGAAGAAGAAGAAGAAGAAGAAGAAGAAGAAGAAGAAGAAGAAGAAGAAGAAGAAGAAGAGGAAGAAGAAGAAGAAGAAGAAGAAGAAGAAGAAGAGGAAGAAGAAGAAGAAGAAGAAGAAGAAGAAGAAGAAGAAGAAGAAGAAGAAGAAGAAGAAGAATCTAGGTTTGAGATCAGACATGTTTGGTTTGGTTGCTGAAGTGCACAGGCATTAAAAGTTCCACCTGCTCCAAAAGGAAAAGACCTCAGTTTACCACATTGCCCAAAGGCAGAAAGAGTTGTAAGATCTGATTTTCTATCCATCTCTTCCTTTATTTAAAGCACATTCATCTTGCCTTCATTCCTCTGCTGTTGCTGAATATTTTTCATTAATAAACCAAGACAAAGTCTGAGACCCAGTTCAGCACAGTGATTAAAGATGGTGGAACCAAACCTGGTGACTGTGCATTTTAGTCTTGCCTTAGACTCAACTAGCTGGAGGACTTTAGGCTGGTCCTCTTCTCTCAGCCTTAGGATACAAGCAACAGCCAACAATGGATTGCCATTTGTCTGAAATGGTATAGGTTCTCCTCCTTGGGCAGGGGGTTGGACTAGAAGACCTCCAAGGTCCCTTCCAACTCTGTTATTCTGTTATTCTAAATACTTCTAAACAGGTTTTTTAAAAAAAATAAAAAATAAATAAGAAGAAATGTTATCAGTAATCAAAATTGAATCACAGGGTCCAAAACCAAACCAAAATGTTACTCTGATGATTGAGATGGCCTACAAATAGATAAATACATCTTTTTTTTTCATTAACTAGAAATAAAGCTGGCATTTCAATTAGTGGCTGAGAGCTTTCTAACTCCAGCATTGGATGGAGAAACCAGAATCAAGAAACCAGGATAGGGGCAGGCCATATGGTGGCTAGGAAAGATCTAGTTATCCTTTCTACTTCCAAGTGTAGAAAGACAAAATACAAATACAAACACAAAACAGGTTGGTCTTCAGAATAGAGTAGAGTAGAGTAGAGTAGAGTAGAGTAGAGTAGAGTAGAGTAGAGCAGAATAGAACAGAACAGAACAGAACAAAACAGAATAGAATAAACAGAGTTGGAAGGGATCTTGGAGGACTTCTACTCCAACCCACTGCTCAGACAGCAAACCCAGGGGTGCATTGAGCCAGTTTGGCCTGGTTTGGGTGAACTGGATGTTAAATTTACATTAGTGAACCGACTGGGCTAGCCCCATCCACCCTTTCCTGCCCCTCCCAGGAGTCTCCACGCAGCCCATTTTGGATGCAGGTAAGTGCAGGGAGGTTCTGGGAAGGCGAAAAATAGGCTGAACCAGAAGTTCTGGAAGTTCAGAAACAGGCCTGTTTTTGGCTTCTGGAGGCCTTCTGGAGGCCAGAGGGAGGCCATCTTTGCCCTCCCAGAGGCCTGAGGGAAACCTCCAGACTCTGGGGAAGGTGAAAAATGCCCATCCAGCAACCAGGCAGTGAACCAGTTGCTGGGAGTTTTGAATCCCATCCCTGCCTATACCATGTCAGACTAATGGTCATCCAATCTCTTCTTTAAAACTTCCAGTGTTGGAGAATTCCCAACTTCTGGAGGCAAGTTGTTCGACTAATTAATTGGTCTAACTCTCAAGAAATTTCTTCTTAGTTCTAGGTTGCTTCTCTCCTTGATTTTTATTGTTATTGTATAGTATAAAGTTGATACAAGGAAGTCCGTTAATTAAAACATGACATATTTCAAAGGTTTTTTTTTTCCCCGTGACTGGTATTATTATCTCTTTGGAAAGGATGTGGGAAGCAGCAGTGGTGTTAAAAAATAGAGATGAGGGGGAAGGAGAGAACAGAGGGGTACATGTGGGGAGGGGGGTCACGCTATTTCATTTTGCCAAAAGATCATCCAATTATTTAATTGCGGAACGAATATGTTTGCTTTGCTTTCCAAATGGCATGCGATCAGCCCTTTCAGAAGGAGTGGGGAAAAGTGGCAGAAGAGAAGAAGAGATACTCCTGATGAAAGTGTCTACAATTTTAATTGCGATAGAGATGGGGATGGGGATGGAGATGGGGATGGATGGATGAATGGATGAATGGATGGATCAATCGATCAATAGATAGATAGATAGACAGACAGACAGATAGATAGAAACATATAGATAGATAGATAGATAGATAGATAGATAGATAGATAGATAGATAGATAGATAGATAGATAGACAAACAGATAAATAAGTAGATAGACAGATAGACAGATAGATAGACAGACAGACAGACAGACAGACAGACAGACAGACAGACAGACAGACAGATAGATACATACATACATACATACATAGATAGAGATAGACATAGAGATAGATAGACAGACAGATAGATAAGTAAATAGACAGGCAGACAGACAGATAGATACATAGATAGATAGATAGATAGATAGATAGATAGATAGATAGATAGATAGATAGATAGATAGATAGATAGAGATAGACATACATACATACAGACAGACAGACTGACTGACAGACAGATAGATACATACATACATACATAGAGCTAGATAGACATAGAGATAGATAGACAGACAGACAGACAGACAGATAAAGGACATTGACAAGGAATAGAATACAGTTCACGTGAAGTGTTAATACCACTTTATAATTCCTTGGTAAGGCCACTCTTGGAATGTTGCATCCAGTTTTCGTCGCCACGATGTAAAAAAGATGTTGAGACTCTAGAAAGAGTGCAGAGAAGAGCAGCAAGGATGATTAGGGGACTGCAGGCTAAAACATATGAAGAATATGTATGGAGAGTCTCAATCATCCAAGTCAGGGTTGTCCCAAAGGTACGTTTTCAAGAGGCAACTGGACTTCTGTTTTTTCTTTGAATGAGAAGCTTCTTGGATAAGAAGCTAAACATCTTCAAAGAAAAAGCAGAAAGTTTCGTTGTCTCTTGAAAAAGCATCATTGGGACATATGAAGAACAATTGCAGGAATTGGTTATGTCTGGTCTAGAGAAAAGAAGGACTAGGGGTGACATGATAGCAGTATTCCGCTATTTGAAGGGCTGTCACAAAGAAGAGGGGGTTAACTTATTTTCCAATGCACCAGAAAGCAAGACAAAAAACAATGGATGGAAACTTATGAAGGAGAGAAGCAACCTGGAACTAAGAAGAAACTTCCTAATAGTGAGGACAATTAACCAGTGGAACAGCTTTGCCTCCAGAAGCTGTGGATGCTCCATCACTGGAGGTCTTTAAGAAGAGACTGGACAGCCACTTGTCTGAAATGTCATAGGGTCTCCTGCTTGTTCAGGGGGTAGTGGTGGTTTATCATTCCAACTATTATTCTGTTATTATTCTTAATGAGTTTCCAATGAGAGGTCCTCAAAGGCCATGGAATGAGTGACTGGATATTTTGGCCTCTTTTGAGACTGATAAAAATCAATTTCTCAGGTAGACCCTGGAGACACGTGAACAATAAGTAAGAGCGTTATTATAAAGCTTTTGCAATAGGGAATTCTGCTCATGGGCAGAAGACATGCTTTGTAATAGTTATAGAGATCCTGTGGATGGCACTAGCAGCATGCTGCAGTGTCAAATACAGAGGTCTCTTTGCATGATCTCATTCTCTATCTTGGGTGGAAAAGTCCTGGACTTTTCGGATTTATAGGTGATCTCATTTTACTAACATCACCACCATTCCTAAGGATTGGTTGGGTGGTTTTACCAATGTGGTTCGGAGGTTGCACTCATGTGGTATTTATTCTCCAATCCTGATGCTGTATCTATGTTGCCTTTTGCTACTTGTAAAAACCCTATAAAATATAATAAACGCTATGTATGTAGTGAGACATCTTGGCACCCTGCATAATCACTGGTCTTTGAAACCCATCAATGTTTCCTAGGAGAGCTGGGGTTTATATACAGGCTCAAATATACAGTCTCTGCCCCTCTCCAGATTCACAATCTATCCAACTACATATCTCCCTACACAACACTCTTATTGTTATTGTCACATAACTTCTGTTTTCTTGTCCTGTTTACCCATTTCGATTTCCAGTAATCTCCATCATTAACATGACACTGGACAGCATAACCTGCCTAATATATAACCTTTATACAAAACAATAGAGAATTCTTTCATAATATTCCAGTAAATTATCTTAGGTAAATACAGAGGTTAAAAATTGCATTACCGTTGCTTTATATTTTCACAGGTACAATTCTACATATCACAGAGACATAATGGTCTTCCCCCTGATGCTATCTCTCTCAACTGTGTGTGCGACTCCTTGCAATATCAACACATCAGTCTATCTTTGCCTGCTAAATACTCAGAACATCTCCAGACCAAGAACAGACAAACAAAGAAACAAAACTTCATCAAGGTGAGAAGAACAAAAAGGCAACGAAGAATAATCATTATCTGGAGGAATCCGCTTCATACATAGAAACATTTGCAAAAAACCCCAGGATTTATTTTCAATATCAATATCTCCAGTAAAAATATCAATATCTCCAGTAAAAATATTCAGGGTAGTATTGCTCACCCAACAACCTCAATAAGAATGTCATAGTTTGCACAGCAGTCACTAATGTCCAGAGATCATGATGGTTGGGAATTGGAAGAAAATTGGAAGTAACTATACATGTATTAGGGCCGTGATGGCTCAGCGGTTAAAGATGCTGAGCTTGTCAGTTGGAGAGCTGCCAGCTTGTGTTTGAGACCCAAGTGCTGCATGATGGGATGAGCTCCCGTTTCTTGCTCCAGCTCCTGCTCATCGAGCAGTTGCAAAGCATGCAGATGCAAGTAGATAAATAGGTACCACTTGGGTGGGAAGGTCAGAGCATTCCATGCACCTTGGCATGAAGCTGGTCACATGACCAAGGAAAATGTCTTCAGACTCCGCCAAACAAGAAACAGAGATGAACATTGGACACAATTGGATACAAAACCTTTTAATAGATACATTAGAAGAACATTTCTAGAGGAGAGAAAAATTCCAGAGGTCTGTGAGTTGTCAATTAGTGATTGGTGAGCATTTCAGAGGCACAGAAGCAATGGGAGGTGTCCATTATTTCCAATTGTCCGGTAAATCAGAAAGTATACTTTAGTTCACAAATTCCATTGGATAGCATGAAAATGACAGCATAATCACCACTATACGTGAATTTCCCAAAATATATTTATTTTCTTTTCCAAAAACGCTCTTAAGCTAACTTAGATGCTTTTCCCCCCTCAAACCAAGATCAGTTCTATAGATCATAGTTTGAACACAATCCATTCAATTCTATTCTATTCTATTCTATTCTATTCTATTCTATTCTATTCTATTCTATTCTATTCTATTCTATTCCATTCCATTCCATTCCATTCCTTCCCTTCATCTATTCTATTCTATTCTATTCTATTCTATTCTATTCTATTCTATTCTATTCTATTCTATTCTATTCCATTCCATTCCATTCCATTCCATTCCACTCCACTCCACTCCACTCCACTCCACTCCATATCTTCTTCTCTTCTCTTCTCTTCTCTTCTCTTCTCTTCTCTTCTCTTCTCTTCTCTTCTCTTCTCTTCTCTTCTCTTCTCTTCTCTTCTCTTCCCTTCATCTATTCTATTCTATTCTATTCCTGTTCCTGTTCCTATCCCTATTCTAATACCTATTTCTATTTCTATTCTAATTAACATTTTCCAAACCATGCAGATCACTGCAAAAGCTTCCCTAAATTTTTCAGTTCTCGTCCAGGAATAGCAACACTTGCTGAATAGCAAAACATGCAGCAAGACTTGCATTAAGGACAGCTGTGACCAAATTTCTTCCCTTATCAAATATTGCATGCAAACTAAAAGCCAATGCCTGCCTCTGCTTTAATTTGCAAGCTAATGTGGAAATTTAGCGGAATGGAGTTATCATTCAATGCATGCTAGGCACAGACCGAAAGTAAATGGTTTAGTTTTTGCTGTAGCCAGAGGGCACTTAGCAAGTCTTCCACCATTCAGATGTTATATCCTGCCACATTCTTTCTCACAACACTTTCCTCTTTTGATGCCAGGGCTGTAAATCATACCGTAATTTCAAGGCGTTTAAGAAAAGAAACTTCTACAAAATTATCCACTCACTTCTTTGGAGCAATAAAGGATTAGGAGTGATGTGATAGCAGTCTTTTAATATTTGAGGGGCAGCCCCAAAGAAGATGGGATCAAGCTATTCTCCAAAGCACCAGAAGGCAGATGAAGAAGCAATGGATGGAAACTGACCAAGGAGAGAATCAACCTAGAACTAAGGAAGAATTTCCTGAGTTAGAGCAATTAATCAGCAGAATGACTTGTCTTCAGAAGTTGTGAATGGTCCAACCCTGGAAGTTTTTAAGAAGCGAATGGACAACCATTTGTCTGAAATGGGGTATAGTCTCCTGATTGAGCAGGGGGTTGGATTAGAAGACCTCCAAGGTCTCTTCCAACTCTGTTATTTTGTTATTTGGACAACATGGGTGGTTTGGGGAGAAAAAGGAAAGGATCGGTTAATGAGTGTGAAAAGAGTTTCTAACAGAGGAACCCAAGTGATAGCAGTCTTCCAATATCTCAGGGGCTGCCCCAAAGAAGAGGGAGTCAAGCTATTCTCCAAAGCTCCTGAAGGTAGGAGAAGAAGCAATGGGTGGAAACTGATCAAGGAGAGAATCAACCTAGAACTAAGGAGAAATTTCCTGACAGTGAGAACAATTAACTAGTGGGACAACTTGCCTCCAGAAGTTTTAAATGCTCCAACATGGGAATTTTTTAAAGAAGAGATTGGAGAACCATTTGACTGAAATGGTATGGGGTTTCCTGCCTGAGCAGGGGGTTGGACTAGAAGACCTCCACGGTCCCTTCCAACTCTATTATTCTGTTAATTCTGGTACTTTTCAGAATTTCCAACCACCAGACCTGACAAACAGTTTTACCATGGCTTAGCAGTCATTTATATTCCCCAAACCAATAAGCATTCACTCAATTGGATAAGCCATGTGGGACGGCGATGAGCCTTGAATTAATGAGGTGTGCCACTATGCAAAATTGTTATGGTGTAACGTTGACTTCTGAGCATGAAAAAGAGACTGCTATGGCAATGAATGTGGAATGAGGACCCCAGTTATTTTAGTTAAACCACGGTCTCCCTTCAGGAGCTGATGACCAGAGAGGTCCATGAAAAAGAGGAGAATGTACTTGGTGTCCATTGGGATTTTCTACCCTTTGAAAGAAGTATTGTAGAAGGTTGGCTTTCCTCTCCCAGAGTGGGTAAAAGAGTTGCAAAGGAAGTGTGTGCTTGGTGTATGTATATGTGAGAGAAAGCAAGCACATATGTGGAGTGGGAAGTGTCAACCATACTTTACTTCCTACGGACGTGATCTTCCTCATTGCTTTCTGTTTCCCATGATCATATTAGTAACCACCATAGTGTAAGGTTAGGGTAAAATCGGGGTGGGGGATGAGTCTGCCTATCGAGATGAGATGGGACCAGTTGCTTTCGTGGTGCGGAGACAATAACTTGGTCCTCAACACCAATAAGACCAAGGAGCTTATAGTGGATCATAGAAGGAACAGATCAGACATCCAGTCCTTGATTATCAATGGAGATCGAGTGGAGCAAGTGGCCAGTTTTAAGTTTCTGGGTGCTACCATAAAAGAGGACCTGACCTGGGGTGCTCACATTGCAGCACTGGTCAAAAGGGCCCAGCAAAGATTATACTACTTGAGACTTCCCCAGAAAACAAAAAATGAATGAAAAACTGCTAGTGAATTTTGACCGTTGCACCATAGAGAGTATTTTAATTTCCTGCACCTCTGTATGATTTGCCAAGTGCACAGTGGCAGATAAGACAGCACTCCAGAGGGTTAACGTCATTGCCCAGAGGATCACGGGTTGCCCTCTCCCCTCTTTGGAAGAGTTATATAGCTCCCGCTGCCTTAAGAAAGTTCAAAACATTCTCAAAGATCCATCTCATTCTAGGCACCCCTTTTTTTTTTGTACTATTACCATCTGGCATCTGGTACAGAATAATAAAAACAAGGACAAATAGGCTGAAAAGCAACTTCTATCCCAGGGCAGTAGCTCTTTTGAATTCTGCTGTCTAGTGCAATATTGGTGAGGTGTTGTGGGTTTTCGGTTCAATGTATGGAGGGTGAAGGATATGTGTTTGTGTTTATTTTCATGGTCATGATGTGCACTGAAGATGGTGTTTGATTTCATTGTACGAAGTGCAATGACAATAAAGTAAACTAAATCTAAAAGACTAATGGAGGAGAATATTTGCCGCCTAGGGTAGAAGTGTAGAGACTTTGGTGATCTCTGAGCATGGCTATTTATCTGCAAACTCAACCTTTCATTACTTAGTGAAGTAACACATTCATGCTACAAGAGGGCAGTTTGCGGAATAGAGAAGATATAGCAAGGGTCTTCAAACTTGGCAAGTTTAAGGCTTGTGGACTTCAACTCCCAGAATTCCTGAGCTAACATGACTAGAGGAGGAATTCTGGGAGTTGAAGTCTACAGGTGTTAAAGCTGTCAAGTTTGAAGACCCTTGAGGTATAGAATAGAATAACAGAGTTGGAAGGGACCTTGGAGGTCTTCTAGTCAAACCCCCTGCTTAGGCAGGAAACCCTACACCAAGGGAGGAGGAGAAAGTGGACGATGACAACAACAACGATGACAACTGTGGTGCCCTTGGTGTTCTCTGAGCTTACGTGTCTTCTTGAAACATTTCATGACCCAACTAGGTAACATCATCACTGATAGACGAGTGCAGTTTGCAGAATGGAGGAAGAACAAAAACAGGAGGAGGAGGACTACGGAGTCCATTGTGCTCTCTGAGCATGGTTATTTACCTGCAGACATTTCATTACTCAATGAAGTAACAACATCAGTACTAGAAGAGGGAAGTTTGGGGAATGGAGGAAGATAATGATAATGATGAGGAGGAGGAGGAGGGGGAGGAGGAGGAGGAGGAGGAGGAAGACGAGGAGGAGGAGGAAGACGAGGAGGAGGACTGTGAGTGGTTGGTGCTCTATGAGCTTGGTTGTTTTCTCACAAACATTTGATTGCCCAGATAACATCATCAGTGCTGGAAGGGAGTGGGTTTGTGGAGGAGGAGGAGGAGGAGGTGGTGGTGGTGGAGGAGGAAGAGGACAATGATTACAACTACAACTGTGGGGTCCTTGGTGCTCTCTGAACTTGGTGGTTTTCTTGCAGACATTATATTACCCAAATAAGTAACATCATCAATGCAAGAAGGGAGTGGGTTTTGTTGAGGAGCAGGCGGAGGAGCAGGATTGTGGAGTCCTTGATGCTCTTTGAGCTTGGTGGTTTTCTTGCAGACATTTCATTACTCAACTAAGTAACATCATCCATGCTTATCTGTTTATATACCGGAGGCATGCCCTGTCAGAAGACTCTTCAAAGTGAAGCCATGGATTAACAACTTCATATCTTGACTAAATGGGGTATAAGGTTCAGTGATTAAAGATGCTGAGCTTGGAAGCTGGAAAGTTGACTGCTGGAGTTTGAGACCTGAGCACCACACAACGGGGTGAGCTCCCATTCCTCACTCCAGCTCCTGCCCACCTAGTAGTTCGGAAGCATGCAAATGTGAGTAGATCAATAGGTACCACTTTGGTGGGAAAGCAACAGCATTTCATGCATCGCGGTGTACAGCCATGTTAGCCACATGACTACAGAAGTGTCTTCAGACAATACTGGATCCTTTGGCCAAGAAACAGAGATGAACACAAGCCCTAGTGTTGGATGTGACTGGACAAGGGGAAACGTCTATGTTGAATGTTGTCTAAAGCTTGTTCTTTTCTCCTCCTGCAGTTTTACTCCCATGTGTGTTAGATGACCCCTTTATCTCAAGATGAACAAAAGAGCTGGAAGAAAATTTGAATCACTATGGATTAATTCTTCACCCATGAATGACAATAGGGTATGACTTGGCCAGGAAGAATCTTAAACCATGAATATTTGATATAGACTTAGAGTATGAAACTGAACGTAGCCTCTTTCCTACTTGGTTCTCTTCAGGCAACCAATTTATCAGTCATAGGTCCCTTAGATATACAGATAAAGATTAACAGAGTTGGAAGGGACCTTGTAGGTCAACTAGTCCAACCCCCCTACCCAAGCGGGAGACCCTACACCATTTCTGACACATGGCAGTCCAGTCTCTTCTTGAAAGCCTCCAGTGATGACGCTCCCACAACTTCCAAAGGCAACTTCTGTTCCAGGAGTACATTGTTCTCACTGTCAGAAAGTTTCTCCTTATTTCCAGGTTGAATCTCTCCTTGTTCAGTTTCTATTTATTTATTTGATTTGATTTGTCAATCGCTTACAAGATAATAGGTATAAGTATATACATAGTTATGAATACATGAAATGGGTACATATAAGAAAAATAAAAGAAACAATAGGACAGGAATGGTAGGCATGTTGGTGCGCTTATGCACGCCCCCTACAGGCCTCTTAGGAAAGGGGTGAGGTCAATAGTAGACAGTCTAAAGTTAAAGTTTTTGGGGTTTGGGGAAGAAACCACAGAGTCAGGTAGAGTATTCCAGACATTGACCACTCTGTTGCTGTAGTCGTATTTCCTGCAATCAAGTTTGGTGCGGTTAATCTTGAGTTTGTATCTATTGTTTGCTCCTGTGTTGTTATGGCTGAAGCTGAAGTATTCATTGACAGGTAGGACATTGCAAAGTATGATTTTATATACTATACTTAGATCGGATCAAAGGCGACGTAGTTCTAGGTTTTCTAGGTCTAGAATTCATAGCTTCAATCCATTGTTCCTTGTCTGGCCTTCGGGTGCTTTAGAAAATAGCTTGACCCTTCCTCCTCTCTGTGACAGCCCCTCAGATATTGGAAGATTGCTCTCCTGCCTCCCCTGGTCCTTCTCTTCCCTAGACTAGCCACGCCCAGTTCCTGCAACCATTCATTCCTCAAGCCTTTGAGAGGGCAAAAATGGCCTCCCCAGCCTCTGGAGTCCCTCTGGAGGCTGGAAACAGGCCCATTCCTGACTTTCTTGAACTTCCACGAGGCCTGTTCCAGGAGGTTTTCCTCGAGCCTTTGGGAGGCCCATTTACCTCCTCCCCAAGCTCTAGAGGCTCTCTGGAGGCCAGAAATGGGCCCATTTCTAGACTTCGGAGCCCCCAGGAGGCATGTTTTTCATCCTCCCCGAGCTTCCGTATGGCCCCTGCACTTCCTGGGATCCAAAGCAGGCTACATGGGTACTCCTGAAAGGGAGTGGGGCAGGGTGGGCGGGGCCAGCTAAAATTAGCATCCGGTTCACCTGAACAGGTGCAAACTGGGAGCAGCCCACTCCTGCTACTATCACGTCTCATGATCTTAATGTGTAGACTTTCTGCTGATGCAGGACTGCCCTGGCTTTTTTGGCAGCTGCAACATACTTCTGGGCTCAATATTGAAGTGGTGGTTCACCAGTCTGACAGGCAGCCAATGTTGAGCCAGGCACTGCCCATCCTGTACTGGACATTGGCTTAACGACAAGACTTCACTTTTCTCACCACTCAACCGCACCTTGTTCGACTGATGGAATTGCGGGTGGGGCGATTTGAACAAAGTCTCAGGCATCCAGAAAGTATCCATGATATCAATCACTCCGAGACATATTCTCTCCAATTGATTTATTTAGGAACAGATCTGGTACGTCTAAGGCAATTTCCCAAAGTGAAAGTATTTTCGTGCGTTACACAGAATCCACCTTCTCTCCTCCCACTTCTACACTTCATAAATCACGAGAACCAATTAACTGCAACTGGAATTTCTTAGTATGACATACAGAATAACCGTGAACTTTTCAACTCCTCCACACCCCTTCCATTATGTGGCAGTTGAATTTCAAAGCTGACACAAAGTTTGATCTGTTGAATCGAAACAGGCGCCTACAATCTCTGCCTATCCATTCTTTTTTTTTTTCCAATTCAGAATAAAGCTAGAAGGGACCCTGGAGGTCTTCTAGTCCAACCCCCTTCTCAACCACTAGACCCTCTATCAGTGGTGGCTAACCTTTTTGGGCTCCCATGCCGATAATTGCATGCGTGTTTGCCTGCTTGTGCTAACGTGCCATCACCCAGAAGGCAATGCACGTGGGCCCTCCCATGCCTCCTGCACAAGCCCGCACAACCCTTGTAACCCGCGGTGAGCACTTCTGTGCATGTGATCCCCCTACAAGCCATGCATTCTGTGCATGCGCAAATGTCTCCTGTGCGCCCCCATGCCCCTGCACATGCATGCCAATATCTGACAATCAGCTGTCGGGCGTGCGGTGTGCATGCATGTGCAATAGACCTTTTCTGGGTGAGTGCTCGCATGCCAGCAGTAATGGCTCTGTGTGCCACTTCCGGCACGTGTGCCATAGGTTCACCACCACGGCCCTACACCATTTCAGACAAGTGGATGTCTAGTCTCTTCTTATTTAATTCTTGAATAACAAGATAACAGAATTGGAAGGGATTTTGGAGGTCTTCCAGTCCAGGAAGCCGATAGTCAGTAGAAGTAGCCTGCAGAACTGCAGTCTAACCACTGTGCCATTGTGGCTCATAGATATTGGAAGACTGCTATCATGTCACCCCTAGTTCTTCTTTTCATCAATCTAGACCTACCCAGTTCCTGCAACTGTTCTTCATACGTCTTAGCCTCCAGTCCCCTAATCCTCTTTGTTGCTCTTCTCTGCTCTCTTTCCAGAGTCTCAACATCTTTTTTTACATCGTGGTGACCAAAATGGAAGGACACAATGTCCTCCATTTGGCCGTTCCAGAATAGTTCCAGAAACCCAAGGAGATCAAAAACGGGATCGCTTACATCCAGCAAACGATTATTTCCTCAGATTTTGCAACGACCATTGTAGCTTCTCAGCTTCCAAGGCGAAGGGGAGAGGATTTATCTTTCCCTCCTGATGCTCAGCATGAGTCATGCAAATCGCATGCAAAATTGATGAGAGCAACAGTGGCATCTGCCAAGACAATGTCGTTGGCTTCCAGGGTTCCTGCTGTGGGTGCACCAGGTTAGGATAATAGCTTGTTTTATTGATGCTCTGCAGAGATCTCAATGCCTGCCTTTGGTTTCCACCATCTGCTTTCAGACCCAGAGAAGACAGCCAAGAGAAGGAAGAGGAAAGGTCATGTGGCAAGAAAAAAATCTGGTGGGCCTCCATATTTGGAGACACCTGCAGCTGTTTGAGTCAGTGTTGAATCCAAACCCCAACCCAGATCCAAAAAGAAACATGAAAAATCAGTCAATTGGAATACAGCTGGAAGGAGCTTTGGCAGGTCTTCTTGTCCAGGGGTTGCCAAACGTTTGGACCTCAGGGACCACCAAACTCATAATTTTAAATCCTGTGGACCAAAGACCCTGGGAAAATCCCCCAAAAAATCTGCAGGAAAACTCCCCACCCTGTTTTCCTACCAATTGATCATTCTTTATTTGGGATCACCGGGTACCATCTCCAGCTCCATTCTCAGGAAGAGAAAGAGAGAGACTTTTGGCTTCATGCAAGGAAAGCAGCAGAAGCAGCAGAAGTCTTTCTCTCCCCCAAACACCTCCAGAAATGAGTCTTTGTGAGATTTGTCATGCCGGGGCAGCCTCTTGGAGCAGGATGCCTTGCAGGGTCCCAAAGGCTCATTTCTGGGGGAGTTTGGGGAGAGAAAGAAAGACTTTTGCTGCTTTCCTTGCAGGCAGCCAAAAGCAGAAGAAGAAAAAAAATGGAAAGAAGCAACCCAGTGGCCTGGCAAGGTCCGTGGGGCAAGTGGAGCAAGTTCTCCCTGTCCACCCTTTCCCTCCTCCCCTTACTACCTTGTGCTGTTCACAGTGCAAGCAACACAAGCCTTGTGTTCCCATGGGCCATGTGGGTGGTGCAGCCTTGTGTTCCTGCACAGCCTGGATCAATTGCTTTGAGGGGTGCTTTGGAGATGATATTTCTCTGCGAACCACCAAAATTTTCTCGTGGACCACCAGTGGTCCCTGATCCACTGGTTGGCGACCACTGTTCTAGTCTACCTCTGCTCAAGCGTCTATGAAGATTCTCAGTCATCCAGGTCATGGGTGTCCCAAAGGTGCTTTTTACAAGAGGCAACTGGACTTTCTGGTTTTTTCTTGGAAGACCTTTTGCTTCTCATCCAAGAAGTTCTGAAGAGAGCTGAAGAAGCTTCTTGGATGAGAAGTGAAATCTCTTCCAAAAAAAACCAAAAAGTCCAGTTGCGTCTTGAAAAAGCAGCTTTGGGACCCTTGCCTATGCCACTCCAGACAAATGACTGCCCAGTCTCTTCTTGAAAACCTCTAGTGATGGAACATCCACAACTTCTGCAGGCAAGCAGTTCTACTGGTTATTTGTCATCCGTCAATTAAATTTCTCCTTAATTCCAGATTGCTTCTCTCCTTGATTTGTTTCCAGCCATAGTTTCATGTACTGACTTCTGTTGCTTTGGAAAATAAATTGACCCCTCTATCTGTAATGTTCCATGTCTCTGGGCTGATCAAAGGTTATTGTTCATTAGAGAACTTGGGTGTTTGCTTCCCCAAAACTCAGCAGGACGTCCTTGTAAGGTCATCAGATTATATCTATATTTGTATTATCCATAGCTATATCTCTTTGTACATAATAATGGAGCTGTTACCTTACATTAGCTGACATCCAGGTCATTAAATATCTCAAATTCCTTTAATCACTGTTACAAGCTCAAGCACTTCTTTCAACACCTCCAAGGAAAATCTGTTGCTTTTATACTTTTGTAAGATCACTTAGAAGTTGTATAACTGTTGTCAGCTTTGGAAGCCGTATTAATACCAGAAGCTTCCACAGTGCCACGTTCTTGTGCCTGGGAAATTGGGGGATTTTGCAGAGTGGTTGTAGTTAGACATAATAGCATTCTTCTTTACAGTCAAGGTCATGTTATTCCTGCACCTGGATGAGGAGTGGGTTTAAGGGATGTCTCAAGTTGGATGGTAATTGGGGCATGTGATGGAATGATAGGTGCAGGGGGTTAATTATTGAAGGAAAAGCTGGAACTCTCCGATTTGGGTTTTCCAAGATATGCCAGTATGACAGCTCTAATAAAATGGAACTGTCTGGGCTCTGGCAGTTACCCCCATTTAAATCGTGAGTCTCAAGCCAACTTCCAAAACTTAAAGAAGATTTATTAGGAGTAAACATGCCAGCACTGCCTGGGTGTAGCCGACTCTGAGACACATCATTCATTGTCACCCTTGACCCTTGTTTTCCCCTATCCCCTGCGTGTATCATAATTCATATTCTCCAATGGGACACCTCCATAGCCCAGAGTCGGTAATCATGCTCTCCAGTTAGAATTTTGCCCGACAGAAACTTCAATCACCTAGTTACTATCTTTGAAAACATTTATGGAATGCAGTTTCGGTTTGCAGGCTGCTGCACTGCTCCCCCCTCCCTTTCTGTTGGCAACTCTAAAAAGACCATAGAAATATTTTATGAGTTGATAGGAACTTTGAGAAAATGCCTATCTCTGAGTTTTGGTGCTGGAGATTGTTTCCCTGGAATGCTGACAACGGTCTTCATCGAAGAAAACAACAGAATTTAGTTTTGCTCCTACAGGTTAGTCCTTGACTGATGAACACAATTGAGCCCCACCTTTACGTCGCTAAGTGAGAAATTTGTGGTGTGAGTTTTGCCCCATTTTACAACTGGTTGTGAAGTGGAATCACTGCAGCTGCTTCATAACACGTTTGTTAAATTAATCTGGCTTCCCCGTTGACTCGTTTGTTGGAAGGACACAAAACGGGATCACATGATCTCCTGGATACTGCAACTGTCATGAATATGAATCAGTGGTCAACCAGCTGAATATACATCACGTGACCCACCATGGGAATGCTGCAATGGTCATAAGTGTGAAAAATGGCCATGAGTCACTTTTTTTTCAACACCGTTGTAACTTTGAACTGAGTGAACTGTTGCAAGTTGAAGATTATCAGTGCTTGGAGATACAAGTAGACTTTTGTGCTTGAAATGGGGAAAATGGAAGTTTAACTTTGGGCTTTGTTGATTGATTGATTGATTGATTGATTGATTGATTCACTTGTTGGCATGGAAATGTCAGGTAGTTATTAATTCTATAAAAGCAAAAAGCTGAGACTATAAACTTACTTTGTAAAATTATGGCACTGCACTGGAAAAAGATGGACATCGCTGCTGCTTTTCTCTTTTAACAGAATAAAAATTCTCCTTAATTCTAGGGTGTTTGTCTCCTTAATTAATTCAATTCAATTCAGAAGAGAGTTGGAAGGGATTAACAGCTTAACAGATGAGTTGGAAGGGACCTTGTAGGTCATCTAGCCCAATCCCGACCCAAGCAGAAGACCCTACACCATTTCTGACTGATGGCAGTCCAATCTCTTCTTGAAAGCTTCCAGTGATGAAGCTCCCACAACCTCCGAAGGCAACTTCTGTTCCGTTGGTTGATTCTTCTCACTGCAAGAAAATTTATCCTTATTTCCAAATGGAATCTCTCTTGGAGGTTGAAGGTCTTCTAGTCCAACCCCTCCTCACTCAAGCAGGAGACCTTATACTGTTTGAGACAAATGGTTGTCCAATCTTTCTTGAAAGCCTCCAGTGCAGCCATAACTTCTGGCGGCAAGTTGTTCCGCTGATTGTTAGGAAAGTTCTCCTTAATTTAGGTTGGATCTCACCTTGATTAAGTTTCAATCTTATTTCTTATCCTTCTCTTAGGAGCTTTAGGGAAGATAAAAAAATAACAGATAACAGATAATCAGAGTTGGATGGGACCTTGTAGGCCATCTAGTCCAACCCCTCACCCAAGCAGGAGACCCTACACCATTTCTGACAAATGGCAGTCCAACTTAGTATCATCTGCAAATTTGGTAAGTTCCCTTTTTATTCCCTCATCTAAGTCATTAATGAAGATATTGAAGAGTACTGGGCCTAAGACGGAACCTTTCTCTTCTCCTTCTCCCTTTTTTTCCTCCTCCCTTTTCCAATTCTCTTGATTTTCATTTGCATTTCAGATTAAGATAAATGTCACTGCAGCTTAAAATTGCCGAGAAATTGTATGATTCTGTTCCAAAGGAATAGGCATAAAAACAACTCTTGAAGCAACATCAGGCTGGCAAGTCCACCATAACTTTATGCGCGTGGGGGTAGGAGGGAGAGATTCCAACTTTCTTTTTGGAAGGAGAAGTTCCTTTTGGGTAGGAAGAAGCAAATATGAAAAGAGGGGTGTTGAAGCCAAGTCTTGTCCACCTACCAGTTGCAAATCTGAATATTTGCACATGACTCACGTTGTGTCATTTAAGGTTTGTGGACATTCATTGAAGCTTGAGTTGATCAGAACAAACTGTTAAGGGAGGGGTGGAGTGTGGAGAGTGGAGAATGGAATGGAGTGGAGTGGAGTGGAGTGGAGTGGAAGAGAAGAGAAGAGAAGAGAAGAGAAGAGAAGAGAAGAGAAGAGAAGAGAAGAGAAGAGAAGAGAAGAGAAGAGAAGAGAAGAGAAGAGAAGAGAAGAGAAGAGAAGAGAAGAGAAGAGATGGAGTTGAATCAATTGGAATGGAATGGAATGGAATGAAATGGAATGGAATGGAATGGAGTGGAGTGGAGTGGGAGTGGGAGTGGGAGTGGGAGTAGAAGTAGGAGTAGCAGTCGGAGTAGAGTAGAGTAGAATTGAATTGAATTGAATTGAATATTTGTTTAGGACCTTGGAGATCTAGTCCAGCCTCCTGCTCAGGCAAGAAAATCTTTACCATTTCAGACAAGTGGCTATCCAGTCTCGTCTTGAAAGCCTCCATTGATGAAGTCAAGCTATTCCATTGGTTGATTATTGTTCTCACTGTCAGAAAATTTCTCCTTATTTCCAGGTTGAAGCTCTCCTTGATCAGTTTCCATCCCTTATTCCTTGCCTGGCTGTCCAGTGCTATCCTCATCCCATTGACCACACCCCATTCCTAAGAGGTCTGTAAGGGGCGTGCATACGTGCCTACAGTCCCTGTCTTATTGTCTCCATTTATTCGTACCTATTTCCTGTATTCTTACTTGGGTTTATACTTATACCCATTATCTTGTAAGTGATTGACAATTCAAATAAATGAATAAATAAATAAAATAAATGCTGTCTCCCCCTGGTCCTTCTCTTCACTAAGCTAGCTATGCCCAGTTCTTGCAACTGTTCATTGTGTGTTCTTTAGCCTCTAGTTCCTAATCATCTGTTGTTCTTCTCTGCTCTCTTTCTTCTAGTCCAACCCCATGGTCCAGCTGGAAGTCCTACACCATTTCAGACCAACAGTGGTCCAATTTCTTTGTGAAAGCCTCCAGAGATGAAGCACCCACACCTTCTGGAGGCAAGCCGTTCCACAGATTAATTGTTCTATCTATCAGGAAATTTCTCCTTACTTCTAGGTTGCTTCTCTTTGTGATTAGTTTCCATCCATTGTTTCTTGTTTTGCCTTCTAGCATTTTCCATTTCTCTGTCTCGAAGACAATGTCATAACAGTAGAAGGTATCCATAACTTTGGGTCCTTTGTTCCTCAACAACTAAACAATAGCTGCAGTGACTGGTCAGTGGGCAATGATCAACCACTCTGAAACTTTAGTAGAAAATATGAGTCTAAGAATTATTGTTGCTTCCCGAGAATTCAGAGCAGCCATGCAAACACCCAGGATTCTTAGGAGAAGCAACAGCAATAGCACTCAGACTTATATATACCACTTCACAGTGCTTTCCAGCCCTCTCTAAGCGGCTTACAGAGTCAGCCTCTTGCCCCCCAACAATCTGAGTCCTCATTTTACTGACCAGGGAAGAATGGAAGGCTGAATCAACCTTGAACTGGTCAGGATTGAACTCCTGGCACTTGGCAGAATTAGTCTGCAATACTGCATTCTAACCTATGCACCACCATGATTTCCTTCTTCTTGTTTATCTTCCTTCTCATCTTCCTTCCTTCCCATATTCCTCCTTCATTTTTTCCCTCCCTCCTTCCTTCCCATCTCCCTCCCTCCCTCCCTCCCTCCCTCCCTCCCTCATTCCTTCCTAATTAGACATATATACTGCTTCATAGTGCTTTACAGCCCTCTCTAATCAGCCTGTTTATTTATTAATTTATTTTATTTATTAATTAGTTTAATTTATATACCGCCCCTTCTTCCATTAGGACTCGGGGTGGTTGCCTCCAACAATCTGGGTCCTCATTTTCCTGACCTCCAAAGGATAGAAGACTCAGTCAATCTTGAGCTGGTCAGGATTGAACTCCTGGCAGTGGGCAGAGTCAGCCTGCAATACCATATTCTTACTGCTGCGCTACCATGGCTCTTCCTGAGAAAAAGGCTAAATATAAGTAGTCTTTGACTTACAACCACAATTGGGACCAGAAGTGTAGTTGCTAAGCAAGGCGAGTCATGCCTAAATTTATAACCTCTTTTGCCCTGATCATTAAGTAAATTGCTTCAATTAGTAAGTGAATCATGTGGTTGTGAAATGAATTTGGTTTCCCTCTACTGACTTCGCTTGTCAGAAGCCCGCTGGGACAGTTGCATGACCTCAGGATACTGCAACAGTCATCAATAAATGCCAAGCACCCCAATTTTGACTCCATAATCACGGGGATGCCGTGATGGACATTAATGCGAGGAACAGTTGCAAATCACTTTTTTCAGTGCCATTGAACAGTCGCTAAATGAATGGTTGCAAGTTGAGCACACCCTGCATATTCACCCGTTCCTTTTCAAACTCAAGTTGAGATAGTATGTCTGTCCCATAATTGGGATAGACTTGTCTCACTGAAAAAAACACTTAATGTCTCCCCTGGTATAGCCGACAAAATGAGGTTAATACAACTACGTAATATGCAAGTGGACCGGGTTTGAATCCCAGAAGGATATGGCTAGTTGACGAGAGCTAAATAGCTTGAAATAGATCTATATTAAGGTAAAGGTAAAAGTTCCCCTCGCACCTACGTGCTACTCATTTCTGGCTCTAGGGGGCGATGCTCATCTCTGTTACAAAGCCAAAGAGCCAGTGCTGTCCAAAGACGTCTCTGTGGTCAAGTGGCCAGCATGACTAAATGCCGAAGGCACACGGAACGCTGTTCCCTTCCAACCAAAGTAGTCCCTATTTTTCTACTTGCATTTTTTTACATGCTTTCGAACTGCTAGGTTGGTAGAAGCTGGGACAAGTAACGGGAGCTCACTCCATTACGTGATGCTAGGGATTCGAACCGCCAAACTGTCGACCTTTCTGATTGACAAGCTCAGTGTCTTAGCCTCTGAGCCCCTTTTAGATCTATACTAGTCTCCCTTTATTTCTTTATCAGTAAACATAAATTCAACACGTCAAGTCGAGATAATATCTATGTTGCTGGTCATAACTGGTTTAAATCAAAGCAAATTAACTCAGACGATAAAGCATATTTGTGATGGCCCCTATCACAGTTTAAAAGAAAAAGAAATCCTATCCCATCAGCCAGTTAGGCAAACATTCCATGAGGGAACCTTCAATCAAAGCATCCACCACTTACTTACCCAAGAAATCCAGCCCGCTGGTGTCCTTGGTAGAACTCAAGCAATTCTCCAAGTAAATCCCATCCTTGAAACAATTGTCCTGCTTTTTGGTTAAGCCAAGGATCTCGCTGGGTTGGTCCAATATTTCGCCGCTGAAACAAGAACATGGTGTCTGCATGATACCACAAGGATGTGAGCTGCTGCTGGTGGCCAAGCAAGTATCCAGCCATTTGCACAACATCTGGCAAGCGGCCTTGCTGGGACTCCTGTTGCCCACCACAAGATATTCTACCGAGAAGTCTCTTTCCTGAACCTTGGCTGGTTTCCACCTGACCCACCTGCTGTCCACTTTGGAAAGAGTCTGCTTCATCTGGAGGAACTGCTTGTTGGACTGGAGGAAAGCATAGCGGGTAGAGCTGTCGCAAAGGTTCAGCACGTCGTCAAAGCTCTCCATGCCCAGGTACGTCCGCGTCGACTCCAAGAAGGAGTCAAATTGATAGGTGTGTATCTGCTGGCGGTCGCAAAAACCCAAGGGCTTCAAAACCTTCATGTACAAGGTATATCTCCGGGGATCGGGGTTCTGGATAATCCAATTGCAATGGGAAGCGTTCAACGGGAAGATGGCCAAAGAGGAGAAGTATCCAAAAAACTTGCCCTGGACCAAGGTGGTGCACGGCGAGGGTCCAAAGTCAAGGGCCACCACGGTCCACGCCAAGAACGGTGGCAACAACCAAAGCAGGTTCAAGGAATATCTATTGCTCCTCCTCATCCTAGTCCCCTGGTCCTCTGGAACTCAAAGCAATTGCCAGGCAAAGCGCAGATCGTGGACATAACAAGAGAAAGAGAGAGAGAGAACTGGCCCCCAGTTCATCGGCAGATTAATCCAGCCTTCTCACATCTGGATTGAGGCTCTTCCTCGGGGCTCGGACAAGCAACCTGCAGAAAAGAAGAAGAGGATACCATGCATTTCATGAATTTCAGAAGGCAGAATGGTGAAAGGCAGCGAGATCCAGAGCTGCCTTGTAAGAACATCTCAAAGGTGTTCACTAGAAAACAGAATTAAGGGGTTGGAAGGGACATCGGAGGCCTTCTAGTCCAACCCTTGGACATAGAGATCATCTGCCTTGCATTTCTAGGGGAGGAATGGTGGTGGGGGACACCAGGATAAATTATGAGGAAACTTGGAAGTCATATAATGGCTTACTGGCAGCTCTGTATGGCAATCTGCTATTCAGAATAACAGAATGGAAGGGACCTTGGAGGTCTTCTAGTCCAACCCGTTGCTCAAGCAGGAGACCTACACCATTTCAGACAAATAGTTGTCCAATCTCTTCTTTAAAAAGTCCCCCTCTTCTTTGTGATAACCTCTTAGATATTGGAAGGCAAATTATTCCACTGGTTTATTGTTCTCACTATCTGGAAATTTCTCCTTAGTTCTAGGTTGATTCTCTCCTTGGTTAGTTTCCATCCATTGCTTCTTCTCCTGCCTTCAGGTACTTTGGAGAATAGCTTGACTCCCTCTTCTTTGGGGCAGCCCTTCAAATATTGAAAGACTTCTATCATGTCACCTCTCATCCTTCTTTTCATCAGACATACCTAATTCCTGCAATTGTTCTTCATATATTTTAGCCTCCAGCCTCCTAGTCATATTTGATGAATATTTTGGAGCTCAGAAGAGGACCCTTCTGAGTTCCAAAATATTGCCTAAAGTAGAGGCAGCCTTCCAGATGCTAAGAATTTGCAATCCTATCGATGGAAAGGACGCCAGTTGTGGGATGTTGTCTACTAGGCTAGAAGGGACTTTGGAGGTCTTCTAGTCTAATCCCCTGCCCAAGACAATAGACCTTATACCATCCCGGTCAAAATATTGTCCAGTCTATTTTTGAAAACCTCCAATGATGGAGCACCCACAATTCCAGGAGGCGAGCTATTCCATTGATTAATTGTTCTCATTGCCAGGAAATTTATCCTTATGTCTAGGTTGGATGTCCCTTTATCAAGCTTCCCCCCATTACAGGTAGGCCTCGACTTGCAACAGTTCATTTAATGGCTCTTCAAAGTGACGACGGCATTGAAAAATGTGAATTATGA
Organism: Bungarus multicinctus; assembly: GCA_023653725.1. Classification (NCBI taxonomy): domain Eukaryota; kingdom Metazoa; phylum Chordata; class Lepidosauria; order Squamata; family Elapidae; genus Bungarus; species Bungarus multicinctus. The sequence continues at coordinate 93,582,075 of CM042846.1, read as the reverse complement.
CCATTTCCCTACCTTACAACCATTGCAGCATCCTCATAGTTGGTCACATGATTTACATTCAGGTGCTTGACAACTGACTCACATTTATGACAGTTGCAGTGTCTATGTGATCCCGTTTTGTGACCTTCAGACAAGCAAAGTCAAGGGGAAGCAATTGATATATTACTCATATATCAATTGCTGTGATTCACTTAACAGCTGTGGTAAGAACAGCCATAAAATGGGTCAAAACTCAATTAACAAATGTCTCACTTAGCAACATCCATTTGCGGCACAATTGTGGTCATAAGCTGAGGACTACCTGTATAGATACTAGGGCCATATGGAAGCACCTGCTGATAGTCCAAGGTCACACCTGCTTGTGTAATACACTCCCCTCCCATCTTTGCTAAGGGCTTAGGACACAACTTCTTCCTATGATATCTTCTTCCTTTAGAAGGTGTTTTTGGTCCTACAAGCCAACACTACCTCCACAAATACACTTTCACTAAATACCAGCACAGATGCATTTCTGACCTTGCTTGTACAATAAGCAGAATGGTTGGACAATCTCTCTTTGGTACCACCCACGCTGCCATGTATATCATACCACCCACAATGAGATTTGCATTACACACAACCTGGAATAGATATACCATCCTTAACGTTAAAAGACCTGCAGGAGAATCTAATGTACGCTTGAGTTGACTAGAATGAGGAAGCATAGATTTACAACAGAGGTACTAATAACACTCTATAAAGCCTTAGTCAGACCATATCTAGAATGTTGCATCCAGTTTTGGTCACCACACTATAAAAAAAAGGTTGAGATTCTAGAAAAAGTGCAGAGAAGAGCAACCAGGATGATGAGGGGACTGGAGGCTAAAATATACAATGAACAGTTGCAGGAACTGGGCATGGCTAGACAGGGTAGCAGTCTTCCAATATTTGAGGGGCTGCCCCAGAGAGGAGGAAGGGGTCAAGCTATTTTCTAAAGCATTAGAGGGTGACAGGAAACAATGTTCCTTGTATGGTGGCAGCCAAAAAAGCCAAAGCAATCCTAAATTGCATTACCAGAAGGATACAATCAAGATCACATGAGGTACTAATACCACCCTATAAAGCCATAGGAAGACCACACTTAGAGTACTGCATCCAGTTTTGGTCACCACATTATAAAAAAATAGATGTTGAGACTCTAGAAAGAGTGCAGAGAAGAGCAACCAGGATGATTAGGGGACTGGAAGCTAAAACTTGATGAACGATTGCAGGAACTGGGCTTGGCTATTCTAGTACAGAGAAGGACCAGGGGAGACAAGATAACAGTCTTCCAATATTTGAGGAGCTGCCACAGAGAGGAAGGGGGTCAAGCTATTTTCTAAAGCGCCTGTAGGCCAGACAAGGAACAATGGATAGAAACTGAACAAGGAGAGATTTAACCTGGAAATAAAGAGAAATTTTCTCACAGAGAGAACAATCAACCAAGAGAAAAGAAGTTGCCTTCAGAAGTTCATCAATGGAAGATTTCAAGAAGAAATTGGACTGCCACCTGTCTTAAATGCTGTAGGGTCTCCTGCTTGCATGGGGGGTTGGACTAAATGACCTACTAGGTCCCTTCCAACCCCGTTATTCTGTTCTGATCAGGAGATTATTCACTAGAAATAAGGAGAAATTTTCTGATGGTTCATTATCAATCTAGGTAATTTCATCAGTAACTTCATCATTAAAAATGCAGGATAAAATATTTTCCCTAAAAGAGAAATTTAAAAAAATCTTAAGGAAGACAGAAACAGCCCCAGCTCCCTGCCCCTTGCAGATATTTTGTGCCCATTAAGAAAGACTGGGCCAGCCTATCTACAAAACAAAAGACCTTCAGCTCCAGGATGATGGGATTATCCTTCAGGACGTAATAGGATTAACCCACTACCATTTACAGAAGATACAGAGATCACTACACTGCACAATCTCCTAAGGGTATTTCCTTCATTGCATCATGCCCAGCAAAGTTCAACCAAACCTGGGAGCTCAGACAACCTATAGAGCCAGCTATGACTGCTGCATGGCCCGATGGGAGTCTGACCACAGCCAATAGAATACATGTTCTTGCACAGGAACAGGAAGCTCAAAGGAAAAGCCCAAGAGTAGGTATTAAAAAAAAACCTCTCACTCTCAACTCCATGTGGTCAGCTGCCAAGAATCATCCATGTGGTTCTGCTTCATCATTAAACCATCTTTCCAATCAGCCTCCAGTTTCCAATTTGTCTCCAGTGCCTTTCTCCCAGCTTGGAACTGAACCTGGATATTTCTCCCAACGAGAGAGTGGAGGTCACTCTCTTTTTATATATGGGGTTACAGTGAGGGTTGTTGTGGTTCACCGGCAGCCTGTGCAAATGGCAGCAGAATCGGACAGTGGGGAAGAATGGGGACCAGTCCGGGAGTCTGGAGAGGACTCGGATGAGGGTCCTGCGTCCAATGCAGAGATGGGGCCAGGAACAACTGGGAGTTGTGTGCTGACTCCGGAGTCTCCGGAGTCTGGCAGCAGCAAGGCCGAGAAAAAAGGGAAGCCTGTTCCCAGTGCATGTATGCACAGAGCTGCTAGAAGTCGAGAGCAACTGAGACAAAAGGGGCGACTCGGGAGTAAGGCTGGGAGATGATTGCCCCTCCCATAAGATATAAAGGAAGTGCAAAGAGACAGGAACCTTTGCAGGAAGCAATGTCGTTCACTCTGTTCGGATTGAAGCTCTGTGACTTTGTACTTCAGTTGGATTTTTATAGTTCATTTGGCACTCCAGTTGTTGGCAGCAATTCAAAGGAAAGAAAGGTGGGTGCTTATCTCGAGGGATGGTTTGGGACTCATTACGAGCTGGGAATGTGCATAATTCCCAGTATGGAAATAAAACAAGAGTTGTTTGGACTAAGTGTGTGCTTAATTACGGCCTCAGGAAGAATTCTTGGTCAGAATAAGGGTTAGGATTGACCAGAATAAACAAGTGTTTTTTTTCTGCAGAGTGCCATCCTTCCCCATGACAAACCAGCCCCCATCCCATAAATGGACCCATAAGCCTGTCAACAGCTGACTTCCTAGAAGAACAAGTCTGGTTGGATCCAGCATCCAAAGCCAGGCAGAAGGACCGAGCATGCATTCTTGGTTTGCTTCCTGCAGATTGTAGAAAGTTAGCACCCCTCTCCTAAAAGAACAAAATATTTTAGGAAATATTAAAAGGGCAGAATATTATATTTCCCTAAAGGTGAAACATGCTCTTGGAAAGTAACCTCCACCTTTGTTAATAGCCTCAGCCGGACTGGGCCAACCTATCTACAAGATAATGAGATCTTCAGCTCCAGGGTGGTGGGTTTTAAGACATGGCCCTCCAGGACATGATAAGATTATCTATCAGCAGAGCTCAACACATGGCACAAGCAAGCCTCTTCATTGCATCACCCAGCAAGGTTCAACAAACTTATCTCAGACAACCTCAGCTGTGTCCCCTGTATAGCCCCTTGGGACTCTGACAACCAATAGAATGCATGCTCTCGTCACAGGAACAGGAAGCTCAAGGGCAAGGCCCAAGAGAGGATATAAATAACCCTCTCTCTCCACTCCATGTGTTCAACCGTCTTTCCAATTAGCAATCCATGTTTCCACTGTCTTTCTCCCCACTTGAACCAGATGGATATTTCTTCCAACACCCTGCTATTTGTGTATCCGAGTAGCCAACAAACTTTAACTAAACATCCTTGCTAATAGGATGCTGGGTTTTTGCCTCTTAGACCCCAGGATTGATTTCCTTTAAATGGAGCCCCATCTGGAAGGTATTACTGCAAGGAATGGAAGCGGCTTTACTTTTCCCTCCAGCTGAACCCTGCCGGGGTGTACAAATGTGTGTGTGTGTTAGAAAAAGAGACTTAACAACACCAGCACATAAAACGAAAAAGATCTCAGTGAAACACCTGGATTTCCAGCATGGCTGGCAATAAATTCACTCTGCTCTCAGCTCAGCAGCTGAATGGAGATACAAAATGTTTCCGCCGGCTCAGTTCTCACACCAGGTTCATAAAAAAGAAAAAAAAATACACCTGAGAAGACCCTTTTAGTAAAAAGAAGATTGTGTCTTTCCTCTGTAGGACTTCTGCTGCAATCTAAAACTTTCAGAGGAAACATGGGCCTAGAGTCAAATGTCTTCTTTTCTTGCTAAATCCCAAAAGATCCCCATGGTAAACATTCTTAGATTCCAGAAGGAAGGAAGGAAGGAAGGAAGGAAGGAAGGAAGGAGGGAGGGAGGGAGGGAGGGAGGGAGGGAGGAAGGAAGGAAGGAAGGAAGGAAGGAAGGAAGGAAGGAAGGAAGGAAGGAAGGAAGGAAGGAAGGAAGGAGAAAGGAGGTGTATGATTGGAAGGAGGGAGGGAGTGGGGGAGGAAGAAAGGAAGGGAAAGGGGGAAGGAAAGAGGGAGGGAGGAAGGAAGGCAGGATGGAAGGAGGGAGGAAGGAAGGAAAATAGTTTGACCCCCTCGTCTTTGTAGGAGCCCCTCAAATATTGATACAATGCTATTGTGTCACCCCTAGTCCTTGTTTTCATTAGACTAGACGTATGAGCCACCTAAAGTCAATTGTGTGAGATGGATGGATGGATGGATGGATGGATGGATGGATGGATGGATGGATGGATGGAAGGAAGGAAGGAAGGAAGGAAGGAAGGAAGGAAGGAAGGGGAAGAGGGAGAGGAGAGGAAGAGAAAGAGAGAGGAGGGAAGGAGGGAGAATAAAAGGAAGGAAGGAAAAGGGGAGTGGGAAGGAGGAAGGAAGAAAGGAAAAGGGGAAGGAGGGAGGAGGGAGGAAGGAAAAGGGGAGAGGGAGGAGGATGGAAGGAAGGGAGGAAAAGGGGGGAGGGAGGAGGAAGGAAGGAAAAGGGAAAGGGAGGAGGAGGGAAGGAAGGAAAAGGAGGAGGAGGGAGGGATGGAGGAAAAGGGGGGAGGATGGAGGTGGAAGGAAGGAAGGAGGGAGGGAAAAGAGGGAAGGAGAGAGGGAGGGAGCAAGCAAGCTTTGGACCCAGAAGGTATTTTATTCTATAGTGCCTTTTTCAATTATATTCACCTTAACAAGAAAAGTAAGTATATTTTCTTCTCTGCATCAACAGTTTCTTGAGGAGCAGCTTATTATCTCCCAGGCATTTGGAGCTTCAGCTCCTACCAACCCAACCAGCAGGTTCAGCTTCAAACGACTACAGAAGGTATTGCTTATTCATCCCCTGGATGAATCAAGAGTATCTACTCTCTTGCAATAAAATTAGGCTTACCCACCATAATTTTCCTTGGCAACTTGAGCACAATGTCACTTGAAAACATGCCAACCTTTTTGACATATCATGTTTAGAAGCAATGCTTAGAGTTGAAATGGTGAATGGTACCCCAATCAAACAATTGTATCCCAATCAAACTCATATAGTGGGATTCAAAACAGAGGTTTTAAGTTACAGGATATTCCAACTGGATTGGTTGAGATGAGTTGAGTGGTGTTGGGATGGGCTGAGATGGGTTGAGGTGGGTTGAATTGGATCAGGATGGGTTGGGATGAGTTGAAATGGGTTGAGATAGGTTAGGATGGTTGAGTTGAGTTAGAATGGGTTGGGTTGGAATGGGTTGAGTTGGAATAAGTTGAGTTGGAATGGGTTGAGTTAAGGAGTTGAGTTGGGTTAGGAGGAGTTGGGTAGGGATGGGTTGAGTTTTGTTAAGATGGGTTGAGTTGCATTGGGATGGGTTGGGTTGGGTGTGGTTGAGTTAAGAGGAGTTAAGATGGCTTGAGTTGGGTTGGGATGATTTAGTTGGAATAGGTTAAATTAAGATGGGTTGGGATGAGATGGGATGAGATGAGATGGGATTTGATGGGGTCTCATGTCCCCTGTCTGACATCTGGCACAGGTAGTGACAGTTCCAAGATTTTACAAACTGAGATTGCTAACCTTCAGTTACCACTAACAGTTCTGGGAAGCTAATACCCCAGAATTTAACTCTTCCACTTTCTGAAGGATCCAGGCTAGCTTTATTCCTTTCCATCTCAATCTGTCCCTTGCGACCTGCAAAAGTTCATTAGAAGGTTGAAAGGTCCTTCTCTAAAATCTAACACAGGCACAACTCCATCGCCCAAGTCATGTTTTACTCTAAGCCCCTCAACTCAGTTAATCATGGTTGGCAACGGTCACTTCATTTGTGGGTTCCCATTCCTGCAATCATGGTTTCTTAGCAACGGCGCAGTTAGCAAAACAACCTGCCTCTGCCTTTAACTTGCTATTTTGAGCTGGCAAATGTGGAGCTTCGCATTTCAACCCACCATGTGGACAATGACTAAAACCTTCTCTTGCCCACCTGCTGTGGTGTTTTGGTGCTGCGGTTGGAGGTGAGCCAAAAGCAGACAGTTTGTGCCCAAAACATGCCTAGGGCTCCTTAAGTCCTTCTTTTGGCAGGTTTGAAGGGGAAGGTGGGTGGATGAGCAGAGAGGGAGATTACTGCCCAAAAAAGGGAGGAAAGGAGAGAGATACAGATTAACAGAGTTGGAAGGGACCTTGTAGATCATCTAGTCCAACCTCCCATCCAAGCAGGAGATCCTACACCATTTCTGACAGATGGCAATCCAGACTCTTCTTGAAAGCCTCCAGTGATGAAGCTCCCAGAACAAGCAACTTCTGTTCCATTGGTTGATTGTTCTCACTGTCAGAAAGTTTCTCCTTATTTTCAGGCTGAATCTCTCCTTGTTCAGTTTCCATCCATTATTCCTAGTCTGGCCTTTAGGTGCCTTGGAAAACAGCTTTGACCCCTTCTCCTCTCTGTAGCAGCCCCTCAAATATTGGAAGACTGCTATCATGTCTCCCCTGGTCCTTCTGTTATGGAGACCCTCAGAAGAAACAACATTTCTCGCTAAAAGAGACAGGAGAAAGAACAACAACAAACAGCAAACAACAAACCACATATATGGAAGGCTGCATCCAATTTTGATCACCACAATATACAAAAAGAAGAGGTTGAGATTCTGGAAAAAGTGCAGAGAAGAGCAACTAGGATGATTAAAGGCCTGGAGACTAAAACATATGAAGAACGGTTGCAGGATTTGGGTATGTCTAGTTTAATGAAAAGAAGGAGTAGGGGAGACATGACAGCAGTTGTCCAATATTTGAGAGGCTGCCACAAAGAAGAAGGAGGTCAACCAATTCTCCAAAGCACCAGAAGGTGAGGGAAGAAACAATGGATGGAAATTAATCAAGGAGAGAAACAACCTGGAATTAAGGAGAAATTTCCTAACGGTGAGGTCAATTAACCAGTAAAACAGCTTTGCCTCCAGAAGTCATGGGTGCTCCATCACCAGAGATTTTTAAGAATAAACTGGACATCCACTTGTCTGAAATGCTATAGGGTCTCCTGCTTAAACAGGGGGTTGGACTAGAAGACCTCCAAAGTCCCTTCTAACTCTATGCTGATTCTGATTATGGGGGGCTTTGACTGTGGTGGGGATATCAGTGTGAAATGGCCAGGAATTCAATCCTGGTTCTTTGTTAGTAAATTCAAGAGGTCTTATTATATCATGACATCGTGACAGCAGATGGAGCAGTTGTCAATCAACAGCCAACCAATGGAACAGGTTGCCTCCAGAAGCTGGAGGTTTTTAAGAAAAGCCTGGACATCCATCTGTCTGAAATGGTACAGGGTCTCCTGCTTGAGCAGGGGGTTGGACTAGAAGACCTCTGAGGTGCCTTTCAGCACTCGTCTACTCACGGTGAAAGAGTGATCTTCCCAGCGCTTGGAACTGTCCGTTCCTCAGTTTTACATCCCTACCAAATACAAGACTCTATTCTGAGGGGCCGAGAGGATAAAAAGGGACAATCTCCAGCCCAGAGGCTCATGTGGATCTGCTCAAGGAAAGCCGGATTTAAAGGAAGCCTATTCAATCAGCAGAGCAGACAAATCAAATCCTTCCCTAAGTCAACACGTTATGGGTTATGATTACGCATCGATTAGCAGTGGCAGGATTCGGCCACTAGGTGTCTCCAAGGGCTGCAAATTGACCTCTTTCTACTCACCCCTCCCCCTCTCCCCACCCCACTCAAATAACCTCAACAGAACTTTCCCAGGGTGGGATTTTTTTTTGTCGCTGACCCACACAGTGTGTGTGCCTGCTCGTGCCAAGCACAACCCACTAGCCGTTTGTGTTTCTCTGCCCCATCTGAGCACCGTTCCAGAGGATTTCTCCCTATTTGCAAACCACCACAAGTGTGAGTCAGACTTGCCATCTCTCTTAGAAGCTCCCCGTGCCTGATAACCTCTTGGTCTAGCCTAGCGAAGGGCTCTCACAACCTCAGCAACCTGAAGGTGTGTGGAGTTCAACTCCCAGAATTTGCAGCCAGCACAGGGGGAGGATTTGAGGAGTCGAAGGTCCACACATCTTAAAAGTTGTTGAGGTTGAGAAATACTGGTCTAGCAAAGCAAAGCTGTTTTCATAATATTTGGTTATTGGAGATGGTCTTCCATTTCAATGCTGTCCTTTCCCTTCCCTCTCTCCTCTTTCTTCTCTCTTCTCTCTCCTTTCCTTTCCCTTCCCTCCCCCTTTTCATTTCTTCTCTCTTCTCTCCACCTTTCTCTTCCTTCCCCTCCCCTTTCCTCTCCTGTCCTCTCCTCTCCTCTCCCTTCCTTCCTCTCTCTTCTCTTTCTCTTCTCTCTTTCTCTTCTCTCTTTCTCTTCTCTCTTTCTCTTCTCTCCTTCCCCTTTCCTCCCCTTTTCCATCTCCTCTCTCCCTTTCTCTCTCCTCCCTCCTCTCTCCCTCTCCTCCCCTTTCCCTTCCCTTCCCTCTCTTCTCTTTTCTCTTCTCTCCTTCCCCTTTCCTTCCCTTTTCCTCCCCCTTTCCCTCTCCTCTCTCCCTTCCTATCTCCTCCCTCCTCTCTCCCTCTTCTCTCCCCTTTTTCTCTCTCTTCTCTCTATCTCTTCTCTCCTCTCTCTCTTCTCTCCTTCCCCTTTCCTCCCCCTTTCCATCACCTCTCTCTCCCCTCCCCCCTTCCCTTCTGTTTCCCTTCCCCTCCTCTGTCCTCTCGTCTCTTTGTGAGGAGGGGATCAAATTAGTTTCCAAACACTAGAAGGCAAGACAAGAAACAATGGATGGAAACTAATTAAGGAGAGAAGCAACCTGGAATTAAGGAGAAACTTCCTAGCAGGGAGGACAATTAACCAGTGGAACAGCTTTGCCTCCAGAAGTTGTGGATGCTCCATCACTGGAGGTTTTTAGGAAGAGACTGGACAGTCACTTGTCTGAAATGGTCTAAGGTCTCCTGCTCGATCAGAGGTTGGATTAGAAGACCTCCAAGTTCCCTTCCTGCTCTATTCTGATTCTGTGATCTTCAGTCTAACATTTTCTTAGTATTATTTTTTTTTTGCCCAGCTGGCTTTTTCAACACAAGAAAAGAACAGGGGGAACTTCTAATATTTTTTAAAAAAATGCTTCGCTTACAAGAACTTGCCCAAAGCGAAGGTTTGGGTGAGTCATGAATAATTTAAAAAACAAATGTTAGTTGAAGTTTGGAAAAAGAAAAAGAAAATACGAAGCAAAGCATATGCCTTTGGCAGATCAAGCATTCCCAAATCTTCCCCGGCAGGAGGGGCTGTTTCGGTTCGGAAGATGATCAAAATAGAAGCTCATCTGGATGCTATTGTTGGCTCCTGTTTGAAGAGCCCGCAGTAGAAAAACAACACGTTTTTGTCTCTGTGTGGGTGATTTCTCACCCTCTTTCTCGTTAAGTCTACGCAGCTCTTGGGTAAATCTCTGGCTTTGCCAGTTGCAAAGGCTGTTTGTGGGGGGTGGGGAAACCCTTTGAAACCTCTTATCTAGAACAGGGAGTCTCCAAACTTGGCCACTTGGAGACTTGTGGACTTCCAGAATTGGCCAGCACTTCACTTGCCTTGGTTGTGGAATTCCGGGAGCTGAAGTCCGCAAGCTTTCGAGTTGCTAAGTTTGGAGACCCCTGATCTAGAAGATGGCTGGCCGGTTAGTAGCCATCAGCTATAAGAGAGTCCACGACTCTCTGTCTGTCTCTCTGTCTCTCATCAATCATCTATTTATCTTGGGTATCTATCTATCTATCTATCTATCTATCTATCTATCTATCTATCTATCTATCTATCTATCTATCTATCTATTTATCCATCCGTCAACTCACGCACCCACCTACCCATCCATCCATCCATCCATCCATCCATCTATAATCCATCCATCCATCCATCCATTAACTCACTTACCAACCCATCCATCCATCTACTTCATCTATCTATCTATCTATCTATCTATCTATCTATCTATCTATCTATCTATCTATCTATCTATCTATCCATCCATCCATCCATCCATCCATCCATCCATCCATCCATCCATCCATCAACTCACCCACCCACCTATCCATCCATCCAGCCAGCCAGCCATCCATCCATCCATCTACTTACTATCTATCTATCTATCTATCTATCTATCTATCTATCTATCTATCTACAATCCATCCATCCATCAATTCACCTATTTATCCATCCATCCATCCATCCATCCATCCATCCATCCATCCATCCATCCACTTACTTACTTACTTACTACCTATCTACCTACCTACCTGCCTACTTACCTATCTACAATCCATTCATTCATCCATCCACTCATGTACCCATCCATCCATTGCTGTCTGTCTGTCTGCCTGCCTGCCTGCCTGTCTGTCTGTCTATATCTATCTATCTATCTATCTATCTATCTGTCTGTCTGTCTGTCTGTCTGTCTGTCTGTCTGTCTGTCTGTCTGTCTCTCTGTCTGTCTGTCTCTCTGTCTGCCTGCCTGCCTGCCTGCCTACCTATCTATCTAATCTATCTATCTAGCTACCTACCTACCATCTATTTACAATCCATCTAGCCATCCAGCCTTGTCTGTCTGTCTGTCTGTCTATTTCTATATATATATATATCTAATATATCTGGAGTTCTCTACCATACAGCATAACAAAATTTGGCCAGGTTCAAAGAAATTACTGTGTTCTCATCCAATAAGAATAGTTGCACATAAAAAAGACCAGTGTTTTCTGTACATTTGATTAGGTAAGAGGTTACAAATTGAGTCAGATAGAAGATGCCATATAGCAGGACCAAATAATTTAAGTAGGGCACTTCCTCAATTTCAATTCTTGGTTTATTACGCCCAGTCAATCAGAATAGAGCTGGAAGGAACCTTGGAGGTCTTCTAGTCCAGCCCCCTGCTCAAGCAGGAGATTCTGTACCATTTCAGACAAGTGCCTGTCCAGTCTCTTCTTAAAAACCTCCAGGGATGAAGCACCCACAACATCTGAAGCTGTTCCACTGGTTAATTGACTTCCCTGTTAAGAAGTTTCTCCTCAATTCCAGGTTGCTTCTGTTCTTGATTAGTTTTTCAACCATTACTTCTTGTTCTGCCTTCTGGTGCTTTGGAGAATAGATTGAGCTGCTTCTTCTTTGTGGCAGCCCTTCAAATACTGGAAGACTGCTATCATGTCCCCCCTGTCCTTCTTTTCTCTAGATAAACCCCAATCCTATAACCGTTCTTCATCTGTTTTAGTCTCCAGGCCTTGAATCATTCTAGTTGCTCTTCTTTGCACATTTTCCAAAGTCTCAACATCTTTTTTGTAATGGGGTGACCAAAACTGGATGCAGAATTCCAGGTGTAGTCTTACTAAGGCTTCATAAAGCAGTACTAACACCTCATGTGATTTTGGTTCTATGGCTCTGCTTATATAACCAAGGATTGTATCGGCATTTTTGGCTGTTGCCGCACACGGCTGGCTCACGTTTAAATGATAGTCCACCAGGACTCCCTCTCAGGCAACCGAGTTCCTTGCCCTACATTAATTCTAGATATGTTTGCAATTCCAATCCAGGAAATATTGGAAAGGATGAAATAGGCCCAGGTGGGGAGAAAATTGCCATTTTCTTCTTCTTTTTATAACACTTTATGGAATTGTGAATGTGTTGCCGGACAGATTTTTGATTGAAAGTGATCTTGAAACACTGACAACAAATGGAGATTTATAAAAACCACTTAGAGCTTTATTGAAAAATCAATATGCACTAAACATGCAAGGGAAAAGCAAGTATATATGAAAGACTGCAAGAGCAAAGTGGAATAAAGGAATTGACGGAATACCATTTTGCAGAACGTTTGCCATTCAGCCATATTTCTCCCATTTTGCTTCTTTCAATCCTCAGAGCAAAACTGAACCATTTTTATTCTAAAGTATCGGAGAGGAACCTCTTATTGCTTTTGGTTTATTTATAATCTTTTAGCTACTTGATGGGGTAGCTCTGGGGCCATTCTTTTTAGACAACTAGACCAAATGCAACCTCAACGAGAATGGGACAACTTGCCACAACCAAGTCACTTTATCCAATTCACTACAGGACAATTTAACAATTCTATTTTAGTTATTTAAAATAAATTTTAAAAACATACTTTAATATTTGCCATTCACATTTAATTTTGTCCCTCCTTTTGCATCCTTTCTTCAATGATTCTATTCCACCATTTCTTTGATATCAGTGTAACTTTTGTCCCACAGTGAATTGGCAAGTTGTTTAATGGCAGGTTTTTAAGAAGAGATTGGACAAGCATTTGTCTGAAGTGGTGTAGGGTTTCCTGCCTAAGCAGGGGGTTGGACTAGAAGACCTCCAAGGTCCCTTCCAACTCTGTTATTCTAACTTGGCTGCAGCAAACAGAGAGACAGCCTCAAATAAGGAGAATTAAAAAGACAGGGAATTAATATGGTAATCCAAAACAAGTCTTTCTGGTCATAATGAAATCTACGTTCATAGCATGGGGAGGAGGGGACATCATGCAGTTAAGGCTGTTTCGCTGCCTTTTTAAAAAAAAAAAATCCCCTGCCTTAGAATTGATTTGAGATGAAAGCATATGAAGAACAGTTGTGACACCTGAGTATGTCTAGTCTAATGAAGAGAAACAGTGACATGATAGCAGTCTTTCAATATCTAAGGGGCTGCCCCAAAGAAGAGGGGTTCAACCTATTTGTCAAAGCATCTGAAGGCATGACAAGAAGCTATGGATGGACACTAATCAAGGAGAGAAGCAACCTAGAAAAAGTGCAGAACGAGCAACAAAGAGGATTAGGCAGAGGTGGCATTCAGCAGGTTCTGACCAATTCTGGAGAACCGGTAGCGGGAATTTTGAGTAGTTCAGAGAACCGGCAAATCCCACCTCTGACTGGAGATTTTACAGTATCCTTCCCCTGCCACGTTCACCAAGCCACACCCACAGAACCGGTAGTAAAAAAAATTGAATTCCTAGGGGACTGGAGTCTAAAACATATGAAGAATAGTTGCTGGAATTGTGTATGTCTAGTTTGATGCAAAGAAGGATTAGGGGTGATATGGTAGCAGTCTTCCAATATGTCAGGGATTGCAACAAAGAAGAGGAAGTCAAGCTATTCTCCAAATATCTGAAGGCAGGACAAGAAGCAATGGATAAAAGCTTATCAAGGAAAGAACTAATCTACCATTATACTAGGCCAGGCAAATGGCTGTCCAATCTCTTCTTTAAAGCCTCCAATGATGGACCACCCACAACTTCTGGGGGCAAGCCATTCAAGCTGATTAATTGTTCTAAGTGTCAAGAAATTTCTTCTTAGTTTCACATTGAAGATTTCTTTGATAGGTTTTCCCCTGATGCTTTGTTGTCTTGTCTTTAGGTGCCCATTTCTGAACCATCTAAAACATCATAAGTGAAACCCAATATTTTAAATTGCATCTAGAAGTAAACTAGCAGTTAGTGCAGCTGGTGGCATGACTGTATTAAATATGACCTGTTATTGGGTTGGCAGTGACATTTGGTACCAGTTGTAACCAGTCTTCAGAGGCAGCCCAGTATTGAGTGAATATGAGATAACTATAGGATGAATGACCTTTGTTAGTGGCTCCTGTTAACAAAGCCACAGTTACTAGGAGGACCTCTAGGTTGAAGATCATAACACAGGGGTCTTTCAAACTTGACAGCTTTAAAACTTGTGGACTTCAACTCCCAGAATTTCTCCTCCAGTCATGTTAGCTCAGGAATTCTGGGAGTTGAAGTCCACAAGTCTTAAACTTGCCAAGTTTGAAGACTCTTGACATAACACATCCCAAGCCCAAGCTTAGAATCAGAAGACTTCAGAATCAGAACCTGCAGTGATGAAACCTGAATTTGTTTTTCTCCATTCACACTTTATTAAATCTAGACCAAGGGTCTTCAAATTTGGCAAGTTTAAGACTTGTGGACATCAACTCCCAGAATTCCTGAGCTAACATGACTTGAGGAAGAATTCTGGGAGTTGAAGTCCACAAGTTTTCAAGCTATCAAGCTTGAAGACCCCTGATCTAGACCAAGATTTCTACTAGATCTCCTGTTTGGCTATGAGTTTTCTGAAGAACCCAAGGAATAGAGTGACCTTCTGCTTTTGGAATAACTATTATTTCAAGACCTTTTGTCACTAGATGTAGAGCAGAAGACAGGAGCAGACATTGCTATACATAAGCCAAAAGATTCCCATTTTCCCCATAAAACCTATATTAATGTTTCTCAACCTTGGCCACTTTAAAATGGGTGGACTATGACTCCCAGAATTCCCCAACCAGCATGCTGGCTGGGGAATTCTAGGCATCTTAAAAGTATTCAAGGTTGAGAAAACCTGGTTCTAGATTATAGAAAGATAATAATAATATATTCTGTCAATGAGATTGGACAACCATTTGTTGGAAATGGCATAGGGTTTCCTGCCTTAGCAGGGGGTTGGACTAGAAGACCTCCAAGGTCCCTTTCTTATTCTGTGATTCACTATATGAAACACCTACAGGGTCATTTTTAATAAAGGTCATAATAAGTATTTATTGTGGTTTGTGGATGAAAAAATTTTTGTGAGGGTGTGATGGAGAATGACAAAGCAGACGATGAAAAATGCCATTATTTTCCTTTCTCTTTTCCCAATTTCTTTGCAATCTGGGAGGAACATGTTAAAATGCTGTAATGGCAGCTTTGGAGCCCAAGAAATTCCGTGTTCTTACGGCTAGAGTCAGGATGACTCTGTAACCATGACAACTGGAAATTCAAGTTATCTCCCATCTGAAAATGGTCCTTTATTCTTCTTCCACCCACCCACCCCAAAAATTGGGGACTTGTCGCCCTCCCAAGTTTTTCAAAGTAGTGATGGTACTTCAGTTTGGGTGGAAAACAGGAGGCTAGGAGGACTTTTGATCTCATAAACCTTTCTTCCAAAACATAGCAATGCATTCTGGATATGAGTTTAGAGTTCCTGAATTAGAACTTCAGGAAGACCTAGTTTGATGAAAAGAAGGACTGAGGGTGACATGATAGCAGTGTTCCAATATCTCAGGGGATGCTACAAAGAAGAGTGGGTCAAGCTATTCTCCAAAGCACCTGAGGGCAGGACAAGAAGCAACAGATGGAAGCTAATTAAGGAGAGAAGCTACCTAGAACTAAGGAGAAATTACCTGACAAGTTAGAACAATTAATCAGTGGAACAAGTTGTCTCCAGGAGTTGTGAATTCTTCATCACTGGAGGTTTTTAAGAAGACATTGGACAACTATTCGTCTGGAATGGTATAGGGTTTCCTGCCTAAACAGGGGGATGGACTAGAAGACCTCCGAGGTCCCTACCAACTCTGTCTGTTCTAATACTATTCTATTCTATTCTATTCTATTCCATTCCATTCCATTTTTTCTATATCGTATATTATTCTATTCTATTCTATTCTATTCTATTCCATTCCATTCCATTACATTTTTTCTATATCGTATATTATTCTGTTCTATTCTATTCCATTCCATTTTTTCTATATTGTATATATTCTATTCTATTCTATTCTATTCTATTCTATTGCATTCCATTCCATTCCATTCCTTTTTTCTATATCGTATATTATTCTATTTTATTCTATTCCATTCCATTCCATTTTTTCTATATCGTATATTATTCTATTCTATTCTATTCTATTCCATTCCATTCCATTTTTTCTATATTGTATATTATTCTGTTCTATTCCATTCCATTCCATTTTTTCTATACCGTATATTATTCCATTCCATTCTATTCTAATTCCATACAGAGGCACCCCTGAATAATTTTGGATCACTGCAGCAGATAACAGGACCTAACCAACCTTTTCCATGATGCAGAGAAGAACCACAAAAATTATTAGAGGGATGGAGGCTAAAACATACAAAGAATGGTTACAGGAATTGAGTATGTCTAGTCTAATGAAAAACAAGACTGGGGGGACATGATAGCAGACTTCCAGTATTTGAGGGGCTCCTACAAAGACAAGGGGAGTCAAACTGTTTCCCAAAGCACCAAAAGGCAAGGCAAGAAGCAATGGGTGGAAACTCACCAAGGAGAGAAGCGACCTAGAATTAAGGAGAAATTTCCTAACCATGACAGAAATTCACTAATGGAATAACTTGCCTTGTGAAGCAATTAAGTAATGGAATAACTTGCCTTGTGGGAAGTCCATCACTGGAAGCTTTCAAAAAGAGACTGGATATCCATGTATCTGAAATGATACAGGATCTCCTACTTGAGTAGAAGGTTGGACTAGAAGACCTCTGAGGTCTCTTCCAACTCTTTGGAACTGTTATTCTATGTTCTATAGAATTTTCTTGGTGAGTTTTCTGTGGAGTAGGTCTTTCTCCAACCCTGTAACTCACTATTCGACCACGGCCAAGGGATGGTGTGTTCCTGACTACCTACACATCTATCTATCTATCTATCTATCTATCTATCTATCTATCTATCTATCTATCTATATCTTTCTATCTATCTTTCTATCTATCTCTATCTTTCTATCTATCTATCTCTATCTACTGTATCTATCTCTATCTATCTATCTATCTATCTATCTATCTATCTATCTATCTATCTATCTATCTATCTCTATCTATCTCTATCTATCTATCTCTATCTATCTACTGTATCTATCTCTATCTATCTATCTATCTATCTATCTATCTATCTATCTATCTATCTATCTATCTATCATCTATCATCTCTCTTTCTTTCTTTCTTTCTTTCTTTCTTTCTTTCTTTCTTTCTTTCTTTCTATCTCTATCTATCTCTATCTTTCTATCTCTACCTTTCTATCTCTTTCTATCTACCTTTCTATCTATCTTTCTATCTCGATCTACCTATCTATCTATCATCTATCATCTCTCTCTCTCTCTCTCTCTTTCTTTCTTTCTTTCTTTCTTTCTTTCTTTCTTTCTTTCTTTCTTTCTTTCTTTCTTTCTTTCTATCTATCTCTATCTATCTATCTCTATCTTTCTATCTCTACCTTTCTATCTCTTTCTATCTACCTTTCTATCTATCTTTCTATCTATCTATCTATCTATCTATCTATCTATCTATCTATCTATCTATCTATCTATCTATCTATCTATCTATCTACAGTATCTATAATTC
The DNA here is from genome assembly GCA_023653725.1 of Bungarus multicinctus. Classification (NCBI taxonomy): domain Eukaryota; kingdom Metazoa; phylum Chordata; class Lepidosauria; order Squamata; family Elapidae; genus Bungarus; species Bungarus multicinctus. Next base: position 93,564,604 of record CM042846.1, on the reverse strand, counting down.
ATTTATAAATAAGTTATGAATGCTCCAACACTGGAATTTTTTAAAAAGATGTTGGATAACCATTTGCCTGAAGTGGTGTAAGGATTCCTGTCTAAGCAGGGGGTTGGACTAAAAGATCTCCAAGGTCCCTTCCAACTCTGTTAATTCTATTCTAAATGATTAACTAAATACATTTATTTATATAAAACTACAGCATCTCAGATTCCATTTGGAAAGGAGCTGTGCAATTCTTTGACCGAGCTCAATCCAAACTTGCTAGGGAATTTCTGGAAGCTTGGCGCCCAGACAAATGACACATCAATAGACCCATGGAGATTAGGCACATTTACACATCATTCAAAAAAGACAATAAAAAGCTAAGCAGGGAAGAGGAAAAACAGAATACATCCTCATCAGCAGTGAACATGCAGATAAGCAGGGATTAACACCAGGCAAACAATCAAGCAGAAAACAATACCCTAATCAAGGAATTACCAAAGAGAGAGACAATTAAGCAGACAAACAATCAAGCAGAAAACAATATAGTAATCAAGACACTACCTAAGAGATTACCTCCCCAGCAACACTGTCAAGCCAAGAAACTGTATATAAACAGGGAGCAGATTCTACCTTTTCCAGCACTGATGATGTTATCTAGTTTGGTAATTAATTGTTTGCAAGAAAACAACCAAGCCGGGAGAGTGCCAAGGATCTCACAGTCCTCCTCCTCCTCCTCCTCCCCCTTCCTACAAACCTCACCCCCTAGCACTGATGATGTTACCTAGTTGGATTATGAAACATCTACAAGCAAACAACCAAGCTCAGAGAGTACCAAGGACCCCACAGTTCAATCTTGAGCTGCCAATGTTCTCTTTTGGAGAATTATGTAGCTTTCAGGAAGGCTCTTTAAGGTTTTTCAACATGATTTAAAAGTATCAAGGTTGATAAAACACAAGGCCAGTGGTGGCAAACCATTTTCGGCGCGTGCGCTTTGTGATCCAAATTCAGACGCCTGGCAATCTGACTCCTAGTTATGACGGTTGCGAAGTTCCGAGGGGTTACGTGATCCCTTTTGGCAACCTTCTGGCCACCCAAGTCAAGGGGAGAAGCCGGATTCACTTAACAACCGGGTTCGTAACTTAGCGACAGCAATGATTCACTTAACAACTGGAGCAAGGCAGATCATAAGAAGCGGTAAAATTTCCTTAACCGATGTTTCGCTTAGCAACAGTAGTTATGAGTTCAATTGTAGTCATAAGTTGCTTGCAGTTGGGTTTTAAATCCGAAAAGTGACTTAGATAATTTTCTTACTTTGGATTTGTCAAAGCGATGAAAGAAAACACAAAAAGAGAAAGAAAAGCGACCTGTTTCATTATTTAAAAGCAGGGGTGGGCTGCTACCGGTTCGTACCGGTTTGCCTGAACTGGTAGCTAATTTTATGGCTGGTTTATAGCCAGTTTGGCAAACCGGCAAATCCCACCTCTGGCTGGCCCTGCCAGCTCCTCCCATGTGGCCCGTTTTGAATCCCAGGTAAATATAGGGCCCGCACAGAGGGTCAGAGAAGTTGAAAAATGGGTCTCCCGGAAGCTCTAGAAGACCAGAAATGGGCCCATTTCCGGCATCCAGAGAGCCTCCGGAGCCTAGATAGGCTGTTTTCACCCTCCCAGAGGCTCAAGGAAAGCTTTCAGAGCCTGGAGAGGGCAAAAAATGGGCCTCCTGGAAATTCTGGAAGGCTGAAAAAGGGCCCATTTCTGGCTTCCGGAGGGCCTCTGGAGCCCAGGGAGGCTGTTTTCCCCCTCCTGGAGGCTCAAGGAAAGTCTCCGGAGCCTGGGGAGAGTGAAAAACGGGCCTCCTGGAAATGCTGGAAGGCTGGAAACAGGCCCATTTCTAGATTCTGGAGAGACTCCGGAGCCCAGGGAGGCCACTTTCGCCCTGCCGGAGGCTCAAGGAAAGTCTCCTAAGTCCAGGGAGGGCAAAAACGCCCCTCCATCATGGTGCAAGAGGCTGACTAGGCCACGCCCACCATGCCCACGCCCATGCCCACGCCCACCCAGCAACCCGGCAGAGAACCCGTTGCTAAAATGTTTGAAGCCCACCCCTGCTTAAAAGGAATAAACACCCAAACCTTTACGACGGAAATGAAGGTTTACAAAAGTTGGCTTGTTCGATCCAGGGTAACCTGCCTATGGTTTGTTTTTCACTCTAGCAGTTTTTAATGTTTTTAATTTTTTTTTCTTCCTTCGCTACAATGGAAGAAGGAGGCTTTAAAGATTTGTTCACAGATAGGGGAAGAAGAGAATTTCTGTCGCTTTGAGAATTTTTTTTTTTTTCATTTAGAAAAAGAAGAAAGGGATAAGCCCTGGTATTAAATTTTGAGAAGGCGATGAAGAGAAGGTGATAAGAAATTAATTTGCCGGCCCTCATTTGAAGGGATTTAAAGTTTCAAGTTTTTAATAGGTTGTTGTTCCCGGTAGCTCCCACTGGAAATTTTGTTTTTCTTGATTAAGTTTAAGTGGTGAGGTTTTGAAAGATTGGTTTATAGAGAGTGGATGTGGGAAGAAGAGCACTTTTTAATCCTTGATTTTTTGTTTTGTTTTTTTTAGAGAAAATGGCAAATTATTGTCATGTGAAATTGAAAGAAAGACATTCAGCTGTCAATGAAATTGTTTTACAGAAATGTGACATTGTTTTACAGGTGGTCCTTGACTTACAAACATTTGTTTAGTGACTGTTTGAAGTTACAAAGGCACTGAAAAAAGTGACTTAACCAAATTTGGATGCTTGGCAACTTGGCATTTTTGTGGCCTTGTGATTGGCAAAGTCAACGGGGAAATCAGATTCACATTAACAACCATCTTGCTTATTTAACAACTGCAGCAATTCACTTAACAACGAGCTCTATCTACCTCTATCTATGCCCCTCTCTCCTTCTCTCCCCGTCTATCGCTATTTCTACACACTCACACACACACACACACACATTGTACATATAGATAGGTAGGTAGGTAGGTAGGTAGGTAAGTAGAGGGAAAGAGAAATCAGAATGGATGGATGGATGGATGGGATAATGGATGGATGGATGGATAAGATGAGAGAGAGAAATAGAATGATAGATACATGGGTGGATGAATGGATAGGATGATAGGTAGGTAGGTAGGTAGATACAGATAGATGAATAGACAGACAGTAGATAGATAGCTAGATAGCTAGATAGACAGATAGACAGATAGACAGATAGACAGATAGACAGATAGACAGATAGACAGATAGACAGATAGACAGATAGATAGATAGATAGATAGATAGATAGATAGATAGATAGATAGATAGATAGATAGATATTTAGTCACCACATTACAAAAAAGAAAGTTTGGAAAAAGTGCAAAGAAGAGCAACTAAGATGATTAAAGGCCTGGAGACTAAAATATATGAAGAACAGCTGCAGGATTTGGGTATGGCCAGTCTAGAGAAAAGAAGGACTAGGGGGGACATGATAGAAGTCTTCCAGTATTGGAGGGGCTGCCACAAAGAAGAGGGGATCAACTTATTCTCCAAAGCACCCGAAGGCAGGACAAGAAACAATGGAGGAAACTCATCAAGGAGAGAAGCAACCTGGAATTAAGCAGAGACTTCCTAACGGTGAGGACAATTAACTAGTGGAACAGCTTTGCTACCAAAAGTTGCGGTGTGCTCCATCACTGGAGGTTTTCAAGAAGAGATTGTCTGAAATGGTATATAGCAGTGATGGCTAACCTTTTCTGGAGCAAATGCCCAAAGCATGTGCCTGCAAACCCCCCAAAAATGCAATGCATGTGCCGCACACACCCCATGCATACAGGCACATCCCCCTGCATGCACCTTGTCCCCCTGCATGCACAGCAGAGACCCAACGACCAGCTGGCTGGGTGGGAGGCGCATGCACATGCACGGTGAAACTGAACTAGGGCGACGGTTCGCATGCCCACAGAATGGGTAGCTGCCACCTGTAGCACACGCGCCATAGGTTTCATCCTCACGGATACAAAGGGTTTCTTGCTTGAGCAGGGGGTTGGATTAGAAGACCTCCAAGATCCCTTCCAGCTCCATTCTGATTGATTGAGGAATATTAAGCACTTTGTGCTTAAGTCCTATCTGCAAGGAAACAACCCAGCTCAGACAGCCCCCCCCCCCCCCCCCCGGACTCCCCCAATTCAACCCTGCGCTACGGAGACTCTCTTCAATTAAGTACTTTGTAAGGGGAAATAAAAAAGATGCCATCCATGTCCAGACAGAGCAATTTCATCTATTTTTGGCCGCTCTTCAAAGTGCACTTTCAAACATATCCAAAATTTTAAAAAGCTAAGGCTAAAGCATTGGCCGAGAGTGTTCTCTGACTCACTGAATTGTGGCCCCACCATCAGGGAAATCTATCAGAGTGCACAACTCACACCTCCCAGTTCAGGTGGAGGAAATGGCGCCTTTTGTCTACTCGACCTTAATTCACGGTTCTGAAAGCAAAAAAAAAAAAAAAAAAAGCTGGGCTTTTTGGCATTGAACTTTGCTAATGAATGCCTCGGAGGAAAGCAGATCATGATGAATGGTGCAACAAATAGATCGATTCCGTTCCACCGAAGAGCAGTGATCAGCCCCGGTGGATGAGATGATCAAGCAAGGGGTCCCTCTTTTGAATATGGTTTCCTTCTTAGACTGCTTTGGGACTCGACTGTCTAACCTTCCTGCATTGTAGTTCTGATTGGCGACTGAATGGCTTGTTCTTTGGAGTTTCCAAAAAGGAACACAGGAGTTCGTCCTTCTCTACTACAATATGTGTGGCAAGGAAAGGGATGAGATTGTCCCCAAATCAACTTCAGGAGCTTTCTTGAACCTCCTTGGCACCAAGAAATGGTTTGTCTTTCCTTCCTTCCTTCATCCTTTCCTTCATACTACTTCTTACTGCCCTCTCCTCCTTCCATCTAATTTACTCACATTTTCCTTCCTTCCTCCCTCCCGACCCCTTCCCTCCTCTCCCTTCTTCCTCCCCCTTTCCCTACCTCCGTCCTCTCCTCACTCTCCTCCTTCCATCTCTTACTCCATTCCCGTCCTCCTTTTCTCCCCTCCCCTTCCTCTTTTTCTATTCCTCTCTCCCTTCCCTCTCATCTTCCTTCTTCTCCCTCCTTCTTCCCCTTTCCCTTCATTTCTTCCTCCTTTCCGTCCCATCCTTTCCTCACCTGTCTTCCTTCCTTTTCCTTCCTGCTGTTCATCTCTCTCCCCTTTCTTTCTTCTCCCTCCTTCCACCCTCTTCCCCTTCCTCCCTTCCCTTCTTTTCCCTCCCCCTTCCCTTCCTCACCTTTCGCCCCTCTGTTCTCTCTCTCCGCTTTTCTCCTCTCCTTCATCCCCTTCTTCCCTCCCCTTACTTCTCTCCTCCCTACTGCCCCTCTCTCCGGTACCTTCCCCTTTCCCTTCCTTTCTTCCTCCTTTCCTTCCCCCTCCCTTTCCTCTCCTCTCCTTCCTTCTCCCTTCTCCCTCCTTCCCCCTCCTTCCCTCCCCCTTTCCCCTTCCTTCCTTTCCCCCTCCCGTCCTCTCTTTTCCTCTTCCTATCTCTCCTCCTCCTTCCCCCTTTCCCTTTTCTTCCTCCTTTCCTTCTTCCTTTCACCCCCCTCCCTCCCTCCCCTTTCTCTTCCTCTCCTTCTCCTCTCCTCCCTATCCCTCTCTTCCTTCCCGTCCTTTCTCCTTCCTTCCTTCCTTTCCTTCCTTCCTTCCTTCCTTCCCTCCTTCAACTCTGGATGGTTCATGTGTCTAATGAAAAGAAGGGTTAGGGATGACATGATAGCATTGCAACAGTATTTGAGGGGCTGCCACAAAGAAGAGGAAGTCAAGCTATTCTCCAAAGCACCTGAAGGCAGCACAAGAAGCAATGGGTGGAGACTAACCAAGGAGAGAAACAACCCAGAACCAAGGAGAAATTTCCTAATGGGTGAGCAATCAACCAATGGAACAGCTTGCCTTCAGAAGGTCGTGAGTGATCCATCACTGGAGGTTTTCAAAAAGAGGATGAGCAATCATTTGTCTGTAATGATAGAGGATCTCCTATTCAACCCAGGGGGGTGGACTAGAAGGCCTCTGAGGTCCTTTCCAACTCTATTATTCTATATTCCATATATTTAAAAAAAAACCAGTGGTAAGCCAAACACAAAATTAGGAATTCTTCACTGCTCAGAGTTGATTCCAATTGGCTTATAAGCCCTGCCCCTCCCAAAAAATGGAGCCCTAGAATTGTTCAATATTGTCCTCTGCAAATCTTCACCAAAACCAGACCCTGCTTAGCTTGTAAATCTAGAGTCAACTGCTACCAACTGCTGACATAGTTATGCCCCATAAACTTATCCCCCAATCCACAATCTGTATCCTACGAAAATCCTATGATAAATACAGAATAGACTTCCCACATAGGAAAAGCCTAGATTTAATCCACTAAAAACAGCTACAGGGATCCGGGAAAAAATGTTGTGAGTTTCCTCAATTTCCATTTCCAAAGATGTTTGTCACTGGAGTGCAAGTGATGTTTTGCAATACTGATGGGAAGGCAGAGAGCCTAAAGTGATCTTTTTAGAAGGAAAATCTGTGCACAGCAAGGCATGTATGTTTTTGATTTATACTTACTTAGCTTCTGTTTCTTATTGTTGTTTTGATGTTCCCATGAATGGTTTTTATATGGTTTGTATACCTTCTATGATTGTATAACTGTACCATAGAACTGTGATTATAATTAGCCAAAAATCGATTGCAGCTGGAATGGAATGGAATAGAATAGAATAGAATAGAATAGAATAGAATAGAATAGAATAGAATAGAATAGAATAGAATAGAATAGAATAGATGAAGGGAAGGAATGGAATGGAATGGAATGGAATGGAATGGAATAGAATAGAATAGAATAGAATAGAATAGAATAGAATAGATGAAGGGAAAGAATGGAATCGAATCGAATGGAAAATATGGAATGGAACAGAATGGAACGGAATGGAACAGAACAGAACAGAACAGAATAGAATAGAAAATAGGAAAGAGAAGGAAAGGGAAGGGAAGGGAAGGGAAGGGAAGGGAAGGAAGAGAAGAGAAGAGAAGAGAAGAGAAGAGAAGAGAAGAGAAGAGAAGAGAAGAGAAGAGAAGAGAAGAGAAGAGAAGAGAAGAGAAGAGAAGAGAAGAGAAGAGAAGAGAAGATTTCTCATTGAGTAAGTGAGATTGGACACAGAAGGAATTTGTCTCCGGTGTATAACCTCTCAGTGTACATACAAGCAACAAGTGATAAATTATTATCATAATAGAATAGAATAATGCAATGGAATCAGAGGTGATATTCAGTCAATTCTGATGGGTTCTGGAGAACCAGTAGCAGAAATTTTGAATAGTTTGGAGAACTAGCAAATACCACCTCTGACTGGCCCCGCCCTCATCTATTCTCTGCCTCCTGAGTCCCAGCTGATGGCTGGGTCTTCTTTTGTTGCCCTGCACAGGAAAATGGAGCTGGAAATCAGGTTAGTGGGGTGGGGAGGGAATGGGGATTTTGCAATATATCCTTCCCCTGCCACGCCCACCAAGACACACCACACCTACCAAGACACGTCCACAGAGCCGGTAGTTAAAAAAAAATGAATACCACCACTGAATGGAATATAATAGAGAGTAGCCTAGATTGGGATAGAATAGACTTATATACCACCCATGGTGCTTTACTGAGTGGTTTACAATGTCAGCATATTTCCCCCAACAATCTGGATCCTAATTTTTATCTGCATATCCCTGTGCCAGCCCCTCCCTCTCAGCCTTAGGAAGGAGGCAATGGCAAAGCACTTCTTAAAAACTTTGTCAAGAAAACTGCAGAGTCTTGTCCAGGTGGTCTCATAGTCTCAGACAGAAATGAAGACAAAACCATTGTTGGTACATTTAAAATAAAGGGAAATTAAGACAACTACGTATTTAATAAGTTTGGAGCCAGTTGAGCGAAGGTCTGTTAGGAAACAGAGAGATATTAACAATCATTATAGGAGGACTGATTGCCATGGTGCCTCTATTAGGGGAAAATACAAAGAGGCCTATTTTTAGGAAATATAGACAGAACCCTCATTAGCATTTGCATGCAGATTTTGAAAAACAAAATCTACAAAGCCATGCAATTCCCTCTCGTGAATTTCTCAGCCCATTTCTGACTTGGTTCCAGTCTGTAGGAATCTTTCTGAAAAAGTGGCGTGACAGAATTGGACGTAAGGTTTGAGAGAATTTCACCTGCACCCCTCAGAATTCCCTGGCTGGGAGACTCAGTCACAGTCCCTTCGCCTAGCCTGCCTCACAAGGTTGTTGTTCTGAGGCTATTAAGAGGAGAGGAGGAAGAAGTAGAGAGGCTGCCTTGAGTTCCAGAAAGAAAGAAAGAAAGAAAGAAAGAAAGAAAGAAAGAAAGAAAGAAAGAAAGAAAGAAAGAAAGAAAGAGGGGGAAGGAAGGAGGTATGAAGGGAGGGGAGAGGGAAGGAAGGAAGGAGAGAGCAAAAGAAAAAAAGAGAGAAAAGAAAGAAAAAGAGAGAGAGGAAGGGAGGGAGGGGAGAGGGAAGGAGAGAGATTGTAAAAGAAAGAGAGAGAGTAAGAGAGAGAGAAAGAAAGAGAGAGAGAAAGAAAAAGAAAGAGGGAGGGAGGGAGGGAGGGTGGGAGGAAGAAAGAAAAGAAAAAAGAAAAGAAAAGGATTTTGGAACGTCACTGACCTGGAAGCATTTCCTTGGCGCAAAGCATTCTCTAATTCCCTGAAAATCTCTTAAAAACTTTGCCAGCTTTGAAAAGTCTAACATTTATTTTAATTGACTAATTAATTGCTTAATGGGTGGAAGGCAAGACAGACAATCAATTAGAGAACCTTTGCTGTGCCTGTGAGGGGCTGACTCATCAGATGTCCTTCAGGGCCCTCCCTCCCACCCTTCCCCACAATTCCCCACCCCTTTTTGGGGTGGGGTCCCTTTTAACCAGGAGAAGGCCACGAAAGGGCCATGAATAGTGGCCTCCCCGGTAGGGAAGAACCAGCCGGGTCCAGGGAGGGGCTGCGAAGGAAGCAGCTGCCACAGTTCTGGAAAGGCCCATGCAAGAGAGAGTCTAGGTAAGAGACACATTTCACACCAGCACACACACATTTACACACACACACAGGGATAAACCTGTACACGCGTCCCTTTACACACACACAAACACACATATGCACCCCTTTACATACATACATCGTTACATACACACAGATGCATATAGGTAACCTTTTACACAAACACACATTTATACACACCTTTAGACACACACACAAAGAGACACACACCCCTTTACACATACACACCCCTTTACACATACACACTCCTTTACACATACACATGAACACACACACCCTTTACACACATAAAATATACATATGCATCCCTTTACACACCCCTGTATGCACATACAGCCTTTACCCACACTCTTTTACACACACAAACACACCTTTATACACGGACACACACCCCTTTACGCACACACAAGCACACATGCACCCCTTTACACAAACACCTAAATGCACAGTTTTGCCAGGACTTATGAGGAATGGGTCTGTGCACCAGCAAAACCAGTAAGAGCACCTGAGTTGACTTGTTAAATGTGGGGGTCCCTGATGCTCTCGGAACTGGGTGGCCTCCTTGCAGACGTTTCACGACCCAACTAGGGAACATTGTCAGTGCTACAAGGGAATGGGGTTTGCAGAATGGAGTCCTGGGTGGTTTTGCTTGTAAACCTTTCATGATCCAACTAGGGAACATAATCGGTGGTAGAAGGAAGTGGGGTTAGTTCTCTGGCACTGATGATGTTCCCTAGTTGGGTTATGAAATGTCTGCAAGTAAACAATCAAGCTCAGAGAGCACCAAGGACCCCACAGTTCTCCTCCTCCCTCTCTCCCTCCCTCTCCCTCCCCCCCCCTCTCTCTCTTTCTCTCTCTCTCCCCTCCCACCCTCTCTCCTAGCACTGATGATGTTCCCTAGTTGGGTCATGAAACGTGTGCAAGAAAACCACCAAGCTCAGAGAGCACCAAAGACTCCCCAATTCTCCTCCTCCTCATAATCCCCTTCTCTCCTAGCACTGATAATGTGAGCTAGTTGGGTCATAAAACGTCCAGAAGAAAACCACCAAGCTCAGAGAGCACCAAAGACCCCACAGTCCTCCACCTCTTCCTCTTCCTCCTTCTCCTCCCCATAATTCCTCTCTCTCCTAGCACTGATAATGTGAGCTAGTTGGGTCTTGAAACATCCACAAGAAAACCACCAAGCTCAGAGAACACCAAGGACCCCACAGTCCTCCACCTCTTCCTCTTCCTCCTCCTCGTAACCTCCTTCTCTTCTAGCATTGATGATGTTCCCTAGTTGGGTCATGAAACATCTGCAAGAAAACCACCAAGATCAGAGAGCACCAAAGACCCCCCAATTCTCCTCCTCCTCATAATCCCCTTCTCTCCTAGCACTGATAATGTGAGCTAGTTGGGTCATGAAACGTCCAGAAGAAAACCACCAAGTTCAGAGAGCGCCAAGGACCCCACAGTTCAACCCTGAGCTAAAAATACTCCCTAATATCGACTCCAAAATATGTTTTTAAAGTCCCATGTTGGTCCAGACGATTATTAGCAAAAAATAAAATAAGCATGCCTCTCATCACCTTTCATGGAGAAATCTATTCTTCTTTTGAGGGGTATTGATTGAGTCAACCTCATCTCAACCTTCTGATTTCCAACCAGAAATCCAGGCTGACCTTCCTAGACCTCTATTACCCAGAATAACCCCTCTCAACCTTTCTTTTTTCTTTTTTTGCTTTTTCATTATTTACAAGTTAGCAATGCTATTTCCGTATCTACCCGGATGCCGTATTTTTATTTTTTCAAACACAAAGCAAAATCATTATTCTTGAAATATTGGGAGACCTTTTCCAGGGCGCAGCATCTGAGAAACTCCAAAGAAAGGCTTTTTTTAAAGCTTTTTTTGTGTGTGTGTGTGTGTGTGAGACTTTGCAGCATTTCCCAGCAGGCATTTTAGCCACTGCTAATTTTATTCAGTGTAATAATATAATTATTTTTAAGTTCCCTCCCTGTATCGGCTTCCAGATGCACCGTGCTTCAAAATGTTTAAATGCGGGTGCCTGTTCTCTGGGCAGCGAAACAGAAATTCTTTTACTGGAGGAGCAAAACAGAACAAAATCTCGCCTTTTGGGAAAGAGAAGCGCTGTGTCCCTCTGGCTCTTTGTCCCTGTGCTAATCAATTTCCCCCACCCCCCCAGTGTGGTCATCTCCCATTCATTCCCACAACTGCAAGACAATGCCCGGCCTTGCTTGCCTTGCCAAGCCTCCCCCCCCTCCCTCTTGTGTCCATATTAATTAACTGTTCAAATAACCTCCGATTATAAGTCATGGCTGGCTTCCCAACCAGCCCTCTTCGGAGCTTGGCTAACCAGTTTGTGTGTGTGTGTGTGTGTGTGTGTGTGTGTGTGTGTGTGTGTGTGTGTGTGTATCTGTGTGTATGTGTGTGTGGTGTGTCCCTCAACTCACTGAGGATCTGTTCCAGAAAAGATGAAAGAGGGACATGTAAACAGGTTGGCTGTGTAGGGCCTTGTGGCTGTGGTCATTTTTCTTTCTTCTTTCTTTCTTTCTTTCTTTCTTTCTTTCTTTCTTTCTTTCTTTCTTTCTTTCTTTCTTTCTTTCTTTTCCTTTTCTTCTGTATTTTTAATCTTTTAAAAAAGGAAGAAAAAACTGATAGAAATTAAAAGAGAGAGGGAGGGAGGGAGAGAGAGAAATGGATGGACAGATAGAGGTAGGCAGATATATACATACATACATACATACACACACACAGATATATATATATATATATATATATATATATATATATATATATATATATATATATATATATATATATATATATATATATATATACATATACACACAAACACACACATGTACATACACAGAGAGAGAGAGAATGAGAGAGAGGAAGAGAGAGAGGGAGAATAAGAGAGAGAGGGAGAATAAGAGAGAGAGAGAATGAGAGAGAGATAGACAATAAGAAAGAGAGAGAGAATGAGAAAGAGAGAGAATAAGAAGAGAGAGAGAATAAGAAGAGAGAGAGAATAAGAGAGAAAGAGAGAGAGAATAAGAGAGAGAGACAGGGACTGAGACAGACAGAGAGAGAGACAGAGAGAGAGAGATGAGATTCTCAGTCATTCAGGTAATGGTTGTCCCAAAGGTATTTTTTCAAGAGGCAATTGGACTTCGTTTTTTATTTAAAGATGTTTTGCTTCTCATTCAAGAAGCTTCTCCAGCTCTGATAGGATAATCCTTCCATTCTCCCCCATCTTGTCAGAGCTGAAGAAGCTTCTTGGATGAGAAGCAAAACATCTTCAAAAGAAAAAACAAGAACAGTTGCCTCTTAAAAAAACACCTTTGGGACAACCAGGACCTGGATGACTGAGAATCTCTACAGACTTTTAGCTATACAATTTGGGATGAACACCCTTGGAATGGTGTGGGAGTAGGAATGGATTTCCAGAGAGGAAAAAAATTGCAGACTACAGGAACCAGGAGCACCGCTCAGGTGAACCTGAGAAGACAAATAAATCTTCAAGTGGCCCCAACGACCCTCTAAAAGGATGCAAATGACTAGCTATCTACAAGGAATATCAATCCTTCCATTCCCCGCTCTCCTGCCACAGCTGATGAAGCTTCTGATGTGAGAAGCAAAAGGTCTTCAAAGAAAAAAATAAGAAAGTCCAGTTGCTTCCTGAAAAAGCATCTCTGGGGCACAGAGAAAGAGAGAGGAAGGAAGGAAGGAAGGAAGGAAGGAAGGAAGGAAGGAAGGAAGGAAGGAAGGAAGGAAGGAAGGAAGGAAGGAAGGAAGGAAGGAAGGAAGGAAGGAAGGAAGGAAGGAAAAGTAAATGAGGGAGGGTGGGAAGATAAAAGAATGGGAGAGAGAATTGAAGGAAAAATAAGTAAATGGGGAAGGAGGGAAGAAGAAAGGAAAATAAGTAAGTGAGGGAAGGAAGAAGGAACAATGGGAGAGGAAAGGAAAAGAAGGAAAGAAGTTGGGGAGGGAGGAAGGAAAGGTGGAAAGAAGAAAAAGTAAGTAAACAAGGGAGGGATGAAAAGAAGGAAGGGGGGGAAGATGAGAGAAAGGAAGGAAAGGAAGGAAGGAAGGAAGGAAGGAAGGAAGGAAGGAAGGAAGGAAGGAAGGAAGGAAGGAAGGAAGGAAGGAAGGAAGGAAGGAAGGAAGAACTCTTCGTTTCAGTAGTGTATTGGCCTAGAGGTGGAGGTCTCACCTCATAATCAGGAGGCTGTGAGTTCGAGCCTAGGTAGCAGAAGATATTTCTCTCTCTGGGCACAATGAGTCACCATCTGCTGTGAACCCTGCATTGGCAACAGGAAGGGCATCCAGCCAGTAAACACTCAGCACCATTCAGTTGCCCCAACTCCACTCCATGCAAGGGATTACAAGGTCATTAAATGACCCCCTCCCCCCCACAAAAAAAAATGTAGCTCAGTGTTGAATTGTGGAATCCTTGGGGCTCTCTGAGCTTCGTGGTTTGCTTGTAGATGGTTAATAATCAGTCCTGAAGATGTTACCTAGTTAGGTAATTTAATTTGCTTTCCAAAGCACCCGAGGGCAGGACAAGAAGCAATGGGTAGAAGCTCCTCAGAGGGGGAGTCAACTTGGAAATAAGGAGGAATTTTCTGACAGCGAGAACGATTAATTAACGGAGCAGCTTCCTGAAGTTGTGGGTGTTCCATCGCTGGAGGTTTTCAAGAAAAGTTTGGACAACCGTTGGTTCTGAATAAGGATTCCTGCCTTGGGCAGGGGGTTGGACTAGAAGCCCTCCAAGGTCCCTTCCAGCCGTTTGATTCTATGACTACATAGTAGAAGATCAACATTCCTCCGCTGAAATCCTGCACGTGCCTAGGATTGCAAATTCAATCAATCAATCAGAATAGAGCTGGAAGGGACCTTGGAGATCATCTAGTCCAACCTCCAGAAGATCTTTATACCATCCCGGAAAAATGGTTGTCCAATCTTTTCTTGAAAACCTCCAGTGATTTATATGGACTGTTTCCTAGTATGATTTGATTGATTATTGTACCCTTTGACTATTATTAAGTGTTGTACCTGATGATTCTTGACTCCTGATGAAAGTATCTTTTCTTTTATGTACACTGACAGCATTTGCACCAAGACAAATTCCTTGTGTGTCCAATCACACTTGGCCAATAAAAGAATTCTATTCTATTCTATTCCATTCCATTCCAACCCTATCTATCTATCTATCTATCTATCTATCTATCTATCTATCTATCTATCTATCTATCTATCTATCTATCTACCTTGATTCTTGACTCTTGACAAATCTCTCTTTTCTTTTATGTACACTGAGAGCATTTGCACCAAGACAAATTCCTTGTGTGTCCAATCACACTTGGCCAATAAAAGAATTCTATTCTATTCTACTCTGATGCAGCACTTACAACTTTTGGAGGCAAATTGTTCCACTGGTTAATTGTTCTCACAATTTGGAATTTTAGGAATGGTTAGGAAGCCAGGAATTCTAGGTTGTTTCTCTCCTTGATAAGTTTCCAGCCATTGTTTCTTGTCTTGTCCTCCTGGTGCTTCGGGAAAATAAGATTTCCAAATTTCTAAAGATGCAAAATTCTTAGCATCTCAAAGGATCGATGTTTGACACCCCTGGACTAGAACTCCTCCAATGTCCCTTCCAACTTTTATTCTGTTATTATTTTTAATGACTCCAAATTTGGGGGGAGAGGAATCCTAAAGGATGAGACCATATAATAAATACCCTGGAATGAGTGACTGGATCTTTTGTCCTCTTTTGAGTCCTAATGGTTTCTCCAAGGTGCTATCCCTCTCAACTGTGAGTGTGAGAGAGAGAGAGCCTTCCGCAGATCCTCCCAACATCAACACATCTGTCTATTTCCACCTGCTAAATATCCAGAACATTTCCAGGCCAAGAACAAACAAACAAACAAAATTTCACCGAGCTGAGAAGAACAAAAAGGCAACGAAGAACAATCATGATATGGAGGAATCCGCTTCATACATAGTTACAGTACATTTGCAAATAACCAGAATTTATTTTCACATCAATATCTCCAGTCAAAACGTTTAGGGCAGTTATTGCTCACCCAACAATCTCAACAGGAATGCAACAACTCGCACAGCAGTCACTAATGTCCAAAGAGCCTGATGGTTGAGAATTGGAAGTAAATTGAAAGTAACTACACATATGTTAGGGCCGTGATGGCTCAGCGGTTAAAGACGCTGAGATTGTCAGCTGGAGAGCTACTCAGCCTGTGTTCGAGACCCAAATGCTTCAGGATGGGGCGAGTTCCTGTTTCTTGCTCCAACTCAGGAGGTTTTTAAAGAAGAGATTGGACAACGATTTGTCTGAAATGGTGTAGGGTTTCCTGACTGAGCAGGGGGTTGGACTAGAAGACCTCCAAGGTCCCTTCCACCTCTGTTACTCTGTTATTTGGACACCATAGGTGGTTTGGGGGAGAAAAAGGAGAGGATCGGTTAGGGAGGGAGAAAAGGGGTTTCTAGCAGAGGGGCCCATCTGCAGCCCATCCCCATTCTCACAAATTAAGCCCCTTCTTCTCCTTTGTCTTATGTGATGGCCGGGAGGCAGCCTTCGTTAGATGAGAGAGATGGAGAAAAAAGCAAAGAAAGTGACAGACTTCCGGCCAATCAGCCCACAGCATTGGCTGATGCTCCGGGTGATGTCAGCAGGCTGCCATGGCAACGGAACCCCACCAAGCCCCTGATGCCAGTCTGCCAGGGGAGGCACCAGCTGGGAATGTTTAGCTAGCAGCTCCTTCTCCTTAAACGAGCAAAGCAAAACAGAAATCAGATTAGATTACTTCACACACACAAACACACACACACTCCCCACTCCAGCCTCTGCTTTTAAGGACAATTTTTCCAATTTCCTAAAGTAATCTGGACCAAGAAGGAATGGGGCCAGGGGAAGGTATATTGGATTTGTATATTCCCCGATTTGTATATTTCCCTTGGAGGGAGGAAAGGAAGGAAGGAAGGAAGGAAGGAAGGAAGGAAGGAAGGAAGGAAGGAGGGAGGGAGGGAGGGAGGGAGGGAGGGAGGGAGGGAGGAAGGAAGGAAGGAAGGAGGAGGGAGGGAGGGAGGGAGGGAGGGAGGGAGGGAGGGAGGGAGGGAGGGAGGGAAGGAAGGAAGGAAGGAAGGAGGGAGGGAGGGAGGGAGGGAGGGAGGGAAGGAAGGAAGGAAGGAAGGAAGGAAGGAAGGAAGGAGGGAGGGAGGGAGGGAGGGAGGGAAGGAAGGAAGGAAGGAAGGAAGGAAGGAAGGAAGGAAGGAAGGAAGGAAGGAAGGAAGGAAGGATTTGAGAAAAAGAGAAGGAAGGAAGGAAATATGTAGGAAGCAGGGAGGGAAGGAAGAGTGGAAGAGAAAGAAAGATAGGTGAGGGAGGAAGGAAGGGGAGAAGGAAGGAAGGAAATGTGTAGGAGGGAGGGAGAGAAGGAAGAGTGAAAGAGGAAGAAAGGTATAGGTGAGGGAATGAGGAAGGAAGGAGATAGAAAGGGAGGGGGGGAGGAAGGAAGGAAGGAAGGAAGGAAGGAAATGTGTGAGAAAGGGAGGGAAGGTAGGAGGCAAGGAGGGAGAAAAGGAAGAGTGAAAGAAAAAGAAAGGTATAGGTGTGGGAGTGAGGAAGGAAGGAAGGAAGGAAACTTGTAGGAGAGAGGGAGGGAAGGAAGAGTGAAAGAGAAAGAAAGGTATTGGTGAGGGAGTGAGGAAGGAAGGAAGGAGATAGAAAGGGAGGCAGGGGGGAGGAAAGAATGAAGAAATGTGTGAGAAAAGGAGAGAAGGAAGGAAGGGAAGGTAGGAGGCAGGGAGGGAGAGCGGGAAGAGTGAAAGAAAGAGAAAGGTATAGGTGTGGGAGTGAGGAAGGAAGGAAGGAAGGAAGGAACGAAGGAAGGAAGGAAGGAAGGAAGGAAGGAAGGAAGGAAGGGATTGCCAACAAATAATTACCTGTGTTTCCAAAATTCCAATCATTCCATTTACCTTCCACTGCAGGTGCAAAAATTTAAAACTGCTTGCTAGATACAATTAATAAAACCAATAGAAGCCAATGCACATCTGGGGATTCAGAAAAGGTCAAGATGGAAGCTATGATCACATGATCAAAGCCCCACCCCTTTTTTGCATGCTTTAATAAATAAGGCACCAGGCTAGAAACAGGGAGATAGTGAGTTCTAGTCGTGCCTTAGGCATGAAAGCCAACTGGCTGACTTTGGGCCAGGCCACCCCCCCCTATCTTTCAGCCCAACCCACCTCACAGGGTTGTTGTGCGAAAAATAAGAGGAGGAAGAGGTGTTGGATACGTTCACCAATGTGAGTCACTTGTAAAACTAATTAATGACGGGATACAAGTGGATAAATACATAAAATAAAGAGAGCTCCAATAGCTTTTCATCCTTCCCCAGCCAAACGAAGAAGAAACAAATACAAACGGAGTTGAAGCCCCTTCCTAAGTTATACTGAGACCATCCGACATGGGGCCCCTGGAAGCAATACAGGCATTCCCTTAATCTGCCGCCATGCATTTACTAACGGTTCAAAGTTACAACGGTGCTGTAAAAAAAATAACTTACGATTTGTCATTGAACTTGCAACTATTGTATCATCTACAATATTGTATGTGTGTGTGTGTGCGTGTGTGTGTGTGTGTGTAGATCTATAGATATATACAGAGGTAGGTAGGTAGGTAGGTAGGTAGGTAGGTAGGTAGGTAGATAGATAGATAGATAGATAGATAGATAGATAGATAGATAGATAGATAGATAGATAGATAGACAAGTAGGTAGGTAGGTAGGTAGGTAGGTAGGAGATAGATAGATAGATAGATAGATAGATAGATAGATAGATAGATAGATAGATAGATAGATAATAACAATGGATGGATGGATAGATAGATAGATAGATAGATAGATAGATAGATAGATAGATAGATAGATAGATAGATAGATAGATAGATAGATAGATAGATAGATAGATAGATAGACAAGTAGGTAGGTAGGTAGGAGATAGATAGATAGATAGATAGATAGATAGATAGATAGATAGATAGATAGATAGATAGATAGATAGATAGATAGATAGATAGATAGATAGATAGATAGATAGATAGATAGATAGATAGATAGATAGATAGATAGATAGATAGATAGATAGATAGATAGATAGATAGATACAGTGGATAGATGGATAGATGGATAGATAGATAGATAGATAGATAGATAGAAATAGATAGTAGATAGATAGATAGATAGATAGATAGATAGATAGATAGATAGATAGATAGATAGATAGATAGATACAGTGGATAGATGGATAGATGGATAGATAGATAGATAGATAGATAGATAGATAGATAGATAGATAGATAGATAGATAGATAGATAGATAGATAGATAGATAGATAGATAGATAGACAGATAGATACAGTGGATAGATGGATAGATAGATAGATAGATAGATAGATAGATAGATAGATAGATAGATAGATAGATAGATAGATAGATAGATAGATAGATAGATAGATAGATATAGAATAATTATATAATTGTACAATACAATGTAGATTAGATGAAACCTGGCTCAAAAACACTAACTCTGAGAGGGACTTGGAGCAGAGGTGGTATTCAGCAGGTTCCAACCAGTTCTAGAGAACCGATAACGGAAATTTTGAGTAGTTCAGAGAACCGGGAAATACCACCTCTGACTGGCCCTGCCTCCATCTCTTCTCTGCCTCCTGAGTCCCTGCTGATCGGCTGCGTCTTCTTTGGTTGCCCTGCACAGAAGAAGGGAGCTGGAAAGCAGGTTAGTGGGGTGGGGAAGGAATGGAGATTTTACAATATCCTTCCCCTGCCACGCCCACCAAGCCACACCACTCCCACCAAACCATGCCCACAGACTCGGTAGTAAAAATTTTTGAATCCCACCACTTCCTTGGAATTCTAGTGGACAATCACTTAAACATGAGCCAGCAGTGTGCAGTGGCCACCCAAAAAGTTTGGTTGTATAAACAGAGGCATGGAATCAAAATCACATAAAGTATTGGTATTGTTTTATAAATCTTTAGTAAGTCCACATCTGGAATACTGCATCCAGTTTTGGTCACCGCACTACGAAAAAGATGTTGAGAGTTTGGGAAAAGTGCAGAGAGGAGCAGCTAAGATGATTAAAGGCCCGGGGACTGAAACATACAGTACGAAGAATTGTTGCAGGAATTAGGTATGTCTAGTTTAATGACTAAGTTTAAGGATAACATGACAACAGTCTTTCAATATTTGTGGGACTACCATAAAGAAGAGGGGATCAACCTATTCTCTGAAGCACCTGAAGGCAGGACAAGAAACAATGGATGGAAACTAACCAAGGAGAGAAGCAACCTGGAACTAAGGAGAAATGTCCTAGTGAGGACCACTAACCAGTGGAGCTGCTTGACTCCAGAAGTTGTGGGTGCAACATCACTTGAAGCTTTGAAAAAGAGATTGGATAAGCATTTGTCTGAAATGATATACAGGGTCTCCTGGTTGAGCAGGGGGTTGGACTAGAAGACCTCCAAGGTCCCTTCCAACTCTGTATTCAAGTGGACCATAGAAGGGATCCCACTTGATAAAAAATGTCCATCAAAGAAACCCAGAACAAAATGGATCAGCAAGTATTGCAGGCCCAACTGGCAAAAGAAAGCTCAGGACCATATGAGCTGGAAGAGGCCTTCATCCAGCAGCGAATAAACAGTGATTAAAATGATGAAAAGATCAATCAGAATAGAGCTGGAAGGGACCTTGGAGGTCTTCTAGTGCAGCCCCCTGGTCAAGCAAGAGACCATGTACCATTTCAGATAGGTGACTGTCCGGTCTCTTCTTTAAAAACTCCAGTAATGGAGCACCCACAGCTTCTGAAGGAACTGCTGTTCCACTGGTGAATTGTCCTCACTGTTAGGAAGTTTCTTCTTAATTCCAGGTGGCTTCTCTCCTTGATTTCTAGGTTCATCCACAATTTCTTGTCCTACCTTCAGGTGCTTTGGAGAATAAGTTGACCTCTCTTCTTTGTGGCAGCCCCTCAAATACTGGAAGACTGCTACTATGTCACCCCTAATCTTATAAGCCTGTGCGTGCATGCATGTATGCAAACAGACTGAGAGAGAGAGAGACAGAGAGAGAGAGAGACAGAGAGACAGAGAAAAAAGAGGGGAGAGAGACAGAGACAAAGAAAGACACACAGAGACACAGAGAGAGAGAGAAGAGAGAGGAGAGACACACAGAGAGAGGAAAGACACAGAGAGAGAGAGAGACAGAGACAGAGAGAGACAGAGAGACAGAGAGAGACAGAGAGAGAGAGAGAAAAGAGGGGAGAGAGACAGAGACAGACACAAAGAGAGAGAGAGAGGATAGAGAGAGAGAGGAGAAATAGAGAGAGGGAGAGAGATAGAGGAAAGAAAGAGAGAGAGAGAGAGACTGCCTCTCACATGGATTTGCAATTCAGTCCCCCGTGTTTGGTTGGGCACAAAAGAGTCTCTGTTGGATTATTTCAAGCAGGAACAAGAGACTTCAATAGCTCTGGGTCCATTTGAGGTCTACAAACAGTACAGTCTTGTGTGAAGGTTGAATAAGGGAAACGGAGAAGGAGGGAGAAGGCAAGGAGATGTTGATTCGGTCAATTCTTGACTCATTTCAGAAGTGGAGAACAAACAGGAGGGGGGGAGGGAGGGAAGAAAAGAAGAAATTCCCTTCCATTCCAAACTCTGCCTCAAAGAACCTGGGTTAGATGCTGCTTCTTTTAAAAATTACCCACAGAGGTAGGGAAGGACAAAAAAAAAAAAAAAAACAACCCTCAGGCAGGAACAAAGGCTTAAAATTGTTTGCCTAAGAAAAGGGCTTCAAACTTGGCAAGTTTAACTTGGAAGTCAAAAGAAATCCCAAATGACGAAGCAATAATAGACAAGATTTTTCAATGCGCTGAACTAGACAGTCTGACTTTACAATGGAAAGAACGAGATGCATCAGAATACTATAAAGTATGTAATAATTTCTATAAATGGAAGGATATGAAAGGAAGATTATAATATGAAAGGTAGATTATAGTAGACTGTCTACTATTGACCTCACCCCTTTCCTAAGAGGTCTGTAGGGGGTGTGCATAAGCACACCAACGTGCCTACCGTCCCTGTCCTATTGTTTCTTTTATATTTTATTTTTCTTATATGTATCCATTTATTCATAACTATGTTTTACTTATGTCTATTATCTTGTAAGTAATTGACAAATAAATAATAAATAAAATAAATGAATAAATAAAGTCTATAAAACGTCAATCAGAATTTAAGATGTGATTGAAATACAGCACAATGATTAAGATATAAAATGACACAAAGATCAAATGTAAATATTTATATATATTTATATAAATGCTTATATTGTTTAAGGATTTTTCTCTAGGATAATAATGTAAAGACCGATATGTATGTCAAAGAAAGCCCACCATGTCCAAGACTTTTTAAATATTTATTTTCGATAAAAAATCTTTTTTTTTAAAAAAAAAATGGCAAATTTAAGACTTGCGGACTTCCAACTCCCAGAATTCCTGAGCTAACATGACTGGAGGAGGAATTCTGGGAGTTGAAGTCCACAAGTTTTAAAGCTGTCAGGTTTGAAGATTCCTGGCTTAAGAGTTGCAAGAAGCGAGGAAAGAGAGCTGAAGACCAGCAGGCTGGCTGCAAAACTCTGGGTAGGAGCTGCATGTGTGAAGCAGAGCCTTCAAGAATAGCTTGTCTTTCAGAGAATACAGCAATTGTGTGGCCTCGGCCATCAGACCTTAGATGAAACCACATCACCCTCATCCTCACAAGGTCCATATCAGAGGTGGTATTCAGCAGGTTCTGACTGGTTCTGGAGAACTGGTAGTGGAAGTTTTGAGTAGTTCAGAGAACCGGCAAATACCACCCCTTGACTGGCCCTACTGCTATCTATTCTCTGCCTCTCATTGAGGCCCAGCTGATCGGCTGGGTCTTCTTTGGTTGCCCTGCATAGGAGAACAGAGCTGGAAAGCAGGTTAGTAGGCTGGGGAGGGAATGGGGATTTTGCAGTATCCTTCCCCTGCCACGCCCACCAAGCTACACCCATAAAGCCATGCCCACAGAACCGGTAGTAAAAAAAAAATAATCCCACCACTTGTCCATATAAACCTATTCTTTGTGCTTTTCATACATTCAAGGGTATAGGTCTATAGCAGGAGGCACCATAGCCACCGTGGTGTCCAATGGGTGCTGCATCACTGGAGGTTTTCAAGGAAAGGTTGGACAACCATTTGGCCCAGATGGTAACATCCTAAATTCAAGATCCCCTGAAGTGTCAATACCACTTTATCAGGCCTTGGTAAGACCATACTTCGAATACTGTGTCCAGTTTTGGTTGCCACAATACAAAAGAGATGTCGAGACTCAGGAAAGAGTGCAGAGAAGAGCAACCTAGATGATTAGGGGACTGGAGGCTAAACTAAAGCATATACAAATCTGTTGCTGGAATTGGGTATGTCTAGCTTAATGAAAAGAAGGACTAGGGGTGACATGATAGCAGACTTCCAGTATTTGAGAGGCTGCCACAAAGAAGAGGGAGTCAAGCTATTCTGCAAAGCACCTGAGGGCAGGACAAGAAGCAATGGGTGGAAACTAACCAAGGAGAGAAGCAACCTGGAACTAAGGAGAAATTTCCTGACAGTGAAAACAATTGATCAGTGGAACGGCTTGCCACCAGAAGTTGTGGATGCTTCACCATTGGAGATTTTTAAGAAGAGATCAGACATTCCTTTGGAATGGTATAGAGTCTCCTGCTTGAGGAGGGGTTTGGACTAGATGCCCTCCAAGGTCCCTTCCAGCCCTTTGATTCTATGGTCATTCTGAATCTTTTTTTCATACAAAAAGTATATGAATTGTTTCTCACTCCTTACAATGTTCTTCTTGGTATCATAGCAACCGTTAACTCATTATCAATGATGGACAAGAATAGCTGTCCAAGGAGATTCGCCATCATCCAGGTCATGGTTGTCCCAAAGGTGCATTTTTCCAAAGGCAACTGGTTTTTCTGGTTTTTCTTTGAAGACGTTTCCCTTCTCATCCAAGAAGCTTCTCCAGCTCTGACTGGATGGTGGGGAATGGAAGGATTTATATTCCTTGCAGGCAGCTGGTCATTTGCGTCCTTTTAGAGTAGAGCTGTCAAACACAGCCTACGGGCCAGATGCGTCATACGCTGGACATGCCCACACCCTCTTTAGTGAAGGGGAAAAAATACATCATGTGATGCCAACATGAGTTGGACATCCCTGTTTTAGAGAGTCATTGAGGCCACTTGGATGTTTATTTGTGTCCTCAGGATCACCTGATTGGTGCAAATGGGTATGGAGCCTTCTTGGAACTGCTGAAAGGACTATGTTGTAGACAGGAGATGGATGCCACATAGATAGATGTTGTATCTTTCCCTCGCTCTTGAGAGAGGGCTGTTCAGTTTTGACATAAATGGCCTCTTAGAATAGAATAGAATACTTTATTGGCCAAGTGTGATTGCACACACAAGGAATTTGTCTTGGTGTAAATACTCTCAGTATACATAAAGAAAAGATACATTCGTTAAGAATCAAGAATCATAACTTACAACACTTAATGATAGTCATAGGGTACAATCAACAATCAAATCATACTAGGAAACAGTTAATATAAATAGTAAGGATACAAGGGACAAAGTTACAGTCCTACAATCACAAGTGGGAGGGGATGGGTGATAAGGAGCGATGAGAAGATTAGTAGTAATAGTAGTGCAGACTTTGTAATAGTTGAACAGTGTTGAGGGAATTATTTGTTTAGCAGAGTGATGGCTTTCGGGAAAAAACTGTTTTTGTGTCTAATTGTTCTGGTATGCAATGCTCTAGACCCCTTTTGGAAACCAGCAGCCCCTCTACCCAAAAGGTGGACTTTGCTATCTTCAAAAGAATGGCCTTTGTCTTTTAAATGCAGATGGACTGTTGAATCTTGTCCTGATGGGTTTGTTCTCCTATGTTGCGCCATGCGTTTGTGAAGTGGTTGTTTTGTTTTCCCTATGTACAGATCTGCACATGGCTCACTGTATTGTACTGCATACACCACGTGGCTCAGTTTGTGTCTGGGTGTTTTATCCTTGGGGTGGACTAGTTTCTGCCTTAGTGTATTCTTGGGTTTGAAGTGTGCATGTGTGTTGTGTTAATTCCTTAATTCCTGGTTGCTTCTCTTCTTGATTAGTTTCCATCCATTGTTTCTTGACTTATCTTCTGGTGCTTTGGAAATCAGCTTACTACTGTACTGGGGGTGGGGGAGGTTCAATCCCTCAAAATAGAACTGATTTTATCAGACAGGATTTAAAAGGATAAGAGAACAAAACAAATCATTTTCCTTGGAATTGGATCATTATGGATAAACCAGTACAGTTAGAAGAATGCTAAGTCATTTGATTAAAGGTTTTAATGGGTTTTTGTTTAAAGGGCCTGGAAACATAGGACAGATTCCTCCCTTTTGAACTACGGATCTGGTTTAACAAGAACTTTTAAGAACTTCCAGGAGCCTTAGAGGCATCCCTGTGAAGCAAAATGCTTAGATCATCCCCAAGTTACAATGAATTGGTCTATCAAAAGCCAAAAATCCTGCTGCTGTTTGCTTCGGTTTGGTTGAAAGAATTTGAGCTGAGAGCCTCAGATTTTTTGCCAGCGGCTGCTTTCGAAGCCAACTTCTGCAGCTGGTTACTTTTCTTCCCTGTGTACAAGTGAAGTCAAAAAAATAGATACACATCAAATCATGGATGTTTATGAAACATAGACTCCGATGCTAATACCAATTTTTGATGCCTTGGTAAGACCAGACTTGGAATATTGCATTTAGTTTTGGCCACTACAATGTAAAAAAAGATGCTGAGACAGAATAACAGTTGGAAGGGACCTTGTAGATCATCTAGTCCAACCCCCCACCCAAGAAGGAGATCCTATACCATTTCTGACAAATGGCAGTCCAGTCTCTTCTTGAAAGCCTCTAGTGATGAAGCTCCCACAACTTCTATTCCATGGGTTGATTGTTCTCACTGTCAGAAAATTTCTCCTTATTTCCAGGTTGAATCTCTCCTTGATCAGTTTCCATCCATTATTCCTTGTCTCAGGGGTCACCAACCTTTTGGATCTCAGGGACCACCAAACTCATAATTTTAAATCCCGCGGACCAGAGACCCTGCGAAATCCCCCAAAAAAGCCTGCAGGAAAATTCCCCACCCCGTTTTCCTACCGATTGGTCATTCTTTATTTGGGATCACAGGATACCATTTCCATATCCGTTGTCAGGAAGAGAGAGAAAGAGAGATACTTTTGGCTTCATGCAAGGAAAGCAGCAGAAGCAGCAGAAGTCTTTCTTTCTTGCTCCCAAACTCCTCCAGAAATGAGTCTTTTCTAGCACAATCTCTTGGAGCAGGAGGCCTTGCAGGGTCCCAAAGACTCATTTCTGGCGGAGTTTGGGGGAGAGAAAGAAAGATTTTTGCCGCTTTCCTTGAGTGCAGCCAAAAGCAGAAGAAGAAAGAAGCAGCCCGGTGGCCAAGCAAGGCGCGTGGGGCAAGTTCCCCCCTCCACCCTTTCCCCCTTCTCCTCATTACCTCGTGTTGTCCGCAATGCAAGTGACACAAGCCCACGTTCCCACAGGCCATGTGGGCTGCACAGCCTTGTGTCCCCGCACAGCCTGGATTAATTGCTTTGTGGGGTGCTTTGGGAGTGACATTTCTCTGCGGACCACCAAAATTTTCTCATGGACCACCAGTGGTCCCCGGCCTACTGGTTGGCTTCAGGTGCCTTGGAAAACAGCTTGACCTTGGAAAACAGCTTGAAAACAGCTTCCTCTCTATGGCAGTCCCTCAACTATTGGAAGACTACTATCCTGTCTCCCCTGGTCCTTCTCTTCACTAGACTAGCCATGCCCAGTTTCCTGTAACCGTTCTTCCTATGTTTTAGTCTCCAGTCCCCTAATCATCCTGGTTGCTCTTCTCTGCACTTTTTCTAGAGTCTCAACATCTTTTTTACGGTGTGGTGACCAAAATTGAATGCAGTACTCTAGGTGTGATCTTACTAAGGCTTTATAGAGTGATATTAGTACCTCACATAACATTGATTGTATCCCTAAGCTTCCTTCTCACAGGCTGTTTCCCATTTATCCCCTTTTAGCTCCCACACAGCGTGGGAAGTATACTAACGGTACCAGTTAATTCTGTGTGGAAAGATTGGATGAGGGGACCTAATGCAGCTACTGTGTTCAAAAGATAATGACGACATGAAAAATGAAAATGAAAAAAAATGAAAAAACCTTCCAGAAGGAAACTTTTTATTCAAGATAAGAAGTTCCTCTTTAAAAAAAAAATAAAAATTGTCCATGCTAGGAAAGCCAATTCTGCCGTTCTCTTTTATAGCAAAAATCATAACCATGGTGATTATGAAGAGTATCAGACAAAAATCAATGCTAAAATATCATTTGTTGCCATCGGTATGGTCTGGATTATCAATTAGAAGTGACTGCCTCCCTTCCCTTCCTTTAAATGTTTTTGTGAATATATGTTTGTTTGTTTTTTTTAATTGCAAAGCACATTGCAAACTTTTGAAACGTCTGGAGTTCAGCATTTCAAGGGTCTCCTAGATATTTAGAAGTGGACCTTCATATATTTAGCTAAGTTTCGGGGTGGGATGAATTAGTCACCCGTTTCAAAGCATCAGACGGGGGGTGGGGTGGGGGGCTACTGACAAAGGAATATGCGTGTTCTGTGTGAGTCATTTCTTAATTAGGAAGACACTCTCTTCAAGGAGTGATAGATCTGCTTTCCAATATGTTTATCCCTATATTTTCGATATTTTCATTTTTACAAGGTGGCAGATGGAACACTTTGCAATTTGACTACGCCACTGTCCTATCTAGTCATCGGGAGGCTGAATCACTGTTATTTTGAGCAATCAATCCTTGAGACAGGGCCAGAATGACAAAGCAGTTTGACGAAGTATTTTGTCAGCAGCAAAAGGACAGGATTTCTGCCTTCCATCCTATCAAAGATATATATATATATATATATATATATATATATATATATATATATATATATATATATATATATATATATAAATGTTTTAATTATACATTTTCCTTTATTCTACATCGTATTTCCAGTTTTGCAAAAACAGCATACTGGCTGTATCAAATCCTTTTTAAATATACATAGCACTGGCTTGATACTCGTGCTTCGCTACGAAACTATGTGGTCGGGCTTAGTTTTAGAGGAGGAAAATAAGAGGGGAAAAATCTGCCTCTGCCTACCAGCATCCATCGGTATTCATCTGGCTAGCGTCCTGTCAGTGTGTGAGAGAGTTGAAGGCTGTTTGGAAAATGAAACAATATTTGTTGTGTGAGCAAGGAAACAGCAAGGAGCCTGGGCGTGGCTTAGCTCAACTGTCCTGCACTAAAGCTGCTTGGAGCTGTGAAAGTGAAACTCCTCTCCTCTGCTTGTGGTTTGCATTTGGAACAGATTTCTTTTCAGGTGGGGAGAGGAAGTAGAATTCCTTAGCATCAGAGCATGTTAATAATGATAATATAGGAAATACTCTAAATGCTCTGATGGTCATTTCGAAAAATCCTCTCTTAGTGAGCAGCCTAGAAGCCAAGAGGAACATACATGCCCAATTTCAAGTTTGTAGGCTTTACAGTTCTGGGGAGATTTTGTGATGATGCGTGAGTGGTATTTTGCTTTTATATATATATAGAAGATTTTCATAATTATACCATAATGCTCTATATTGGTATTTAGCACTCTGTACATTTTAATTTATACTCATGTACAGTCCAATAATAAAGTTGCTTACAGTATATATTCTTATATCTCTCTGTACATCTGCATTTATTTCCAATTTGCTAATCTTCTTTCGTTATTCAATTTCTAATCTCTGCATCAGTTGTCTAGCCATTTGTAAAATAAATCCCATGTTGTGTAATACTCTGTCTCCCCTCTATCTTTGAGTTCCACCATTAACCTATCTAATTTGGCATATTCTAATTGCTGAATGTGCATTCTTTATTACCTTTTCGTCTGTAGGTATACTTCTGTTTTTCCAATTTTGTGCATATGTCATTCTAGCTGCTGTTAGTACATGTAACGTTAAATATTGTGTTAAATATAGTGTTTGGAGAACTGGCAAATCCCACCTTTGACTGGCCCCGCCCTCATCTCTTCTCCGCCTCCCATTGAGTCCCAGCTGATTGGCTGGGTCTTCTTTGGTTGCCCTGCACAGGAGAACAGAGCTGGAAAGCAGGTTAGTGGGGTAGGGAGGGAATGGGGATTTTGCAATATCCTTTCCCTGCCATGCCCACCAAGCCACATCCACAGAACAGGTAGTAAAAAAAAAATTGAATCCCACCACTGGTATGCCTAATAAATATAATTCTGGTTTTAGTTCTATTTGTCTTCTGTCATCTCTTTGAAGATTTGATACCCAACAGAGAAAAAGTCATCGGAAGGCATCTCAACAAGTTGTTTTTTTCATTTTTTTAAAAAAATTGCATCTGGATTGGCGAAGCAAAAGGCCATCAAATAGCAGCTTTCAGGCGAACCTGCTGATATTTTTTGCTCTTTCCCGAATCTGCTTCATTCTACAAAAATTGCACACACTGCTATTTGCTGGCCGGGGGTTTGCGTCTTTTTAATGGAGGCTCGAAAATGACCTTCGTTTGCCAAGTGGACATGCTGTGACCAAGGTTATGTCGGTGATGTGATGTGGTTGCTCTGTCAACGAAGCCGTAAAGATGGATCCAGCAGGGACATGCGCGTTGCAAATTGTCATGTAGGAAAACTCTCTGTTGCGAGCCTCAAATGGAGATGTAAGCCAAAGCTACAGCTTTTTGTAGTTGCCCACTTTGAACTGTCAGTGATGGAAATAACATCAATTTCAGCTTTCCTGGCTTCTATAACCAGGGCACCATGTGGTATCCCATTTGATTTCACCTTGCAAGGAATAATTTTCAACTGCTGAACCCAAGATGGCATTAGCAACATGTTTTAGGACCAATAGTCTTTGCTTCCAAACTTCTGGTATATTTATAACTGCTATAAAAGAAGATTAGAAGTTGCTTGTTTAACTAACTTTTTCTGGTATTTTTCTTTCTTTTGGCTCTTTGTTGTTTTCAACACATTTTTCCTTTTTTCTTTCTTCCTTCTTTTTCTATATTGCTTTGTGTTTAAGGTTTAACAATTGTAAAATGTGTCAAAAGAGAGCAAGCCTTACTCCCTTCTAGTACTGATGATGTTAGCAAGTGGGGTCATGGATCTCACTGTCCTCCTCCCCTTCTTCCTTCTCCTCTTCCTCCTTCTCCATTCCACAAACTCCACTCTCTTGTAGCATTGATGACATCACCTGCTTGGGTCATGAAACATCTGCAAGAAAACCATCAAGCTCAAACACCACTAAATATACGACAGTTCTCTTCCTCTTCCTCCTTCTCCTCCTCTTCCTCCTCCTCTTCCTCCTCCATTCCACAAACTCCACTCCCTTGTAGCATTGATGACATCACCTACTTGGGTCATGAAACATCTGCAAGAAAACCATCAAGCTCAAACACCACTAAATATACGACAGTTCTCTTCCTCTTCCTCTTCCTCTTCCTCCTCCTCCTCCTCCTCCTCCTCCTTCCCCCTCTCCTCCAGCACTGATGATAATGATGTTCATTATTTGGGTACTGAAATGACTGTAAGAAAACAGTCATGTTCAGAGACCACCAAGAACACCACAATCCTCCTCATCCTCCTCTCCATAAACCTCACTCTTTACTAGCATTGATGATGTCACCTACATGGGTCATGAAAAATCACCAAGCTCAAAGACCATCAAAGACCCCACAGTTCTCCTTCTCCTTCCCTCCTCCTCTCCACAAACTCCACTCCTAGCACTGTGGATAATAATGAAGTTCATTAGTTGGATAATGAAATGACTGTAAAAAAACAGTCATGTTCAGAGACCACCAAGGACACTATGATCCACACTCCTCATCTTCATAAACCCCACTCTCTTCCACCATTCTAGCATAATCCCTTCCAGCCACAGGACTCTATGTTCTCTACCCTATCGAGATCATTTGGAATGTCCTTTCAGCTTTCTTCGTGCTATCCATTCTTCCCATCTCCAAATCCTCCCTAAAGCCTCCACTTATCTCAGAACACTCCAGAACATACCCTTTAACATGGCTTGAATGCAAAGGAGAAGGCCTTCTGGACCAGAAGAAGAAGACTTCTGACAGCTGTCAGATTCTGACAATCACTTTCAACTTCCTGAGATGGGCAGGAAGCATTTCACAAATTGTAATGATGGCCTCTGGTCTTCATAATTTACTGAGATGACAAGACAAATTGAGAATAATCGTCTGCTGAGAACAAGGTTTGGCAGCTTCTCTCTGGTTGGGTTTTTCGGACTCTCTTCTGCCAAATTGTATTGAAGCAGCAGAATTGCAGTTTATTTCATTTTGTTTTGAATCTTTTTAAAGATGTAGCCTTAAACCAGATGAGACAGCTTAGAAACAGGAGAGGGGTATGTGCTGAAATCTGAAGACCGTTTGTCAAATTATGGTTGTTCAAAAAGAACAGAGATGAAGACATCTTATGATAACACTTGGTCATACGAAGTTCACAACTTATTATATCATTGGACTTCCTGGCCACAATGATTTGCTTCAAACTTCCTTGACCTGAATGACCTTGGTGTGTTGAACAGTTCATTATGGAAATTCGAGTCCAAGTTATGGCTTGGGATCTGGGTACTTACGGGACCGCCTGCTGCCACCATCGGCCTCCCGCCGGCCAGTGCGCTCCCACAGGGGGGACCTCCTTGGGGTGCTGTCAGCCGGACGATGCCAGCTGACAGCACCCCAAGGTGCGGGCCTTCTCTGCGGGGGCTCCCTCCCTCTCCATGAGTTACCCCTGGAGATGTGGGCCATCACTGACCTGCAGACCTTCCAGCATGCTTTAAAGACCCACCTTTTCCAACAGGCCGGTCTGGCCTAGTACTAATTACTAGGGTTTTAAATTTTGGAATTTTTAACTTTTTTACCTTTTTACTCTGCTTTTAGAATATCATTCCAGCCACTCGTTTAATTTCTTTTAAATCTCTTTTAAATTTTTACTATGTATGTCATTTTTATATTGGCTGTACACCGCCCCGAGTCCCTTTTTTGAGAGAGGGGGCGGTATAAAAGTGTAATAAAATAAATAAATAAATAAATAAATAAATAAATAAATAAATAAATAAAATAAGTTAATTGGGATGCCACGTGGACGAAGATGGCCTACTTTGATTTTCAAAAGCTGGCTCAAAGGGGTTGTATCTTAGGTCAGTCATGGGTAGAGACCCTTCATACCAAAAGATGAACACCAACAAGAACAAAGAAGACATTATGAAAACTCCTGAATTGCACAACAGATAGACTTAACCATGCTGGGAAACTGTAAGCATCCTAGATCAAGCTAAATGTCAACTCATAAAACATTCCTGTGCCTGTTTTAGTAGTTGCCATAAAAAGAAGAGGGGGAGGAGGAAGGAAATCTGGAAGAGCAGTGCAGCATTTGGAAATTGAAAGTACATTCCAACTCTTATCTTTAAAAGATGGTAACTAACCTACCAGGGCTTTTGCCCCTGAATATATTTAATTGGAGAATGTGAACATGCTCAACTGGAAAGGCCTAACGTAGCTTATTAGCTAGCGTGTAGTAGTGAGTCCCTGTGTGGATTTGACTACAGTATCTCTGTAAAACACAGTTAAAAGGCAATATGCACCTTTTGCAAAAGATATACCTTACTACTCTCAGCTGCAGGGCACTTTTCATCTCAGCGAGATTTGAGATGTTCCTTTGAGATCTCACTTCCAAAATGCAGAAGGTGAAAACACACACACATCCCCAACACCCTGATCTTTCTTTTTCATCACTAAAAGAATCCCAGGAGACTTTAAAACACCCAGTTCCTTCCTAACATCTTTGGCTCTCGCTGGTCTTCTGAGGACGATGTCGGTGTGGGAAAATCCAGCTGTTGCTATGGCAGCCATTGTCACATGCTGGCATTTCCCGCGGGTGTGTCGTCTCAAGAGCTTTCTTTGCACAAGTCTTAATTATTCCCGCTGAAGGAATTGGGAAGCGGAGGGAGGAGTTCCCTTTCGGAGAGGAAAAAAGGGAGACGTGGATTTAGATTTCAGCCTAACTTAAAAGCTCTGGCCACTCTCTTTTAATCAGAATAGAGCTGGAAGGGATCTTGAAGGCCTTCTAGTCTGACCCCCCCCCCCCTGCTCAAGCAGGAGACCCTCTACCAGTTCAGACAGGTGACTGTCCAGGCTCTTGGTTGAAGTCGGGTGATTGTTGTCATTGATTTTAAATTGATTTTAGTTTTTTAACTCCTTTGACTGTTTTATCTTCCAGCCACCTATTTAATCTTTTTAACTTCATTTTAAGCATTGTATTTATGATTGTATTTTATTCGGCTGTAAACCGCCCCGAGTCCCATTGGGAGAGGGGAGCGGTATATAAAATCGATTAATAAATAAAATAAATAAATAATAAATAAATAAATACATCAAGGAGAAGGCAGGGTTGAAATGAGGGGTCCTTGGTGCTCTCTGAGCTTGATTGTTTTCTTGCAGACATTTCATTATTCAAATTAGGTAACATCATCAGCGCTAGTCACTGGATTTAAGCAGAGATTGACAGCAAGCAGCGCCCCAATCAAGGAATGACCAATTCAGTAAACAACGGATTAATCAAGGAGCTACCAAGAGCACACTTACCAACTCTGACAGGGCAAGCTACTTGTATATAAACAGAGCAAACCTCATTTCCCTTCTAGCACTGATGATGTGCTAGAGCTGGGTAGTGAAATGTCTGTTCCAAGAGCAGCAATGACCCCACATTTTTCCTCCCCCCCTTCTCCTCCTCCTCCTCCCTGCAGATCCCAAGCATTGATGGTGTTACCTAACTGGATAATGAGAAGTTTGCAAGAAAACAATCAAGTCAGAGAGCAACAAGGACCCCACAGTTCTCCTCCTCCACCTCCTCTCCACCAACCCCACTCACTTCTAGCACTGATAATATTACTTAGTTGGGTCATGGGATGTCTGCAAGAATACCACCAAGTTCAGAGAGTGCCAAGGATCCCACAGTCATTGTCGTTCTCCTCCTCCTCCTCTCCTCCTCCTCCTCCTCCTTCTCCTCTTCCTCCTCTCTGCAAACCCCTAGCACTGATGGTATTATCTAGCTGGATAATGAGAAGTCTGCAAGAATACAACCAAGTCAGAGAGCACTATAGATGTCACAGTTCAATCCTGAACTACAAATATTTTCTTTTTTCCACCCGGTATCTCCTTCAAATAATAGGACACCTCTTTCAGACATGCCAGAAGATTGCCTTGGGTTGATAAAGTATTATATACCCCTGGAGAAGGATTCTTGTAAGTGATAACTCTTGGCCAGCTGGCTTGTTATTTTCTCTGGCATGACAACCCCCCCACCCCCCCAGAGAACAAGCAGACACAATGGTGTAACAGGCAGTTGGAAAAAAGCACTGAGTGTTTAGGGCGAAGCACAGCTTCCCACAGGTGGAACATCAGAATTTCAAGATACACATGTGGTACACGCCTCTTAAATCTGATGAAAGAGAATGAAGGTTTAAATGGTAGTTGAAAGACTACATGACCAAAATAGAATATAATTCTGGGCCCCACCACTGCCTGACATTTGAAGCCAAAAAATGACTTCATCATTTGCCTTATGTATGTTTACAAGAGAAGAATACTGGAGGACAACAACCTTCCCCAAAACCATAGGATGACTTGTATCTTCTGATACAATAAGTAGAAAATTGGGCTAGCAGATAGTAAATATTCATAGCTTTCAATTAGTCTAAGAATCTGATTGTTTTACTTTGGAATGAGACAACATTTGAAACATTGAATGTAGCTTGTACCGAGTCTCATAAAATGTTTATCATGTAGGTGTAGGCCCTTGAATAGAAAACAAACGTTCAGGCTAAAAGAAATTTAGGAAACTGTTTCAGAGAACTAAGCCAGAATAGAATAAAAATAGCATATGAATTTCAAATTCAATTCTTTTTATCCACATTTTTCTGGTCCAAAAGGAATAAAACAAAGACCATTGGATAAATGATAGAAATAACCAATGAAATAAATAAGGAATATATACACACACGCACATACAGACATGCACACACACAAAAATAGGAGTATGTAAAATATGCACTGTAATAATAATTGAAAAGTAAGCACTGACAAAATGGATTGTAACATACATAACACTCTCATTTTAAATTTTTGTATTGTGTTTTGTATTTTAATGTTTTAATTTTTCAATAAAGGTTTAACAAAAGGAATAAGACAAAGACTTTGATGGTTTCTGCATGTGGTACCATGGACAGTTCCAGTACTGGCAATCCAAGCTAGTACCAAGGACGGCTTAATACAATAACTTATCAAAGTTAGATGCAGACTATAGAATAACTCTATAGAATATAGAGCTGGAAGGGATCTTGGAGGTCTTCTAGTCCAATTCCCTGCTTAGGCAGGAAACTCCATACACTAAGTACATTTAGAAGCCTATTTAGCGAAGAGCTCTATCTGTGGTTTCCTATCATGCCTCTCCTGAGCTAGAGTTCATTTATTCTCTTTAATTCAGCCATTTCAGTGCAAGAATTTTGATCGTTCATAATCTTCTCCCAAGTCCTTTTCATCCCTGACTTTCTAATCATTCTGAAATAAAATCATACAGGCTTGCTTGCTCAGGCGGTGCTAAACTCTAAACTCGGTTTTTTTTAAAAAAAATAAATAAGTGGTGATATGCCCATTTTCCATCACCTACTGATCCACAAATCACTTTCCAAGCTTAAAAGGCAGCCCAGTAAGATAACCTGCTGAAAGGCAATTTATGCATTTAACGTCTGACAGAAGAAAAGATACGTTCTCGGCACTGAACTGTGAGGTCCTTGGTGATCTCTGAGCTTGGTTGTTTTCTTACAGACTTTTTTATTTTATTTATTTGGTTTGTCAATTGCTTACAAGATAATAGGTATAAGTAAAAACATAGTTACGGTTCATGTTTCACGTTTCATGACCCGACTAGACAACATCATCAGTGTGACTGAGTGTGATGGGGTTGCTCCTTGTTTATACATAGTAACTTGCCCTGCCAGTGTTGGTGTGGATTCCTCCTTAATGGTTCTGGTTAGAGTATTGTTTTCTGCTTGATTATTTGTCCGGTGTTAACCCCTGCTTATCTGGGTGTTGGCTGCTTGAGATGATGATCTGGTTTTCTTGTCTTTTTTTTCTTAGCTTTTTATTATCTGTGGAGAATGCCTCTATTATCTCTTGCTACCATTAACCCTGAAAGGGCAAGCTACTACATGTAAACAGGGAGCAAACTCCACACCTAGTCAGGTTATGAAATGTCTGCAAGCAAATTATCAAGCTCAGAGAGAGCAGCAAGGACCTCACAGTTGTCCTCCTCTTCCTCTTCCTCCTCCTCCTTCTCTTCTCTGCAAACCTCATTTTCTTCTAGCACTGATGCACCAAGAATCCATAGTCATTCTCTTCTTCTTCTTCTTCCTCCTCTTCCACCTCCTCCCCCTCTCTTCCACCCTTTTTTTCCTCCTCCTCCTCTTCTCTGCAAACCTCACTTCCTTCTACCACTGATGCACCAAGAATCCACAGTCCTCTCCTCCTCCTCCTCCACTTCCTCCACTTCTCTTCCTCCCCTCCTCCCTCCCCCTCTTCCTCCTTCTCCTCTTCTCTGCAAACCCTATTTCCTTCCAGCACTGATGCACCAAGAACATCATAGTCATTCTCCTCCTCTTCCTCCTCCTCCATACACAAATACATCTAGTCCTTTTGTTGCATTTCAAAGAGATCAGTGTGGTACATTTTTAAAGTGTACCTATATGATCCTGGCCTCAGGGCTGAACTGGATCAAAACCTGTCTCAAGATAAACCAAAGACAAGGCATGAATGAATAAACAAATGAACACCTTATTGGTTTTAATTAAGATTAGATCAATGGTGGGATTAAAAAAAAATACTACTGGTTCTGTGGGCGTGGCTTGGCAGGCGTGGCTTGGTGGGCATGGAAGGGGAAGGATACTGCAAAATTCTCATTCCCTACCCACCCCACTAACCTGCTTTCCAGCTCCATTTTTCTGGGCAGAGCAACCAAAGAAGATCCAGCCAATCAGCTGGGACTCAATGGGAGGCGGAGAATAGATGGGGGCGGGGCCAGTCAGAGGTGGTATTGGCCAGTTCTCCGAACTACTCAAAATTTCCGCTACCGGTTCTACAGAACCAGTGAGAACCTGCTGAATACCACCTCTGGATTAGATGTTTATTACAAAATGCATCTGTTTTTCTTAAACTTCAGATGCATTCATTAGAGGAATTTCAAGCACTGGACTAAATAGCGGTCAGCTATCTATGAAATCTCTCATGTCCCTATTCACTCTTCCAAATATTTAAATATATCTCAAATATTTTAATTATTTTAATTATCAAAAGAAGAAATTTGCAAAAAAAAAAAAAATTAAAGAGAGAGAACAGATTCCTCTTCCCTGTAGCATCAATTTTACAACACAATTTTAGTAAAGATTCTTCCAGGACGCTCCTCATGTTCTGGAATTATTTTAAAACTATCAAATTAACCATTTCTATTCTTTAAATATTTAAGAGCAGGCCTAGAGTTTTTCCCAAAAAACATTATTCTGGACTATGTCCAGCTGAGCAACCACTTTCTTATTCCATTCAAATGACACTAAAGATAACTAAGTAGGGCAGAAAAGGAAATTGGAATAACATCCATCGTATATTGCATATCCTTTAAGGTGTGTCTTCCAAGATAATAGTGTAACAGAGGTGGAAGAGACCTTGGAAGTCTTCTAATCCAACCCCCTGTCCAAGCAGAAAACTGTCTACTATTTCAGACAAATAGTTATCCAATCTTTTCCTAAAAGCCTCCAGTGTTGGAGCACCCACAGCTGAAGGAGACAAACTATTTCATTGCTCTCCTTGTTAGAAAAGTTATCCTTACTTCTAGCTTCGATCTCTCTTTGTTAAACTTCCACCCATTACTTCTCGCTGTCTGGTGCCCTAGAGAATAAATCAATCCCCTCTTCTCTGTAACTACCCTAATCTAATCTCTCAAGTACATAGATAAACCTCCAAGTGTCCTCAACGACCCTCAGAAAGGATGCAAATGACCAGCTTTGTCTGCAAGGAATATCAATCCTTCCATTCCCCAACATCCATCCAGAACTGAAGAAGCTTCTTGGATGAGAAGCAAAACGTCTTCAAAGTAAAACCCAGACAGTCCAGTTGCCTCCTGAAAAAAAGCACCATTGGGACAACCCTGACCTGCATGACTGAGAATCTCTACAAACTTTTAGCTATACAATTTGGGATGAACACCCTTTAAAAGGTGTGGGAGTAGGAATAGATTTCCAGAGGGAAAAATTGCAGACTACAGGAACCGGGAGCACCGCTCAGGTGATCCTAAGGAGACAAATAAATCTTCAAGTGGCCTCAACGACCCTCTAAAAAGGATGCAAATGACCAGCTGTCTGCCAGGAGTATCAATCCTTCCAATATCCACCATCCAGTGAGAACTGAAGAAGCTTCTTGGATGAGAAACGAAATGTCTTCAAAGGGAAAACCAAGTCCAGTTAGTTGCCTCTTGAAAAAAAATCACCTTTGGGAGACTCCCACCTGGTCCTTTTTTTCAATTGGCTAGACATAGCAAGATCACTCCAGCATTCTTCATACAGTTTAGCCTCCAGGCTTTTATGATCTCTGTTGCACACTTTCTATTGTATCAGCGTCTTTTCTGGATCGTGGATTGACCCAAACTGGATATTTCAAGCACGTTCCCACCAGTGTGCTGTAAAGTGGTACTATCGCTTCTCATTGTCTTGATTCTATCCCTCCGTTGATGGAACCTAGGACTTTTTTGGCAGCTGCAGCACGCGCCTGGCTCATATTTAAGTGGTTGTCCATTAAATCCTTTCACAGGATGAGCCAGGTACCACATATTCTATACCAGTTGGACCCAACCTTTCAGGGACCAGGGACTGGTTCTATGGAGAGAGGTTCTTTCTGCAGACTGGGGGGCGGGGCATGGTTTTGCATGGTTCCTGCATCCCACGGATGGGGTTTCACTTGTTTGCATGGCCTGTAAATATGCATCTCAGTTAACAGATTTAACAGATTAACAGAGTTGAAAGGGACCTTATAGGTCACCTAGTCCAACCCTCCCCCCCTCCCATCCAAGTACGAGACCATTTCTGACAACTGGCAGTCCAGTCTCTCCTTGAAAGCCTCCAGTGATGAAGCTCCCACAACTTCCGAAGGCAACATCTTTTTCATGGGTTGATTGTTCTCACTGTCAGAAAATTTCTTCTTATTTCCAGGTTGAATCTCTCCTTGTTCAGTTTCCATCCATTATTCCTTGTCTGGCCTTCAGGTGCCTTGGAAAATAGCTTGACCTCTTCCTCTCTGTGGCAGCCCCTCAAATATTGGAAGACTGCTATCATGTCTCCCCTGGTCCTTCTCTTCACCAGATTAGCCATGCCCAGTTCCTGCAACTGTTCTTCATAGACCCACTGCAAATGGTTTTGTTCATTTAGTAAGTTATTGTGACTTGGTAGTCTGCAAATGGCTCTGATTTGGTAACTCCCTTCAGTTGGTTGAAGCCAGGAAATGGGTTCCTTCACAAACCAAGTAGGATGTGTGTTGCCACAAAGCTTTCACCATGACCCACCATGATTCAAGTAATACTTTAAAGCAGCCTGCCCATTTCAATTTAAAGCAACTTTACCAGTGGTGATTCATTCTGCACTGGCCCGAAGCATCACTACAGATACAATTCTGGGCTACTGCAAAAATTAAATACTAGGGAGAAAATCTTACAGAATAAATGGCCCCTTGCCAGCAGATTATAATGCTAGGCTGCACCATGTATTAAAAATAAAACAATACTGGGAGCGAAAAATGTTTTTTTAATAACATGAATTCTGCTAATTTGCCCACACAGGGCTGTTTCCCTGTTTTCTTAACTATTTTTTTTGGCTTTTTGAACACAACGGATATGCTAAAAAGGAAGGAATATCTGCAGGAAAATTCCGTTTCCCAAATGGGTGCTTTACATTTATTTATTTTATTTTATTTATCTGATTTGTCAATTGCTTACAAGATAATAAATGCTCTGTCTTACATATTGGCAAAAAAAAAAAAATCAGAAAATAAAATACAGGCTGAATAGTCAAGACCTTGTTGATGATAAATGGTAAAGGACCTTGGAATATTCATCTCTAATGATCTAAGTGCTAGAGCCCACTGTAACTACATAGCCAAAAAGGCATTAAGAGTTGTTAACCTAATCCTACGTAGCTTTTTCTCTGGTAATATCACACTACTAACTACAGCATACAAAACATTTGCTAGACCAGTACTCAAATACAGCTCATCAGTCTGGAACCCACATTACATATCTGATATTAGCACAGTTGAGAAAGTCCAGAAATATTTCACAAGAAGAGTTTTCCACTCCTCTATTCAGAATACCTCATGCCACCAGACTTGAAATTCTAGACCTAGAAAACCTTGAATTACGCCATCTTCGGTCTGATCTAAGTATGGTATATAAAATTATACATTGCAATGACTTACCTGTCAATGAATACTTCAGCTTCAACCATAACAATTCAAGAGCACACAATAGATACAAACTCAAGGTTAACTGCACCAAACTTGATTGCAGCAAATACGACTTCAGCAACAGAGTGGTCAATGTCTGGAATACTCTATCTGACTCTGTGGTTTCTTCCCCAAACCCCAAAAACTTTAGCTTTAGACTGTCTACTATTGACCTCCCCCCTTTCCTAAGAAGTCTGTAGAGGGTGTGCATAAGCATAGCAACGTGCCTACCGTCCCTGTCCTATTGTTTCTTTTATTTTTCTTATATGTACCCATTTCATGTATTCATAACCTATTATCTTGTAAGCGATTGACAAATTAAATAAATAAATGAATGAATGAATGAATAATAAATAAATAAAAATAAATAATAGAAATAAGTATAAACATGAGCAAGAATACAGGAAATAGGTACAAATAAATGGGGATAGTAGGACAGGGACAGTAGGCACAATTGTGCACTTATGCACACACCTTACGGACCTCTTAGGAATGGGGTGAGGTCAATAGTGGATAGTCTGAGGTTAAAGGAATGCACGGTTAGAGGATGTAACAACAGAGTCAAGGAGTGCATTCCAGGCATTGACCACTCTGTTGC
The DNA here is from genome assembly GCA_023653725.1 of Bungarus multicinctus. NCBI lineage: Eukaryota > Metazoa > Chordata > Lepidosauria > Squamata > Elapidae > Bungarus > Bungarus multicinctus. The sequence goes on along the minus strand of CM042846.1, from coordinate 93,524,112 downwards.
TGAAGTCGTACTTTCTGCAATCAAGTCTGGAGCAATTAACATTGAGTTTGTATCTGTTGTGTGCTCTTGTATTGTTGTGGCTGAAGCTGAAGTAGTCATTGACTGGTAGAATATTGCAGCAGATAATTTTGGTGCTATGCAAA
>CM042846.1:92847457-92863817 GCA_023653725.1 Bungarus multicinctus | reverse complement strand
TTATTTCTGCATAGCAGCCTTCCTTAATCTCGTGATTAAGTTGAGGCTCCTTTATTTTATATTGGGGAAAGTTGGCCTAAACATGGAAAAGAACACTACCCTTCTCAATATTTATAAAAAGTCACCTCGGGTTTGTCTGCAAACTTTTTCTTCGATAGTTTCTTCAGACTATCCTCAATTTGTTTCTTGGACTTATTTAATATTTCGTCTGACTGGTCCACTAATACCACCGTGTGGCCAGTTGCTGCAGCAACCTGTAAAAAAGATAGGAAAGGGGGAGGAAAAAGAGAATTTAATCCATTTCCTACAAAAATGTGATGGATCCTAAGGTGAACATCAGGAATAAGTGGAAATTTAAGCATGGTGCTGCACAAAACTGAAATCATTTTACTGTATGTCTCAAATATCATCCAAGCAAACTTCCTGAACAAGCAAAGGACCCAGCGCTATAAACAGAGACTCTATTATCTTTTGATTGGCCTTCTGTTTTCAGAAGTACTTTTGAATACAGTTCTTAGCCTCCTCCTAACAGGGACTAAAGTGTGAATCTATCCTGGAGAACTTAACTCAAAATCTAATAAAAATAAATCAAATTCAAATTAACCAAACTTCTGTCCACTCTTCCCAAATACTAAAACTTAAGTAAAAGCAGAAACTTCTATGCTAACCAGGGGGAAAATAACAAAGCAAAATAGGAGGATATATTCCAGATCAAAGCAATATATTTATCAGACCTACACAAAATATTGGCAATTTTTGATAAACATTTACAATTTCAAGGATTCCATTCACTTCCCAACCTCCATGTGTTCATTTTTAACACCTTCTAAAATGCCAGCAGAGAATAATAGAATAACAGAGTTGGAAGGAACCTTGGAGGTCTTCTAGCCCAACCCCCTGCTCAAATAGGAAATCCTGTATCATTTCAGACAAATGGTTGTCCAATCAAATCTGGTAATAATAATAATATTTATTTATATACCGCTCCTCTCCTGAAGGACTCGGAGCGGTGCACAGCCATACAATTAAAAACATTAGATATATAAAAGTTAAAACTAAACTAAATTAAAGACCCTGGCTGACAACAATTAAAACCCCTCCTTTAAACCCTAAAATTTGATAAAAAAATTAAAATACCCAAATCTAAAATCAACCCAAGCCGGCCTGGTCAAAGAGCCAGGTTTTCAAGGCACGCCTGAAGGTCCCCAGGTCCGTGGCTGTACGTAACTCCGGAGGCAACCCATTCCAGAGGGCAGACGCCCCCACAGAGAAGCCACAAGGTAGGCCCTGCAACAGGAAAGGGCAGCTTCTTTGGTCCTAGTATACGACATTCCATACAGGGACAGGACCTGGAATATCAATCTCTACTTGTCCTAATTAGGATATTACTTCATTATGGTTTGTTTTTAAGAAATTAGATGAACACCATCATCTTCATAATTCCATAATGCTGTTAGTCTTAATAGAGGAAACGAATTAAAGCCAACTGTCCAGAAGCTGGCAATTACAGTACTGAATCTTACTTATTCTGTGATTTTGGTACAAGCAAAACACAACTGAGACATATGAAGGGAGCATCAAGCCTTCCTTGGTTCAAACAGATGGTATAATTGCAAACAGAAAATAAAACACCTTACTCAATTTGTTTCTGGAATGACCACACTACTAAAAGGCAATCAGCAAAAAAAGATGAAACTTTGATTTTTTTTTTCTAAAAGCCTTAAATAAAAGCAGTTAATTTTTTTTAGAAAAGTTACATTTTAACATGTATTTGCCAAAGCCAGTAAGGAAGATTTAATCTTTAAACCATTAAGTCTTCCTTCTAAAGAAATCTGTCGGTAATGCATAGGCTGGATTCACACACTGTGCTCAGTGCTAAAATGGTTTGCTCTGCATTGAGTTAGATTTAGAACATTGTGTGAAACTGGCCACTGTGGTTTATAAATTTCTCTAAAGTCAGCCAATTGTGGTTTACTTAACCATAGTTAATCAAACCATGACTCAATACAGAGTGAATTTGTCCCTTAAAATGTTGTGCTTGGAAATTTGTATAATAGTATTTTAAAACTAGTTTTTAAGTTATATAATTATCCATGGTTTGTATCATCCATATGGGTAGTACATTTAAATTATGGTAGCCAACCATACCCATCATTACGAAATGTGAATATGAAGGCAAGTATCTTAATGGGTGCAATGCTCTTAGCAGATAAGCTTCTCAATTAGAATGCCTGATGTGTCATAACAGAAGAAAACAATCATTTATGTATGAAAAAAATAATAATGGGAAAACAGAATTAGGGTTGAAGCGAACATTAATTTTCTCCTTCCATTGCCAATTTTTTCTCTGCCCTCTGCATTTAGTAGGGGTGTCAGACTGGACCCATAGAAAATGGGTCTGAGATTATTCTGTACAAATGCTAGTCATAAAATGTTTCTTAATAACCTATCTGAGTATTTCTTAACTTCATAGATATGTGAATTTTGATTTCCTAAATTCTCAACAGCATTCATGCTGGCTGGAAATTAGGGGCGTCATGTTCACATACCTGAGGTGTGCCCCGGATAAAGATGGAGGGCATATGGCACAGAAACCATTTTGCACACTTCAGTCATGAGTATTTTACATCCCTAAATATAATTGTGTGAATTTATATTAATGCATATGTCAATGAAGCTTTTCCATTTATCGGAAAATAGCTGGGTTATATTGTTGTGCTTTTCCTACTCATTTTTCTTCCTCTTCCTTTCTCTTGGGCCATACCAAACCATCTGCTGAATACTTTGTTCCATTGGTAGAGTGTCCCACCAAACAGTCTTACACAGATCTATACTATACACTTACATCAAGTAACAGACTCTGCTCAAGGAAGAAATAGACCTCTACATGCTTAGTTGGGTTCTCCAGGTTTTGGGAAATCAGTGCCAAAGTACTAATCAGGGGCGTTTTTTTGCGGACATTTTAGCTCATGTCCCAGAAAGGCTTCCTCAGCCAAACAGTGGTTTACAAGTGGAGATTGCTTTCTGACAATTATATATGTAACATTTTAACTTGGGAACTGGGCGGAGGTGGTGGTGGTGATTGGAGTTTTTCTAGAATTAAGTACATGCTGGGAAAGGTGGTGGCTCTGTTTGAATTGGTCCACACCATTAGCTTGCTGCATCTGGTCTGTTCCAAATGCCTCACTACCGTAGATGGTAGATCTTTGCTATTCCCATTTTTTTACTATCGGTTCTGTGGGCGTGGCATGGCTCGGTGGGTGTGGCAGGGGAAGGATACTATGAAATCTCCATTCCTTCCCCACTCCTGGGGGAAGGTTACTGCAAAATCCCATTCCCTCCCCACCCCACTAACTCGCTTTCCAGGTCTGTTCTCCTGTGTAGGGCAACAAAAGAAGGCCAAGCTGATCAGCTGGGACTCAGGAGGCAGAAAATAGATGAAGGTGGGACCAGTCAGAGGTGATATTTGCTAGTTTTCCAAACTACTCAAAATTTCCTCTACTGGTTCTCCAGAACTGTTCAGAATCTGCTGAATACCACCTCTGACTTTTTTCTGCTTATGCAAAACTCTTACTTCTAGAATGAAATAATGCCTAATTATATCTTTGCAAAAGTTGTGTAAAAGTTACTTCTATTTGCTTACCAATCACCTAATCCCGTGTAGCAAAGGAACGGTGCCCTTGAAGAATAAACCATAGAAAGCATGCAGTTGTCTCAGGTTGCCAATGTACTGTAGTGACAAAACACAGTCTGTGCTAGGAAGGTAAGTTACCAAAAATATTTCTGAGCTAGTCTTTTCTATAGAAGTACTTATATGAATATCTAACAATAGGCAGGTTTATTTTTAAAAAATGGCATTAATCATGTTCTCAAGGGCTTAAATCCCCAAGGAATCATCAAATTTAATTTAACAAATAAATAAATAAAATAAAATAAATAAACAAATAAATCTGTAACAAAATAAGCAATGAAAAGCTGGAAAGGATCATAGGCAAATTATTTTTTGCAAGATGATAATTCAAAAGCAACCACTTCATTTAGAAGTGCATGAAATGTATTAACAATGTAGCCTGATACATTCAACCTGACACATACTCTTAACAAGACTATTGGATTGTAGCCTAAAAGGGCCAGTAATAAATAGAATTAAGAAAAAGGAATGTGTAAAAACAAAGAAATATTGGACAAAAATACATACATGGTTGGAAAAAATGTTAAAACAACATATATATTATAATCCAGAAATGTTTTTACTAGACATAATACCTGAACAATTTGATAAAGGGAACTAATATTTGATATTACAAATGTTTTGACAGCAGCAAAAATTGTATTTGCACAGTACTGGAAAAATGAGGGAACACTTACAGAGGATGATGTAATTTTTAAAAATTAGGTTGTGCGGAATGGACAGATTGACAGTAAAAATAAAAGAAAAAGAAGATACGGAGTACTTTCGAACATGGGACTTATTTTATAAATTGTTGGATAGTAGAGGTAGAAATTAGGAGCAGGAAAAGTATTATAATATATAAATAAATATGACCTAAAAACTGATACACAACCAAATTAAATATAGCAAACAAGAGATGAGAAATTATTACATGCTAGCATGATATTATAAGGTTAAATTTCCCCCAATAAGAATCAGCTTAACCATGGTATTTAAAGCACATTTAAGCAACAGTACATTACAGTCTTTACCAAAATTACTCATGATTCCTTCCCAAGAACATTCTATGCAGCAAACAATGGTTAGATTTACATCAAACAGCATATCACAGTTTGTTATATCCATGTTTTCTTGCATAAACTACAACTAAGTTCACAAATAATGTTAATCCAGAGATGAGCAGCCTGCACTCCCAGAACTGCACACAACCACCAAGTTTCTTTTCATTCATCCTTGAAACCATTTTTCACCATTGTTGCTCAAAATCAGTAGTATGATTTCCTACCATCTGGGAACATAAAAAGAAACCAAATCTATACCAGAAACCCTAAAACATAGTTATTTGTTTTTAGTGAAAAGATACATTTGCTCCACATTCTCCACAAAGGTCCAGGGAAAAAAAAAAAGAAAACTTCCTAACTCTTCCCATTCATGCAGTAGGCACTACATGCCAATTCTGGTTTCCTCCTTCTTTCCATCTATGGAGCCTCTCCAGCAACAAAAAAATAATGCTCTCCTTTCCAAACTGTAAGTTGTTTTTCAAGCCATAACAAATTAAAGCTATGTCCACTTGTCTTTTTCTTACCCCAACTAACTTGGGACAAAAAGGATCAGAGTGCAAAGATATAGTTATCTTTATTGCACCAATTCCTTAGCAAAGAATAACGATATGATTAGATACTTGAATGAGACCTATCAACAAGGTACTGTGCAATTTGGAGACTTCCATACTGTTCAGCAGAGCTGCCTGGGTGTTATTATCAACTTACCGAAAACAGTGCTGTGTAGGTGTTGCAACATAATATGGACACATGAAAGACGGACCTTGCATTGTGAAAGCACAATACTGCTTCTGTTATTTTGACAAAAGTGTTATTTATTTGCTAAATTTATTTGCCACCTATCTCGCATAGGACTACCATTCTGCAGGTGCTTCTGCGGTTTAGTGAAACATTTACACAAATGAGGCCTGCCAACTAACTACTTCAACACGCACTTGCCAGAACTGTTATTTAAAATCATACAGCTGGAAGAGTCCATTTAAGCCAGTATCTCCCAAAGTGGTCAATATCAGTTCTTAAGGCTTGACGAAGCTACCCATTATTGCTGTTGTTATTATTCATAGTACTATTAAAGAGTATTCATTTTTATATAACAAATGGTCGATGAATGATCTGAAACTTCATAAAGTGATTGATGAGTTGAAAAGTTTAGGGACCCCTGATTTAAGCCAATGAGCCCAGCTATTTGCTTATCCATGTGAGCATTCCAGCAAAGGGAAGCTGGCCATGTCTTTTGACTAGATGGCTCCATCATTCAACTGTTCCAAATATCAATGAAATTTCCCTAAAATAAATGAATCTGCCTTACCTTAGGGTTAGGATATCCTGTCCCTTTGGGAAATAGTTAAAACCATTATTTCCTACCAGACCTTGGAGAAGAGGGAGTTACACAAAGTCCCCCACTGCTATGTTTTGTGGGGATTTTTTTAAAGTGTCACTATTATTTCAAATGATTTTTTTTTCTTATTGGAAACTGCCGCAGTTGCTTTAATTTAAATACTGTATTTAAAAAAAAACAAAAAAACAGGCTATCAGGGTTTTTTTTGGGGGGGGGGGAATAAGAGACTTTTTGATGCCTCTTCAATAAAAAAAGAAATTCTGGAATGGCACTAGGGGCAAAAACAAATGTTGGGATGAGACTTAGTTTGAAAGTTCCGAGTTATAATTCCCAAGTCTCTATGGTGATTCTCAATCATCCAGGTCATATTTGTCCCAAAGGAGCTTTTTCATAGAAGCAATTGGACTTTCTGGTTTTTCTCTGAAAACATTTCGCTTCTCATCCAAGAAGCTTCTTCTGCTCTGGTTCTTCATCCAAGAAGCTTTTTCATCTCTGAAGAAGCTTCTAGGATGAGAAGCGAAACGTCTTCAAAGAAAAACCAGAAAGTCCAGTTGCCTCTTGAAAAAGCACTTTCCTATAGAATTCCTAAGGTTTTCAAAGGAAGTTATAATATTCAAAAGGCAGCATATCCGTTGCAGCTAAAGGTTTTCTCTTACTATACCTTGAGCACCACACCCCCAAACCATATTGGAGGCATGTGTAGTTCTCTTACTAGTGTAGCTATGTTTCAGTTCAGCTTAATGGGATCTTACCTGCAGAGATCAACTCTGCTCCACCTGTAACCTGGGTTTCTCAATCCCAGCAACGACATGTGGACTTCCAACTCCCAGAATTTCCCAACTATTCTATTCTACAGTAAACTACATGTTGCATGAGAAGTATAATTCTCAGACTACATACTAAGTGGGCATTCCCGGAGTTGTAGTCCAGCATTCCTGGAGAGCTGCGGTGGACGAAGGTAGTGCTGGATTCTTTTGCTAGCAGTTTTGATTCCCCTCCCCCATTGCAACATGTCTTAAGATCGCCCTCCGTTTTGGCATTAATAAAAAGCACTTTTTGGCAGAGATTTTCGGGCTCTTAGCCCAGCGCTCCGGGAAGCCAATCGCGGCGAGAAGCAGATTTTCCATGCACTAACCAAGGGCGGCGGAGGGCCAGGGAGGCTCGAAGCTGGGCTGCTCCAGCCGACTCCCCTTATTTGCAGCCTCGGAGGGCTGACGGCTCTGTGAGGCAGCTCACCTGGGCGATCCCGGAGCCCATCAGGCCGGCTCCGACCACCGTCACATGCTTGATCACCAGCTTCTTGGCGGCTGCGGTAGAAGCCAGGCGCACGAAGGGACGGGTCGCGAAAGCCATGGCGAAACACGCTCTTGTGCGAGGAGGAGGAGGCAGCGGCGGGGGCGTAGAGGCAGCCGAGGATGGGCGGGCCAGCGCCGACAAATCCAGCGCGATACTGCAGACCCGAGGGCCGAGCTTCCTGGTCGTTCCTCCCATTTGCCTTTAGTCAGGAAGGTTGGCTGGGTAGGTTGGCTGCTGGCGCCTTATTGGCTGCTGGCGCCCTAGGCCCGCTTTTCTCTCTGCGGCGCCTTCGATGGTTCTTCGGAGCCTCCTTGTTTTGCAGACTCCATCGGTTGGCAGACCTCATTTGCCAGCAAGAAAACCTCTTGTTTTTGAACTGCAGGGCGTTCTCCTTCGAGTACCTTATTGTTTCTCAACCTTTGGCGACTTGAAGAGGTGTGGACTTCAACTCCCAGAATTCCCCAGCCAGCTTTTGGGGATTGGAGATACTTCTTCACTTCTTCAGGTCACCAAGGTGGAGATACATATTACCAGGATTTGCTTAGGCTAAAAATTTCACCATTTGTTTTTCAAATGGGCCATTATCGAAAGGGTAGTAGAAACATGTCTGGTAAAAAGATGCTTTCACTTAGTTAAGACAATATAATCCTACAAATCGGATTATAATGTGGTTCAGGCATGGTTTGAATTCCATTGCGCTAGATTCCCCACCGACCCACGTTTTCTTCCCCTGAATGTTTTAACACTTTTTGATGAACAGTTCTTGAAAATAGCCGAATCTTAAAACTATTTTATCAACTTTCTCTTGCTTAATAGCACTTAACTTATATAACTGCTTCACTATGCTTTACAGCCTCAAAGCTGTTTACAGAATCAGCATATTGCCCCCAACAATCTGGGTCCTGTTTACCTATTTCAAGGTTCTTGAATTTCAACTTCATCACTGTCGCTTTCGCTTTAAAGAGAACATTACATATATTTAATGATGTGGGCTTTTACTACCAGAAAAATAGATGATTTCATTGTATTTCCCTCAGATTATAGAAGAATATAAATGTCAGTAAATTTTACATTTATAATAAAAGCAATTAGGTAAATAATTCAGAATTTGGTAATTCTCATTTCCTAAACCCGTGATGGTGAACCTATGGCACGTGTGCCGGAAGTGGCATGCAGAGCCATCTCTGCCAGCACGCAAGTCGTTGGCCTGGATCAGGTCCATTACACATGCACACCCGCCTCCTGCCAGCCAGCTGGTTGTTGGGTAACTGCTGCACATGTGTGAGGGGCGGGGTGTGTGTGGGAGACACACGTGCAGAGACGGGGCGTGTGCAGGGTGGGTCACGTGCATTGCATTATGGGTACGTGCACATGTGCATTTTTGGCACACGACGATGAAAAGGTTAGCCATCATCCCAAACGAAGGCTTCAGAATGTATCTTAACATGAATCTTTGTTTCCTATTTCAAGGATTTTCAAATTGATTCTGTAAAACCTGAGCATTCACCAGAAACAATACAAAAAATAAAATCAGAGTTATTTCTCATCACTTACAGCTTTGTCTCTTTTCCAAAGGCTCCAGGATTTATTTATTTAACTACTGTAACAGGTTCTCTGGCCTGAAAAATTTGAATTTTTGATATGATAGTAATTTTGCTTACACATATACTAAGTATAAATATGTGTGTAGATTTGACTTCTTGCTTGCTTCACTTTCTAAAGGCTGGTGATTTTAGCTCACCCATTGCATTGTGCCACTGATTTCTTAACTTACAAGTAGTTGACTGCACTTGCATAACTCACTGAGGCATAGCATACATTGTTTGAAATTATAATTAGTTTAGACAATATAGGAAAAATATACACATTTTACAATAGTTTTACCTACATATGGTTCAATTTAAAGAAATCATATGAATTAAGAATTTTTACATAGAAAACTACAATTACCAAGAATAATTGGAGAAAGATTATACAATAGTGTCAAATCAGCCAGAAATAGGAAGAAGACTGGAAGAAAGCATTTAGGTACATAAAAAAACGATACAGTGAAACCTTGGGTCACGACTGTAATCCGTTCCAGGACTTTGGTCACAATCTGATTTGGTCATGACTGGAAGCAAGACTGACTGAGCATGCATGGACAAAAAAAAATGGCGTGGAAGGGGAAATTGCTGTGGCAGGGAAAATCGCCGCAGCTGTGTTTGGTCACCACCCGAGGATTTGTTCGCGACCAGTCGGACATTTAGTGATTTTTTGGTCAGCACTCAATTTGGGCATGGTGAGAAGCATTCGTGACCCGAGGTTCCACTGTTTCTGTAATATAATTCTCACCAACCTGAGATTTTCCAGATATTTTGTACTCCCAAGCATTTGAATAGCAATTGAGAAAAGCTAGCAAAATAATTTATTTATTTTATTTATTTATTTAATCACACTTTTATACCGCTCCCTCTCCCAAAAAGGGACTCGGGGCGGTGTACAGCCTACTAAAAGCATACAATAAATACACAATAAATACGATTAAAAATAAATTAAATAATTAGATCCGGCTGTCTATTCAAAATTTGTTATAGTAGAACATGTTTAAAAACAAAATTGTCTTCTTAACAGTCTGTTTTTAAAAATAAAACTTTATTTAGGCAAATATTTTATTTATATAAAACTTTATTTAGCTTAACATGTTTCACACTGTGTCTAAACATAGGAACCTTAAAAAAAGCAATCCATTATTTTCAGATCTTGGATTTTACATTCTCATCCTAAAATTCTAAACAAGGCATTCATTTTGAAATAAACATTTAGACAATATAAACATTAGCAGGTATAAGCAACTAATATACCCAGCTCTTACACAGGCCCTTAGTGCCTTCTAAAATGCAGAAATACAGACCTTTGGAATTTGACAAAATTATAAAGTGCTTCAGTAAAAGATTGCTTCATTACGAAAGGACACACATGCCATACCAAGGATCAGTTGTATTTTGCCTGATAAGATTATGTGCCATAGCACTACTCATCTAAATGTTAGCAGTGCAATTGAAGGACAAGGATTGTCAAAGATGGCCAAGTTTCCTTTTTAAAGGATAATTCATTTTGCAAGTTAATTCATATTACTCTACATCACAATGCCCTTTTATGACCAGTTAAATATTGTTCATGCAATAAACCACAGGTAAGCAAAAATGGTTCAGTGTGTTCATCAAACCTGCTGATCCATTAATTCAGGTTCTCTGTGAACTGAAAATGAATGAAAACCTTCCATTTTCAATTGGAATTACTTTTGATTTTCCATCAAAAAGTACAAGCCCCAAATTTTGGCAGTATGATTTTTTAAAATTAGGATAACATGCATGAAAAGGAATAGTTACCTTTCTTACCTCATTAACAGGTAGTTAAATGAATTATTTCATCTTTTCCGCTACTTATCTTGCTTGGACATTTTCTTTTTCCTTTATTCCTTGGCTGTTGAGCACTGTTTCCATCTGGCTTTTCTTAATTGCCAAGATACGTTGCAAGATGCAATGATGACACCTGCTTTGTAATACCTCGGCCTACAGCTGATTGCAACAGATTAATTTCAGAGGCATAAACAAATGCAGAACCGATCATGATAAATGTCTTTTCTTAATATAAAGAACAAGAGATGTATGTTTGCACAGACATGCGCGGGGCAAAATCATACCATAGTAGGAAAGTTCCATAAAGCATAACATCCTTGTATGAATCAAGGGTATCCACATGGTATGGCAGGCTTGAATTTATTTATTTATTTGTTTGTTTGTTTTTGTCAATTGCTTACAAGATAATAGGTATAAGTAAAAACATAGTTATGAATACATGGATACATATAAGGAAAATAAAAAAGAAACAATAGGACAGGGACGGTAGGCACCTTGGTGCGCTTATGCACGCCCCCTACAGACCTCTTAGGAAAGGGATGAGGTCAATAGTAGACAGTCTAAGGTTAAAGTTTTTGGGGTTTGGGGAAGAAACCACAGAGTCAGGTAGAGTATTCCAGACATTGACCACTCTCTTGCTGAAGTCGTATTTCCTGCAATCAAGTTTGGTGCGATTAACCTTGAGTTTGTATCTATTGTGTGCTCTTGTGTTGTTATGGTTGAAGCTGACATATTCATTAACAGGTAGGACATTGCAATATATGATTTTATATATTATACTTAGATCGGACCGAAGGCGGCATAGTTCTAGGTTTTCTAGGTCTAGAATTTCGAATCTGGTGGCATAAGGTATTCTGCAATGAGTAGAGGAGTGGAGAACTCTTCTTGTGAAATATTTCTGGATTTTCTCAACTGTGTTAATATCAGATACGTAATGTGGGTTCCAGACTGATGAGCTGTATTTGAGTATTGGTCTAGCAAATGTTTTGTTCTCTCTAGTTATTAGTATAATATTACCAGAGAAAAAGCTACATAAGTTTAGGTTAACAACTCCTAATGCCTTTTTGGCTATGTAGTTACAGTGGGCTCTAGCACTTAGATCATTAGAGATGAGTACTCCAAGATCCTTGACAGAGTTTGGATCATCAACAAGGTCTTGACTATTCAGCCTATATTTTATTTTCTGATTTTATTTTCTTTTGTATTTTATTTTCTTTTGTTTTCTGATAGCGTGGAAGGAAGAAAGAAAGGAGGGAGGAAGGAAGGAAAGGAAGGAAGGAATTCCAGTTGCCATCTTGACTTCTTTGATCCTAGCCTGTACAAACTGCTGATATAGATTGAGGTTTTAAAGTATGATCTCAACATTTGTACATATGCAAATGCGTACTTATTTTCCTCACTTAGTATTGGAAGAAAATCCAGTGTAAGCAACTAGGAACATCTCTTAAAATATCAAATAACAACAATTAACATCAGATAAAACAACATTGACACAATATGCAAAACAGCTTGCTTTTGAGTGAAGCCATTAAGCTGCCTTTCCCCTTCCCTCCTCCTCTTCCCCTTCTTTACTTCATTGGACCCTCTTTCTTTTCCTTCCTTCCTTCCTTCCTTCCCTTCTTTCATGGGAATGGTGAAAATGAGAGATCAGAGTCCTTCTTTTATATGGACATCTTTTCCAGCTTTTGTTTAAACCAGGATCCAGTCTTGAATAGATCAATCAAATGTTTCTAATTTGGAGATCATTTCAGTCTACAGGGGCTGCCATATTGAACTGACAAGTCTTACTTACCAAGAATTATTGACTAGAAATCAACTTTTTAAATATGTGTAGAAATACCAAATGGACCCAGAAAACAAATAAGCATTTTATTTACAGGATAAGGGCACTTTGACTTAAAGCATAGATGACTAATAGCACGTAAAGACTTCCTTACTTCATGCAGACATGGTAAGGCAATTATGAATAGTTTGTCTGAGTGTATGTCAGAGTGATGATAACTGGGAACTAGGAAATGGATCCAGGTAATGGCGAAATAAATTCTGCCCTCAGCTCAGCAGAGCCTCTTGTATAAGGTAGAGGTTCCCCTCGCACATACGTGCTAGTCATTTCTGGCTCATGTGGCCGGCATGACTAAATGCTGAAAGCACACGGAATGCTGTTCCCTTCCCACCAAAGTGGTCCCTATTTTTCTACTTGCAATTTTTACATGCTTTCAAACTGCTAGGTTGACAGAAGCTGGAACAAGTAACGGGAGCTCACTCCGTTATGTGGTGCTAGGGATTCGAACCGCTGAACTGCCAACCTTTCTGATCGACAAGCTTAGCAGCCACTGAGCCACCACGTCCCCTATATATAGAAGTAAATGGCTGTATTTTTCGAGAGGTTACAATTCTTCTTATAGTTGGAGGAACAAGCTTCATTTGGAAAAGAATTTCATATAATTACGATCTCATGGCGAGTTGGCTGCAGCACATTGGCCAGGGCAAGTTGTCCTAGATTCTCTTTGTGCTCTCTGAACTTGGTAGTTTGCTGCAGACATTTCATTACCCAACTAGGTAACATTATCAGTGTTAGTCTTAGTGCACTGATGATGTTCCTTAGTTGGGTAATGAAATGCAAACTACCAAGCACCTGACTCCATTTTGAACAGTACAACATTGTTTTCGAAAGGAAAGGGAATTAAGTTTATTTTAAGGAAACTTCACATTCTCTGATCTCAGCTTTTTTCCCACTGTTTCTAAAATAGCACTGGAGTATGCGGAGGGATAAATATAAATGTTTATTTTTGTTGTATTACAGACACCTCTGCATTCCATTTGAGAGAGATCATCTTGGCTAGATGTTCTGGTCCAATTATCATGCTGAAGGCTCTGATTCTGCCCTGTACTCACATGAATAGAAGAGATTGGACTCCCATCTGTCAGGAATGATGTAGGATCTCCTGCATGGGCAGGGGGTTGGACTAGATGACCTACGAGGTTCCTTCAAACTCTTATTATCTGTTATCTGAATACAGGTTTCTCCAAATCTAGCCGCAAGTGCATTAATTTCTAAATCAGTTTGAAACCTGTGCTTTTTCAAAAACACAGATTCCAATCGGTCAATCAGAATAGAACTGAGAGGGATCTTGGAGGTCTTCAGACCCCTGCTTCAAGCAGGAGATCCTGTATGATTTGAGACAAGTGGCTGTATAGTCTCTACTTAAAAACCTCCAGTGATAAAGCACCCACAACTTCTTTTTTCATTTAAATATTTTTTATTGTTTTAAATCATACATTTCCTTTCCATGTTAAGAAGTGTGCTCATAACATGTCCAAAGTGTTAACATACAAACATACAAACATCATCATCATTATGATCATATATATATGCAATAATATATAAACAAATATGATAACATCAATCATATACATACATACATACATGTTTATGTTTTCATAGATTTTCACGGGTACAGGTATCATATCACAGAACTCAGGAGGCTACACCACAAAACCTCAGGATGTTGCAACACAGCCAATGACCCAGGAGATTACAACACAAGACCCAGGGTATCACAAGATTAGAACTCAGAAGGTCATCACACAGCCATTACTCAGGTCATTACAACCCAGGAGATTACAGCAAAAGACCCAGAATGTCAAAACAATAGAACTCAGAAGGTCATCACACAGCCCATTACCCAAGTCGTTACAACACAGGAAGCGAATATACACACAGCCAATACCTCAGCCACACATGTTCTTATGAAAAAGCCAGACAATCTGCAAACATCAACTCCATCAACCAATCAAGAAATGACAACACAGCCAACATCCCCACCAGTATATATAGGGAGACAGCAGCTCAGATCACGCTTTGCTCACACAAGCACAAAGCCGAAAGCACCAGCCTGAAGACGGCGAGTGAGATCTCGTCGAAACGTTGCTCAGATAGTCTCAATCTTACGTATATATATTCTATATATATATATATAAATAAATATGCACTAATATATAAACAAATATGATAACATTAATCAATTATAACATATATAATATTCCATTATAGTATTCATTATGTAACCATCAGAAATATTTACTCACCTGTTTTTCTTTCTCCTATAAACCATATTTCACCTAATTCCACTCCTCTAACCTCAATATCTGTCATTTAACCATTTATAGAATAGTTCCCATTTTGTGAAATAGTCCAAATCTTTTTTCCTCTGAAGGCAAGCCATGCCACTAGTTAATTGTTCTCACTATTAGGAAGTTTCCACATTGGTTCTCTCCTTGATTCATTTCCATCGATTGTTTCTTGCCTTGCCTTCTGGTGCTTTGGAAAATAAGTTGACCCCTCTTCTTTCTGATAAAACTTGTTCAATATAACATTTTTCCACTCATCTCCCCCCTTTGAATAAGCATTCCACCAAATACCCCAAATTCAGCTTCTTCTTCTCCCTCGTCACCATTTATATCTAGCTTGCAATTATTCCCTCCATTTCCTCTGCTGTTGATCTTTGATTCACTAATTTTCAAGTCTATGCAATCTGCTAATTCCCATTCCCCTTTGAGGAACAATTAAAGTATCTGGATGTATTTTGCCTACAGAAGAGACAACTTAGATCAGCTATAATAAGAGCAATCTTTAGATATCCGAAGGGTTGTCACACAAGAGGGAGTTCATTTAATCTCAGTTGTCCCAGGGGGCAGAATTAGACTCAATAAGTTGAAATTGTAAGGAAAGTGATTCAAGCTAAACATAAAAAAAAAAAAAATTCTCAACTGTCTAAGCTGTCAGACAATGAAACAGGCTGCTCTGTGAAGTGGTGAATTCTTCTTTGTTGGACATTTTCAAACAGAAGTTGGATGTTAAAGATGTCCTAGAAGATCCAACGTTAAGTAGGAAGTTGGCAAGGCTGTATTTAAGGTTCTCTCCAATTGCATAATTCTATTATCATTGTGATTCTAAACTAAAAACATAGCATTTGCATATAAATGCATAGCTATGCTCACTTTCTTAATAATATATGTCTAATATAACTATTAGCATTTCTTAGAGTGATGCAGTGGCCTAGAGGTAGAGTTCTTGCCTCGCAATCAGGAGACTGTGAGTTCGATCCTTGGTAAAGGCAGATATTTCTCTCTGGGCACACTGAGATTGTATCTGCTGAACAAAACTCCTCATTGGTGACAGGAAGGGCCTTTGGCCATTAAAACACTCTGCTAGCTCCATCCTGTTGCCCAGACTCCACCCCGCAAGGAATTATGGGATCGTTTAAAGGCAATGATCACTATTAGCATTTCTTATATTTACCCATAACTTCTAGAGAATTGATCATATTCCAGAAAATGCTCAGGATTTACCTGTTGTTTTTCTCCAGTTATTATTATTATTATTATTATTTAGGTTTTATATACCGCCTTTCTCCCGAAGGACTCAGGGCAGTGAACAGCCAACTAAAATACATGTAAACAAATATAAATAGTTAAAAAAGAATTAAACCCTAGGCTGTCCCTATAAAAATCTAAAAAACCCCAATTAAAATAAATTAAAACTTTATACCCCATCCCAACTAATCTAAAAACCCCATTTAAAAATCCT
>CM042846.1:92619012-92846957 GCA_023653725.1 Bungarus multicinctus | reverse complement strand
GCTTATGAATGTCTAAAGGGAAACTGAAGACTAAACTCAGTTCATTTATGTATTTTTTTTTAAAAAAAATAGAAACATAGGGATATTGGGTTGCTGTTGTTTTTTAAAAAAAGATAAGCATTTGTCTTCAAATTGTACTCGGCCTTAAAACAGTACTCGAATCTTTCAGCCAAGAATAAGATTTCACCCGTGATCTGTAATTTGAGGTAAGTCTTTCTCAGCCTAATCTTTCAGAACTGTCAATAACACTCAGCCACTTTTCAGAGTGGGGAAAAAAAAATAACTGGCAGAGATGAGCACAAATCTATTGTGGGAACTCAATTTTCAGACCTGGAATTTCCGAAGCGTGTGAGGGCAACTGTTCTCGGGAATTTTACTATCGGGAGTCACATCAGCCTGACGTTTTAAATGCATCTTGAAAAACCACACAGTCATCCGGCTTGAGTTTTTATTCCTATCGCAAAGCGTTTCTTTTCCTTTAACACAGTAACTAAGTTGGAAAGGATATTAGACAGTGGTGGGATTCAAATTATTTTACTACTGGTTCTGTGGGCCTGGCTTAGTGGGCGTGGCAGGGGAAGGATACTGTAAAATCTCCAGTCAGAGGTGGGATTTGCCGGTTCTCTGAACTACTCAAAATTTCCCCTACCGGTTCTCCAGAACTGGTCAGAACCTGCTGAATACCACCTCTGGTATTAGAAGTCTTCTAGTCCAGCCCCCTACTCAAGCAGGAGGCCTTACACTTTCTCAGACAAATGATTGTCCAATCTCTTTTTGAAAACTTCCAGGGATGAGGCACCAGAGGTGGGTATTCAGCAGGTTCTGACCAATTCTGGAGAACCGGTAGCGGAATTTTTGAGTAGTCTGGACAACTGGCAAATGCCACCTCTGACTGAAGATTTTACAGGATCCTTCCCCTGCCACGCCCACCAAGCCATGCCTATAGAACTGGTAGTTAAAAAAAATTGAATCTCACCACTGAAGACAAGGTGCTCCATACATTAATTTTTTCTTGGCTTTAGGTTGTTTTTCTCCTTGATTAGTTTCCATCCATTGTTTCTTGTTCTGCCTTTGGAGAATAGGTTGTTCCCCTCTTCTTTGTGGCAGCCCCTCAAATATTGGATGCTTGCTATCGTGTCACACCTAGTCCTTCTGCTTGTTAGACATAAACATACCCAAATCATATGTTTTAGCTTCCAGTCCAGGAAATTCCTCTTTAGTTCTAGATTGGATCTCTCCTTGATTAGTTTCCATTTCAATCATTCTTTATATTCTTTCCTTCCTTCCTTCCTTCCTTTCTTCCTTCCTTCCTCCTTCTCTTCTTCTTTCTTCTTCTTCTTCTTCTTCTTCTTCTTCTTCTTCTTCTTCTTCTTCTTCTTCTTCTTCTTCTCTCTTCTTCTCCCTCTCTCTCTTCTGCTTTCTCTCTTCCGTCTTCTTTTTCTTCTTTCGTCCTTCGTTTCTTCTTTCTTCTTTTCTCTTCTTCTCTTTCTTTCGTCTCTTTCTTTCTCCTTTCTTTCGTTTTCTCTCTTCTTCTCTTCTTTCTTCTCTCTTTCTTCTTCGTTTCTTCTCTTTCCTCTCTTCTTCTCTGCTCTTCTCTTTCTTCGTTCTCTCCTTCTTTGCTCTTTTCTGTCTTCTCTTCTCTCTCTTCTTCTCTTCTTCCTTTTTTCTTCTCTGTGTTCTTCCTTCTCAAATCTTCTCTCTTTCTTTTTCTTTTCTTCTTTACTTCTTTTCTTCTTCTCTTCGTCTCTTCCTCTGCTTCTCCTCCTCCTCCTCGCTCCTCCTCCTCCCTCCTCCTCCTCCTCCCTTCTTCTCTTCCTCTTCTTCCTCCTCTCCTCATTTTTCCTCCTCCTCCTTCTTTTTCCTCCTCCTTCCTCTCCTCCTTTCCTCCTCTCCTCTCCTTTCTTCTTTCCTTAAGGAATTGACTTGATAAGAAACTCAGCATGAGAACTTTAATAAGGGCTTGGCTCATTTTCTTCCAAATATTATAACGCATAAACATTTCAACGGCTCCTCCGCTATGCATGAGTATGTCCTACAGAACAGAAGAATCAACATAATTTGATGCTAAATGGGCAACTTAACATGACACCAGAGAATTGCTAACGACTGCCTCGCTATTTGTATGCCTCTGATGGATATTTTAAACAGTTTTGTGCAGGGAAAGCCGTTCGCTCCTGTGATGCTGCATTTCTGCCATTAAAACTCGCTCTAACAGGTCTCTGCCAATGGCAGCCTCTGTTGACATCAGGAAAGAAAGATGTTTTCTCTATGGGTTCAGTTTGGTAGCCATTAAAATCTGCCTTATGCAGAAATGTGTGAGACAAAGGCATTGGAAGAACACTCAGGGAAATTAAATGTGTTTCTGGAAAAAAAAAACTGAGAGAAATGTATCTAGGTTGGTTTCCCGCTGCTATCTCTAATGGTTTTGATGGACTTTTCCTGTATTTTTATTTCTTTGAATTTTTTCTACTTCCTATTCTCACTAATCATAGGGCTGGAAGCAGGGGTTGGCTTCAAAAATGTTAGCAACAAATTCAAGTTCATCAACAAGATGAGATGGTTGTCTAATTTTGTCTTGAAAACTTGAAACAATGGAGCACCCGTAACTCTGAGAAGCAAGTTGTTCCACCATGGATTAATCATTCTCACTGTCAGGAAATTTCTCCTTAGTTCCAGCTTGCAAGACGGGAGACTATAGTCCTCAGCACACCCAGGAGGACTTAACTAGAAAGACTGCCTGTCTTAATGGCAAGATTCGTCATGGGCCTTACTTAAGAGCAATATCTAACCACAGGCCAATATCACCAAGAAAATGTTGACATCACTTTAATTTTAATTCTACTGGAGGCGCTACATGTTTGTAAAGAGATCTTAATGCATTTAACGTAAAAGGTAAAGATTCCCCCTCGCACATATTATGCTAGTCATTTCCAGCTCTAAGGGGTCGTGCTCATCTCTGCTACAAAGCCGAAGAGCCAGCACTGTCCGAAGACATCTCCATGGTCATGTGGCCGGCATGACTAAAAGCTGAAGGTGCATGGAACACTGTTACCTTCCCACCAAAGTGGTTCCTATTTTTCTACTTGCATTTTTTACCTGCTTTCAAACTGCTATGTTGGCAGAAGCTGGGACATGTAACGGGAGCTCACTCCATTATGTGACACTAGGGATTCGAACCATTGAACTGCCGACCTTTCTGATGGACAAGCTCAGTGTCTTAGCCACTGAGCCACACGTCCCCCAATGCATTTAAGGGGGAAATAATATCATGGACTTCTGGAAAGGATGTGGCAAACAGAAGAGGAGATGATGATGATGATGATGATGATGATGATGATGATGATATATCCATTCAGTCATGTCTGACTTTTGGCAATTTGACAGGCCAGGACTCTGCACATCTTCTGATTAACAGATTAACAGAGTTGGAAGGGACCTTGTAGGTCACCTACTCCAACCCCTGTCCAAGCAGGAGACTCTACACCATTTCTGACAGATGACAGTCCAGTCTCTTCTTGAAAGATTTCAAGGATGAAGCACCCACTGTCAGGGTTCCAAGTAATACATCCCTTTCGAGGCAGGCATATTCCTCAAGCAACATTTTATTGAGACATATCAAATTGACACAGGCTTGGTAGAAAACCAGCTCTAAGTTCCCGCCTGTTTTACACCCAATTAAAAGTAAAACTTTGTCACTTCCCCCCAGAGTCTCCAGTCACATGATCCAATCAGCATGCAGTCCAGTAGCTAAGTGACCCCAGTCTCCACCTTTCGAACACCTGCACAAACATCCTTGATTCCCAGGGGAAATAATTTATTTAGGCTACAACACCCCAGATATCTCTTCACATACACACTACATCCCCTTAGCACCAGGCTGTGTTGACCCTGAAGCAATGCGAAGAGGATCCTCCTTAGATGAAAGCTACAAGAAAAAAATGGCCACAATTAGGCCAGCTTCATGGTTGACACCCACAACTTCTGAAGACAATTACTATTTCCTTGAATTGTTCTGTGCTCTGGCTGTCAGCATTCCAAAGAAACTCCTTGTATCCATTCAATACTCAGAGTCTATCCAAGTAAGAATTTAATAAAGAAGTCATGTTGGCACATCTGGGAAAACCCAAATCTGAAACTTCCGGGTTTTCCCTTCCCCAAGTGAAAATCAAAGATCCATCCCCTGCACCCATCAGTCCATCACATGGCCCAATCAAATGTCATTGAAACAGAAACCACTTCTTCGTTCAGCCCACTCCAGGTGCAGGATGACTTGACTTTTGAGAATAATGTTATTTAGTCTAGATTCCTACTCACTAAGAATTCCCCCCTCCCAAATTCCCAGGCACTAACTATGGCAGCCTCGAAGCTTCTATAAAATGTTTTTTTCCCAAAGTTTTTTATTTTATTTTGACAACAAACATTGACAAATACAAACATAAAACATCAAATAAAACCATCTTTCCATTGTACAATGTGTTGGTTGGTACATATCTTTTGTGCACAATATCAACAGTTTTTCCCTTCAAAATGCATTATTAAAGTTCGTATTATATAAATCAACTATACATATTATAACTTCTTATTAGACTTTGTTTATAAGTTCGTATCATCTTTTTTAAGCAAATCTCAACTTTACAAAACCTAATTCATAGTATCATTGTAATCAATTATAGCATATGATTACATTGTATTATCATTACTATAATACTGTAATATTGTATTGTATTTTATTTTCTTGTTTTCTTATCTAGCCATTGATAAAATAAATCCCAAATTTTACAGTATTCTTTATCTTCTTGCTCTCTAATTGCTAATGTCAATTTACTCATTTCTGCACATTCCATTATTTTCTTAATCACCTCCTCTTCTATCGGAATTTTTTCACTTTTCCAATTTTTGGCAAATACAATTCTAACTGCTGTTAAAACATTTATAATCAGATATATCACTTCTTTACTATACCCTGAAGCTTCTATAAAACTTTTATAGCTAATAAAATATGGCTTCCATGGCTGAGATTGGCTGGTGTCCACTTTGATGGTGGCCGGCCAATGAGTTCTTCCTTTTAGTGCTAATTCTTACAAGCATAATCATTTTCTCTAGCAAATTCTCCCACATGACATGGCCAAAATAAGTATGATTTTAAATGAAGGATACCCCTAAAGAAACAAGAACGATGTTAAGACCAAAATCTGTGGCCAGTTGCAGGCTCCGGCCTGGCAAAATCTCTCTGGAGGAACGAGAGATCTTGAGATTGCCCAAACACACTCTGTGCAGCTGGGAGTTAAGGGATCACATCCACCCTCATAGTTTACCTTTAAGGATTCAAAGTCGAAATGATCCTTTTTTCTTAATCACTCTTGCAGATGATATTATAATAATAAAAAAAATCTGGAATATGCAGAGATGGATAGGTTCCCCCTAAATATTAAAGGAAAAGAAGATTCGGACTATTTCAAAACATGGGAACTATTCTATAAATGATTAAATGATACATTGAGGTTAGAGGAGTGGAATTAGGCAAAATATAGTTTATAGGAGAAAGAAAAATGGATGAATAAATATTTCTGATGGTTAGATAATCAATACTATAATGGAAGATAATATATGTTATAATATGATCGATGTTATCGCACATTTATTTATATATTACCACATACTTGTGTGTGTGTGTGTATAAAACCATAATGATGACGATGATGTTTGTATGTTAACAACTTGGACATCTAGAGAGCACACTGCTCAACATAGAAAGGAAATGTATGATATAAAACAATAAAAATATTTTTTTTAAAAAAGAATTATGTTTTTTAATTGTTTGAAAAAGTTGAAAATGAGAATGAGGCCATGATACGTGATTCCATATTTCTACCTACTTTGAGACTTCACATTCTCTAAATAGATAGTATTAGAGTTAGGTTAAAATCAGTCACCCAAATGGAAAATTCCATCAGAAAGAAAGATCAGTAAATTAAGAGGCAATATCAGCAATCTCTAAAGAATATCAAGGAACTGAAATGATAAAATAATAAAGATCAAGAGAAGTTTATTGCAAAGATGTAATCTTGGCATAAAGTGATTAAAAGAAATTTCAGAAGAATTAAAACAGGGAGTCATGGCTATTTCAAAGAAAATTTAATGATATGTAGATGGAATAAATTAACTTTAGCAAAAATCAGCATTTGAACAAACCAGAATTTGTTTAATAATGCACTGGCTGGAAAGATTTTAGTAACTTAGATGCTTGTCCTGATTAAAAATGAAGAAATAAATAAATTTTGCAGTTACATCTGAAAAATCCCAAAGAACATAATAGAGATGTAAAAAATGGATAAAAAAACCTGAGAACGTTAGCTCAGTCAAAGTGGATGATTAACTTTCATATTATCAGAAATGATTAAGGAAATTATGATTAGATGTTGGGTCAAGTCGATTACAGCTAGTCTTCGACTTTCAACCGTTCATTTAGTTGACTGTTCAAATTTACAACAACATGAAAACTTGATTTATGACCATTTTTCACACTTAGGGCTGTTGTGGCATCCCCAAGGTCACATGATCCAAATTCAGACTCTTGTCAACTGGCTCATATTTATGATGGTTGCAGAGTCCTGAGGTCATTTGATCAGCTTTGGGAGCCTTCTGTCAAGCAAAGTCAATGGGGAAGCCACATTCACTTAACAACCATGTTGTCATGTCCCCATTGGAGCCTGAGTCTTCAGAGGAGCACAAGCCAGAACTGGGACTGACAGAGGTTGAGGAGGCAGCCCTGGGTGCCTTGGGTTTGGGATGGCTTTCCAGAATGGAGGAACAGGGGCAGGATGACCGAGAGAGGGGGAAGAGAGGGCAGTCAGTTGAGATGAGGAACAACGGAGCTCAGGTGATGAGCGAGGACTGTCCCCTCCTGATCCCTGATCATGGAGAGTGGAGAGGAGGCAGGAACAGTGCTAACCAACTTGATGACACAGGAGGAGAGTGCCCTACTCCTCTTCACAAGGCACACCTGGGGACTGAGACTTAAGGAGATGATGTGGAGATGGACAGTTGTCAGGAACAAATGCTGAATTCATGGAATTCGGTGTGCCGTTGCCAATGTCTGGAGTTTGCAGAACTTCTTGCCTTCTTCCTTGCTTCATAGACTCATTACTTTGTTCCTTTGCCTTGCTGGACTTCTTGCTTTGAAGCCATTGTGAGGCTGCTGTGTGTGTGTGTCTGTGTGTGTGTCTGTATGTCTGTGTGTTTTTTGCTCTGGGACTTGCCATAAATGTGGGAGCATTTGAGGGAAAGTTGGAGCAATAAAGGGGAGTGTGAACTATCAGCTGGCTGTGTTGCCTTCATGCCTTGTAACAGGTCACCACACAAGTTACTGACTTAACAATGGCAATGATTCACATAACAACTGTAGCTAGAAAGGTTGTAAAATGATGCAAAGCTCTCTTAACATCTGTCTTGTTTAGCAATGGAGAATAGCTTGACTTTTTCTTCTTTGTGACAACCACTGAGATATCAGTACACTGCTATCATGTCATCCCTAGTCCTTCTTTTCACTAAACTAGACACACCCAATTCCAGCAGCCATTTTAGCTTCCAATCCCCTAATCCTCTTCGTTGCTCTTCTCTGCACTCTTTCTAGAGTCTCAACATATTTTTTGTATTGTGGTGACCAAAAGTGGATGCAGGATTCCAAGAGTGGCCTTACCAAAGCATTGTAAAGTGATATTAGCACTTCACGTGATTTTGATTCTATCCCTCTGTTAATGCAGCGTAGGTAGGAGTGCATTGGCTTTTTGGGTGGATGCCACACGCTTCTGGTTCATGCTTAGATGGTGGTCTACTAGGACTTCAAGATCCCTCTCACAGTTACTACTATTAAACCAGGTCCTACCTATTCTATATCTGTGGAGTATACCCATTCTATACCATTTTACAGACATGATGTTCTGACCCGGCTTCCAAACACAACAAGTCCTTTGTAGTTAATGAAACATTCCCTTTATTAGGAGAGCCAGCAGCTGCTCTCTCACAGCAGGCAACAGTCTCTAAGTCCTGTGGAAAGTGACGCTTGTTCCCTTTCTCCCTGAACTGGCTCAACATATTAGGGGTCTCTCTCTCTCTCTCTCCCCACACTTGCAAAGGAAGTCCTAGAAGGTGTGCTCGTTTTCTTCCAACAGCACACACACAAACACACATGCTCAGAAGGCGCTGCCAATTGCAAGAAGAATTCTGATAATTTCCAGACAGGAGTCAGAAGTGCAGGCTATCCGTGGCGGACCAGCAGGGAGATAAATAGTTGCCTGCCACACCTATTCATCTCCTACCCTTGCCTTTTATTCCCAGAGCTAGGGTGGGGCTTCACTAGCAGCGGTCCAAGGACCAGCTTATAGATTTCCACTGTTCTCCTCTCCTCTGCCTTCTGTGCATCCGCATGTCAGGCACTGGACCCAGCTGTATCTCCTCTTCCTCATCAGCCACTTCTAGAACTGATTGCTGTTGACTCTCCATTTAAGGGCTGATGGACAGCCCAGGCTCCACCACTGTCTCTTTCTCTTTGACAGCTCCATTCCCTCTTCCTCTTTGGAGTTCTCAGATTACTTTGATGCTGGCCCTGACTCCCACACTGCCTCCTCATCTGATTTGGCTAGCAAAGGGGCCAGTGGTCGACAGGCCACAACACATGAGTTGAGTTCAGTTCCAGCTGACTACATGGAAACACTCATGGTATCTTTTGGCAATTGTGAAAAGGTTTCCTTCTTCCAGCGTGGTGCTTGATTTAATGGCCTTTTCTACAGCCTTGGAATTTCCTGTTGTCCATGTGCTGAGCAGGGTGGAATCTACTTCCTTTTGAAAGCCTAGAGAAAGTCATCCAGATGCAACTTCCTTCTGGGTTTAATAATCCTTACTTAGAAGCTAATTTTGATTCCCATGAAATATACGAGAAGTAATGAACCCTTGCAGTGAAGCAACATCATAGAACATCTTCCTTCTCATACTCCATTTGCTCAGTCAACTAAGGTAGTAAATTAATGTTTCATCAGTCCAAAACTGGTTCCAGTCATTGGGCGTACTCTCCATTTTTAGATCTGATTTTGTGGAGAGAAGGGATCTTTTCAACCACTCAATTTTTTTTCCACCTTGTACCTTGAAAATAATCCATGAAGTTTCCTTCCTACTTAGCTACTGTCTCTCTTCCAGTGACACAATTGTACCAAAGTCAGAACAAATAGGAGGGCCACAGGATTATTTGCTTCACATCGAAAGACTTATGCGGTGTGTCACCATGAGCACCCAGGAGAATAAAACTGCTCCCTAATCACTCTCATTTGGATGAAGTAATGATTTTAATGTAGAGTGGATCTCATTAATTAACTCTCAGATTTTAATTAACTCCTTGCCTAATTCACCTGCCACCGTGCATTAACACAAATATCAACCTAAAGTGAATTTTTTTCTTTTATTTAAAAGTTACATGTAGATGTATGCTCACCTTACTTTCAAAACCAACTGACCAACTAATTAGTCCTGAACTTTGGAGAGGGATCTCTTAAAACAAAAACAATGAGAAAGCAGTTAGGATGTTGTTAGGATGTTGTTGAGTGCTGGTGGTACGGTGGTTGAAATGCAGTATTGCAGGCTAACACTGCCCACAATCAGGAGTTCAATCCTGATGAGGCTCAAGATTGACTCAGTTTTCATCCTTCTGAAGTTTGTAAAATGAGGACTCAGATTATTGAGAGCAATATGCTGATTTTGTGAACCGGTTAGAACAGGGGTGTCAAACTTGATTTCACTGAGGAACACATCATGATTGTGTTTGACCTTGGGGGGGAGGTAAGCATGGCCAAGGAGGGTGTGGCCAGGGAGGGCATGGCCAGCTTAACAACACTTGTGTTGGGGGCACCCAGATGGCTTTCATGCCTATGGTAGGACTATAATTCACCATCTCCTGGTGATTGGACCAAAGTCACTCAGCTGGCTTTCATGCTTAAGGTGGGACTAGAACTCACCATCTCCTAGAGATTGGACCGAGGTCACCGAGCTGAATTTAATGCTTAAAATGGGACTAGAACTCACAGTCTCCTGGTGATTGGACCGAGGTCACCCAGTGGCCTTCATGCCTAAGGTGGGTCTAGAATTCACTATCACCTGGAAATTGAACTGAAGTCACCCAGTTGTCTTTCATGCCTAAAGCAAGTGTAGAACTTAATGATTTCTAGGTCAGCACCTTAACTATTATAGAGAAGAGCCAAGAAAACAAATGAATGGATCAGAAATAAATCCAGAATTCTCTCTTAAAGCATGATGACCAGGCTCAAATTATCATTCTTTGGATATGTTACGTGATGACCCAACTCTTTTGACAAGTCTCTAATGCTGGGACAGAAAAGTGGTGATAAGAAAGAGGGGAGGATGGCCCACAGAAAGGTAAATAGACTCCACTGCAGTGACAAAGATTACCTGTCATGACCCTGTCAGAGTCTGAATCTGAGGAGGAAGATGAATAGCCATCAGGGAGTGGGAACGTGGCTCCATTGGCTGTGGAGGAAACTAGGGAAGGGCAAAGTCAGGCTGGGCAGAGCAGGGAAGAGGTAGAACAAGGGAGAGGGAGTTCAAAGGAAGAACAAGGCCCACTTCCTCTTCATCCTAGGGCACGAAGGAAAGAACAAAGAAGAGAGCAATGTGGGTTGCATGGCTTATGGTGGAGGAATGAGCCCTGATTCCTTTCACAAGGCATACCTGGGGAGGGAATTTAAAGGAGAGGCTGTTGGGAGGGGTGTTTGTCGGGAACAAACATTGAGTTTATCTAATGTTGGCTACTGTTATCTGAGTTCCTGGCATCCTCCCAACTGGTTTGATTTACTGCCATATTACTTCACTTCTGGAACTCCTTATCTTGCCCTGCCGGATTTATTACCTTATCTTGTTTTGTTGGATTTATAGTTTAAAGTTTTCTGTTTACACCATGTTGGTCTAGAATATCTGTAGCCAAAAGCTGTTGCAGGTTCCTGGGAGAGTTTTTCTCCAGACTGGAAGGTAACCAGAATATTGGGGACAAGGTTGGAGCTAATAAAGGGACTTCTATTATTATCTGTCTGTGTTGCCTTTGTGCCACGCCCCGGGTCATCACACTACCATTGGAAGACCTGAAGATTGGAGACAAATTGTTCTGAAAATAATCCACCTGGATAGACATTAAGAGTTGACAACAGTTGGATGACATATCATCATCGTATCAAATCAATCAGAACTTTTTATAGTTGCTTTCAAAATACTTTGGAAGTTTTGCATTAACAGAAACCACGTGTTGTGTTGAAATCCTTTTTAAAGGAAACTTGGAAGTCAAAGTGATATCACCATTAAATGAATGTGCTTAAGGCAATGTGGATGAGAGACAAAGGTTTCAAACTTTATCTCAGTTGCTAGCCAAATAAAGCCCATCCGAATGAAATTAGCAAAAGCAATTTGGGACAAAGGTTTCTTCTTTTAAAAGAAAAAGAAAAAAAGAATAGACGAACAAGAGCATTTAATTACTGAGAAAAATGGAACAGGCTCAGCAGGAATAAACCTTCCAAGTTGTGACATAATGTTTTCAGGCTGTGAAAAGAATGAAAACTGATTTTTTTTTTTTTGTCCAACTGTCTTACAATCACACTGCTTGGTTGGCTGATTTTCTCACTTTATACAGAGAGAGAGAAGAAAGAAAAAGAAAGAAGAGAGAAGAGAGAAAGAAAGAAAGAGAAAGAGAGAGAGAAAGAGAAAGAGAGAGAAGGAAAAGAGAGAAAAGAGAGAGAGAAATAAAGAAAGAGAAAGACAGAATCTTTGTTTCTTTAATGCATGACACGAAGCCAAGAACTGATCTACTCTTTGTTGTAACAAAAACCTTGTTTCCCCCCAAACAACCAAACCACTTTGAAAATAAAACATTTGTTTAGCTTGTAATCAATAAATAGTATATACTGGGCTCCCATCAAAGCTGAGTAGCTCTGATCAAAGTGAGTAAATCAGGTTTCCCCACATTTACACACCCTTAAAAACAGACAATAAAAAAGCTAAAAAAAGGAAACAAAAGGTCTAGAACGCATCCTTTCCAGCAGCAAACACCCAGATAAGCAGGGATTAACACCAGACAAACAAGCAGAAAAAATACCTTAATCAAGGCACTACCAAGGAGAGAACCACTCTCCCACCAACACCAGCAAGAGAAGTTACAGCATATAAACCTCACACTCACTGATGATGTTAGCTAAATAGGGTAATGAAACATCTGCAAGAAAACAATTTGGCACAAAGAGCACCAAGGATTCCACACAATTTGAATCTGAGTTAATTCTCTTCTTCTTTTTCAGTCCAGGTTTTTTTTATTTATATATAAACATTTTGAATATAGTGTATTGTCCGAGCGTATCATTTTACAAAAGAAAAGAGGAAAGAAAGTAATAGTGACATATTAAATAGTATTTAATCGATAAATACTATTTACTGCATGTCCCTGCAGTTTTCTTAGCTTATGGTTTGCCATTGCCTCTTTCCTAGGGCTGAGAGAGAGTGACTGGCCCAAGATCACCCACCTGGTTTTGTGTCTATGTTGGATCTAAAACTCAGAATAGAATAGAATAGTATTAGTATTTAAATAGTATATATGCTGATAACAATAGTAGTAGTACAACAGAATGATTTTAACCAAACTTATACTTATGATAGCTTATTTATAATCCTATTGATTATCTTGGCATACTTATAGTTACAATCCATAGGTTCTTTCAGATTTTCCTGAAAATACCGCCTACCCCAAAAATAAGTCCTAGCTTGATTTGTGTGCCCAATATAAGCCCTACCCCCAAAATAAGCCCTAATTAAGATCCCACCCACTCCAGAGGGCACGGGTAAAAATTAAGCTAGGGTGGAGATAGAGAGGGTGGAGCTGCCCTACTATTTACCTTTGAACAGTTGTAGCCAGGCCTCACAAACCTTGACACCTGCCTTGTCAGCCCATATCTTTTGCAGCCTGGCAAGGCTGGCAAGGTTTTCCTGAAGGCCTCTGTAGCTAATAACTAAGCTCTGGATTGATCCAGAGCTCTTTTATTGGCTTCAGGGGCCTCCAGGAAAGCCTTGCCGGCTGCAGAAGAAATTCCTGAAGGCTTCTGACAGCGAAAAGGAGGCTGGGGGCAATGCACACAAGTGAGGTTAGTTAGTGGATGACCTCCCCCCAAAATAAGACCTGGTGCTTTTTTTGGTGGCAAAAAGAATATATGACAGGGTCTTATTTTTGGGGAAAACACGGTAGTTTGCTCAAGGTTGAATTGTAATCCAAGATGCTTGTTTAATGGTTCTTGGTAGCTGTAGCCAAAAAGATTCACATTAGGTGGGTTATGGATGCAGGAGAGGGAAGGAGAAGGAGAAAAGGAGGGGGAAAGGGAAATTGAAAGGGAAGGAAGAGGAGTGGGAGGAGAAGAAGAGGAAGGAGAAAGGGAGGAGGAGGAGAAAGGGTAGAAAGTGGAAAAAGAGGTGGAGGAGGAGGAAAAGGGGGGAAGGAAAAAGGGAAGGGGGAGAAGGTAGAGGAGAAGGAGAAGAAAGGGAAAGGGAAAGGGAAGAGGAGAATTACTCATCTAATGCATTGTATGGCATTGCTCCAAGTAGCATCCTGGGAAACCTATTTTCTTCCTTTTGAGTTTCCCATCACAAAAGATAAAAACACTCTCTGTTGAGTGATTTTCAAGCACATCTCTACCCCAATTTTAATTCATATTGATGTATATTGTCAAGGAATCTGAGCAAAAAATAAATGAAGATATTTTGTTTATACTCAGGCACTTACCAAGATGAATAGTTCATAAACAATTGACAGTGCTTGATTGCTCTTCCTGCCTGATGCTGGCATTTATTGGTCCATAAAGTCACAGATTTCTGCTAAGTTGAATTGATTGCCTTAATAGTAATTAATTATCTGAAAGCAAAATAGGATGCTTCCCCTGAAAAGATTTACTGCTGGCTGCTTATACCCAAACCCACTTTTTAAAAACATCTGAGAACTCTCGGATTCTTCTCTTTTCAACCCGACCTGCTACATTTCAAGTAGAAGTGATTCACATCGCTGCGAGTATAGAAGGAAGCAGAAAGAAAGGAGGAATAATTCAGAATGGAATCTGTCATGTGCACTTTTATAAAGACACCACGGCCCTTGAAATATACAAGCAGTAATTTTTTTGGGTGAAAGCAAAGTGGAAATTATTTTGAAAAATTACTTTGAAGAATTGACAGGGAAGAAACCACAGTGTGATACCCCCAGTTCAAGTTCAGGAATACACAGGGGTGGGATTCTATCTGTTCTCACCTATTCGCTTGAACCGGTTGTTAACATTCTAAGCAGTTCGGAGAACCGGTTGTTAGAAGAAATTACTGGTCTAATCCTGTAAGGAAGGCAGGAAGGAAACATTCTGGTGTTGCTTACAGAAACTGCCTCTCCGTTAACCCTTATTACATTCTTGGCAGGACTAGACTGTCTCAGGAACTTCTCTGGAGGTTTTTTCCCCTCCTTTGCTGGTACTTTGCTTGTGTGGAATGACCATTCAAAGTTACAATGGCACTGAAAAAAGTTACTTATGACTCTTTTTCACACTTACGACTGTTGCAGCATCCCCACAGTGATGAGAGGCCAGGCGAGGAGATGCGTTCCTCAATGTGAGTGATGTTGAGTTGGACATACCCAGCCAGTCACATGACCACCAAGCCACACCCACTAACTTAGCCACGTCCACAGAACCAGTTGTTAAAAAATTTGAATCCCATCCCTGGGAATACAGATCTATCAGGATCATCCTAAAGATAGGAAGTGTAGAAGGTTAGCACCAGTGGTGGGTTTCCAATTTTTTTCCTACCAGTTCTTTTTTTTTTAATAAACTTTATTAGCCTTTTATATCTTTAAAAACCAAACCAAACATATAAATATTATGACATTAACAGTGTGTGACATCTATCTCATATACATTTATTTTGTGCTTATTTATAAATATATACATTTCATGCAAGTATAAACTTTTAATCTATGAAATGCTTATCATTACCTCTTTTCATCATCCCTTTGTCCTAATTCAATCCAATCGTACAATTTTCCCCAAATTTTATAATATTCAGACTCATCTTTCTCTTGTAACATCAGGGCTAATTTATCCATCTCGGCACATGCCATTATTTTTTTGTATAATCAGTTGATCTGTTGGTATAGAGTTCTGTTTCCAACATTGAACACAGGCAATTCTAGCAGCGGTTAAAATATATAATATTATGTATTTTGTATATTTCTCATATTTCTTTTTAATCATTCCTAATAAGATTAATTCTGGTTCCAAATCTATTTGTTCCTTGAGAATCTCTTGCAAACACTTTTGAATTTTAAGCCAGTACTTCTGGGTTTCTAAACAAGACCACCACATATGATAGTAAGTACCTTCTTTCTTCTTATATTTCCAACATGTTGGATTCATGTTGGGATATATCTTTGCCAATCTTGCCAGAGGCAGGTGTCATCTATAAAATACCTTATAGATGTTCTCTTTATATAAAACCAATTTTGTTAATTTATAATTTTTTTATTCCAAATATTCTCCCACTCTATCAAGTTTATGTCCAATATTTTAAGCCCTTTGTCCTACCAGTTCTATGAGACAGCGCTTCTTGCGCAGAGCTCAAAGACTGCCCTGTGTGTCAAGACTGGTGAGCTGAGCTGTTTTTTAGCTCAGCTGAGGTGCGCGATCCACTCTGCAGTACAAATCAACTGAGCTAAAAAACAAGAGAATGTAGGAGAGGTAACGGCGGGTGGGTGGGTGGGGCCAGCCAGAAGTGGTATTTGCCAGTTCTCTGAACTATTCAAAATTTCCACAACCAGTACTCTAGAACCAGTCTGAACTGGCTGAACTCCGCCATCTTTGGTCCAATCTAAGTATAGTATATAAAATCATACATTGCAATGTCCTACCTGTCAATGAATACTTCAGCTTCGACCATAACAACACAAGAGCACACAATAGATACAAACTCACACCAAACTTGATTGCAGGAAATATGACTTCAGCAACAGAGTGATCAATGTCTGGAATACTCTATCTGACTCTGTGGTTTCTTCCCCAAACCCCAAAAACTTTAACCTTAGACTGTCTATTATTGACCTCACCCCTTTCCTAAGAGGTCTGTAGGGAGCATGCATAAGCGCACCAACATGCCTACCATCCCCGTCCTATTGTTTCTTTTTATTTTTCTTATAGGTATCCATTTTATGTATTTATAACTATGTTTATACTTATACCTGTTATCTTATAATTGTTTGACAAAATAAAATAAATCAAATACCACCTTTGGTGAGCACCTACCTCTCTCCGAGAAGAATGAAATATTTTGAGACATATTAAAAAGGAAGAATATTATATTTCCCTGGATGAGAAATGGAGAAACATGGTTGAAAACTGTTCTTCAGGACTCAGTGAAGAAAACTGTTCTTCAGGACTCAGTGATTTTCCCATGAAAATGAATGAATGAGTGAGTGAGTGAGTGAGTGAATGGAAAGAAAAAGAAAGAAAGAGAGAGAGAGAGAGAAAAGGAAAGAAAGAAGGAAGGAAGGAAGGAAGGAAGGAAGGAAGGAAGGAAGGAAGGAAGGAAGGAAGGAAGGAAGGAAGGAAGGAGAGGTTAAACAGACAGACTAATAAAATTGGCAGGAACCTTGCAGGTCATCTAATCCCATCTACCACCCAAGGAGGAAGGAGGCAGGGAGGGAGGGAGGGAGAGGGAAGAAGAATGAAGGAAGAAAGGAAAAAAAGGAAGGGAGGAATGGAGAGAGCAAGGGAGGGAGGGAGGAAGGAAGGAGAAATCTTGTCATGTCTTATTTCTTCCTAACCAATTTTGCTACTTAGCTTTTTTCTAAGTCCTCTAATCTTCCCTTTGCCAATGACCTGCACAATGAAGCCATGTACAGTTAGATCACATCCATGTGAAATATTTATCCAACAATGAATTATTTAATATTTTGAAAGAAAACTTTTGCCATTTTTATGCATGTGGCCAGCTGTGCCTGGGACTCATCAACAGTTTTATGATCCAGAGCAACTAGTGTGCTGGCACCAGGCAAGTTTTTGCTTTTGCTGGTGCAGGAACTGATTTTGTCTCTATGTCTGTGTTTGTATATGTGTATGTGTGTGTTGTTATTACTATTTTAAAGGAAAACAACAGAAGGGATGACAGTGGACTATGTTATCTAAAGGAGACATGATAGCAGTGTTCCAATATCTCAGGGGTTGCCACAAAGAAGAGGGAATCAAGCTATTCTCCAAAGCACCTGAAGGCAGGACAAGAAACAATGGAGGGGAACTAATCAAGGAGAGATCCAATCTAGAAAGTGTGCAGAGAAGAGCAACAAGGATGATCAGGGGACTGGAGGCTGAACTGTGCAATGAATGGTTAAGGGGACTAATATCTCTCATGTAATGAAGAGAAGGAAGATGAGAGCATTCTCCTAATATTTGAGAAGGTGTCACCGAGAGGAGGGAGTCAGCTTATTCTCCAAAGCATCTGAAAGCAGGACAAGAGGCAATGGATGGAAACTAATCAAGGAGAACACCAACTTAGAAAGAGTGCAGAGAAGTGCAAACAAAGATGATTAGGAGACTGGAGGCTAAAACATATGAAGAACGGTTGCAGGAATTGGATAGGTCTAATTTAATGAAAAGAAGGACTAGTGGTAACATGACAGCAGTCTTCCAATATAGCTTGGAAGAAGAGATAAGTCAATCTATTCTCCAAAGCACCTAAAAGAACAACAAGAAACAATGGATGGAAGCTAATTAAGGAGAGAAACAACCTAGAATTAAGGAGAAACTTCCTAACAGTGAGAACAATCAACCAGTGGAACAAGTTGCTCCAGAAGTCACTGGAGATGTTTAAGAA
Source organism: Bungarus multicinctus (assembly GCA_023653725.1). NCBI lineage: Eukaryota > Metazoa > Chordata > Lepidosauria > Squamata > Elapidae > Bungarus > Bungarus multicinctus. The sequence continues at coordinate 92,829,029 of CM042846.1, read as the reverse complement.
GAGATTGGACAGCCATTTGTCTAGAATGGTTGAGGTTCTCCTGCTTGAGCAGGGGGTTGGACTAGAACAATGTACACCAATCCATCAGTGGCATGCCAGCAACTGGGCTGTGCAAACAAGCGAAGGTCCATCCATGGTATGCAGGCAGCATGCAAACCACACCCCCTTCAATATGTGGAAAAATCTTTCTCCATGGAACTGGTCCCTGGTGCCCAAGAGATTGGGAGCCACCAGACTAGAAGACCTCCAAGGTACCATGCAACTATGTTGTTCTGTTCTGTTCCATTCCATAAATTCAATTTTATATTTCCTATTCTACTATGCTCTACCCTACCCCATCCTACTCTACCCTACCCTATTCTATTCTCTATCCTATCCCAGCAAGGCTATCTTACCCAAGTACCATCTATTTTGCATTCCTGGAACCAAGATATTTTGGGAGACATCTTCAAATATGCTTCAGAATGTTTGATTAGAGGTTAAGAGCTGGCCTAATCATTAAGGCAAAGCAAACAACAACAACAACAGCAACAATACGAAAGTGTTCCTGTGGCTTGTTGGAACAGGTGGCAAAATAGTGCCAAGCTACCACTATCACTGGAGGCTTTCAAGAAGAGATTGGACTGCCATTTGTCAAAAATGGTGTAGGGTTTCCTGCTTGGGCAGGGGTTGGACTAGATGACTTACAAGGTCCCTTCCAACTCTGTTAATCTAATTTAATCTAATCTAAACTACCCTTCTGTGTACAGTTCCCCATCATGGCATTGTTATGACAATTCAAGCTATCATTGCTTCTGCATTGTAATGGGAAAACTCTAAAGATGTGGCATTGTACTTCTTGACATGCAAAGCAAAACATTGATGTTATCCTATTTATGTTGCCATCCAGATTCATTTCTGGCAAGACCTGGATCAATTTACATGCTGGTGCAACAAAGTTGGTTAGAGGACTAGAGGCTAAAACATATAAAGAATGGTTGCAGGAAGGGTGTATCTAGTTTAATAAAAAGAAGAACTAGAGTGACATGATAGCAGTCTTCCCAATATCTCAGGGGCTGCCACAAAGAAGAGGGAGCCAAGTTATTTTCTAAAGATCTTGAAGGCAGGACAAGAACCAATGGATGGAAGCTAATCAAGGAGAGAACCAACCTAGAGCTAAAGAGAAATTTCCTAACAGTGAATACAATCAGTGGAACAGTTTGCCTCCAAAAGTTGTGAGTGCTCCAATGTTGGAGGTATTGATAGAAATGGTACAGGGTTTCCCACTTGAACAGGGGATTGGACTGGGTCTCTTCCAACTCTGTTATTCTGTTAATCCATTTCCTATGTGCAGTTCTGCCATCTTGGTTCTCCAGTAGATCTTAGATTTCACTTAAATCAGGTTCTCACCAGCTTCTCAGTGTAACTTCTTGTAGCCTATCGGGTTGGTGTTATTACTGATTGATTATACATGGCTGGGAGGTTTAGAATCTTCTCAATTATTTAGACCTACCTGCATATGTTGCAATTCCCACAGCTTCATTGGATCATGATGCCACATCTGCCATCTTGTAGATTTTGACACCTACCAGTGGGAGTTATCTTTTTTAGATGTTTCAGTGATGTTTGCAGCTAAAACTTGCTCAGAACTGAGAAGTGTTAGGACATAGTACAAAAATTATACAAAAAAGGGAACTATTGACTGCATGAGTGCTCAAGGCAGAAGTACTAGTGAAATTCAAGTTGTTCTTCAGCTTTCATAGGAGGTTCTGAAAAGTCAAGCAGCTCTCTTCCTGGAGATATGTATGGGGTCTCTTTCAAGATGTGACTCCACTAGTGATGAAGGTAAAACAGACTTTTTCTCAAAAGAGGAATCTCCTTTCTACATTATATGGTGGAACTAAGAAGTTAATTCTCCTAGAAGAGACTTTTGGAGATCAGCTCATCTAAATGTGAACTTTTGGCCATGCTAACTTCCATTTCTACAAGATAAGATCCAAGAGGCTCTTCTCAAAAGAGGAACTTCCTTCCATCATTGTGGAACTCAGAAGCTAGCTCTCCTAGAAGAGATTCCAATGGTTCACCAAAATTTTGGACAGCAGTTTATCTAAACATGAACTTTTGGTCATGCTGGGTTAGATACCAAGTTCCTTTTTACAAGGCAAGAGCCAAGAGGCTCTTCTCAAAAGAGGAACTTCCTTCTGTAATTGTAGAACTCAGAAGCTAGCTCTCCTAGAAGAGATTCCAATGGTTCACCAAAATGTTGGACACCAGTTCTTCTAAACCTGGACTACAGCTTAGACAACAAGTTCTTTCTCTACAAGATAAGAGCCCAGATAGTCTTCTCCAAAGAAGAATTTCCTTTCCACGTTGTGTCATGGTTGTCCCAAAGGTGCTTTTTTTCCATGAGGCAAGTGGAGTTTCTGGTTTTTCTTTGAAGATGTTTTGGTTCTCATCCAATAAGCTTCTTCAGCTCTGATTGGATGGTGGGGAATGGAATGATTTATACTCCATGCAGACAACTGGTTGTTTGCATCCTTTTAGTAGGTCATTAAGGTCACCTGGAGATTTATCTGTGTCATCAGAGTCACCTGAGTAGTGCAAATTGGTGTGGAACCTTCTTACAAATTACAGATTAACAGAGTTGGAAGGGACCTTGTGGGTCATCTAGTCCAATCCCCCACCCAAAGAGGAGACCCTATACCATTTCTGACAAATGGCAGTCCAGTCTCTTCTTGAAAGCCTCCAGAGGTGAAGCTCCCACAACTTCTGAAGGTAACTTCTGTTCCATTGGTTGTTCTCACTGTCAGAAAATTTCTCCTTATTTTCAGATTGAATCTCTCCTTGTTCAGTTTCCATCCATTATTCTTGGAACTGTTGAAAGGACTGTGTTGTAGATTGGAACTAGATGATGTCATTTCCCTCACCCTCTGTTGAGAGAGGCTTGTTCAATTTTGACATAGATGGCCTCCTTTAATCCCTCTTTCAAACCAGCAATCCTCTCTGTCCAAAATATGGACTTTGTGGTCTTCAAAAGAGTGGATGAGAAGCGAAACATCTTCAAAGAAAAACCTGAAAATCCAGTAGACTCTTGAAAAAAAGCACCTTTGGGATTCCCACATTGTGGAGCTTAGAAACTAACTTTCCTAGAAGAGACTCTGGTGGCTCCCACAAATGTTGAATGCCAGCTCTTTGAAACCTGGATGGAGCATGGCCATACTACCTTAGACATTGAGTGCTTTCTCTGCAAGACAGAACCTTGGAGAATGACTTCAGCTGTCTGACATTAAGAAACCAGTCTCATAATCAGGGAGCTGATTTAAGCCTTGCTTAAGTGAACAGATGATTACTGCTCATTGCTTTAACTGAGATATAAATTATCAAATACGGTAGCTCAGGTACAACGATGAACGACAAAGGCATAGTCTGAAGTTGGTCACGAAAACCTTCCTCATCCTTAAACGGTGCTGTGAGCAGCTTCCAATCAGAAGGTGACCTTTTTGATGGAATTCCTGCATCCAGCAGAGAAAATTCAATTTCATCCAGGTTTGTGCAGGGTGCCTCCTGCAAATTGATTTCAAGTTTGCAACCTTGCTTGTTTCTGCTCAGAGGAAGGCTTTCCCTTTCTCTCTCTCCTCTCTCTCCCCCCTCTCTCTTTCTTCTACTATTTTAATCCTCTTCATCTCTTACTGTGGCACCAGAGGAAGAAGTGTGTGTGATGCTCTGAAGCAAAAAAATCTATTAAGAGTTCAGCCTCTACATCATCTTCATTTTAGACTTGGTCAACAGTGAAGCGTTGCATCTTCCAATCCCAGATTTTTAACATTCTGGCCATGTTCCAGATGAAAAGAAATGGAATTAGGTGGCAGTGTCTCACTAAGCTTAATAATAGCTGGACTCAATAACATAAGGTGTTAAAGGACAGAGCTGTCCTATCTCTGGAAACTTGGTCAGGAGCAGAGAAGCTGTGACCTCCAGGTGTCCATTAGCACATCGCCAAAGCTATTTCTGTAGCCAACTAAAAAGTCAGGAGGCCCATGGGTGGCCCTCTGGCCCTCCTCAACCTTTGATCATTCTACTTGAGTTGGTTGAGTACGTAGGAACTAGTTGATGAGAACTTTGCTCTGAGAGAACTTTATGGATGTCTAGTCCATTTCTACTCTTAATACAAAGTGTTGGTTTTGACTCTAAATTGGAAAGCAAGTAGGTCTCAACTGGAAAGCAAGTAGGTTGTCAATCAGAGGAGAACTTGACCTCAGATTTTTCCATTAGTGCTAGCAGAATTGTAACAAGCTACAAAGGGTTGGAGAACTTCCCTATGTTACCTTCTCTATTTTCTGTATAGCACCAAGTAATGTCTTCCCATGTGGCATGATTTTGATGCAGAGGACTGTCAAATCTATTGCAAAGACCCAACTTGGTTTTTTTATGGGTTCTTGGAACTGTAGAGATTCTCAGTCATCCAGGTCCTGGTTGTCCCAAAGGTGCTTTTTCAGGAGGCAGCTGGTCTCTTTCTTGATTTTTCTTTGAAGACTTTTCGCTTCTCAGCCAAGAAGCTTCTTCAGCTCTGACTGGATGGTGGAGAATGGGAGGATTTATACTCCTTGCAGGCAGTTGGTCATTTGCATCCTTTAGAGGGTCGTTGAAGTACTTGGAAATTTATCTATGTCCTCAGGGTGTCCTGAGTGAAACATCTTTAAAATAACAACAACAACAAGAAAGTCCAGTAACCTCCTGAAAAAGTATCTTTGGGACAACCATGACCTGGATGACTGAGAATCTCTATAGACTTTTAACTAGACAATTTGGGAAGAACACTCTTGGAATGAGGTAGGAGTAGGCATGGATTACCAGAGGGAAAAAATCAGAGACTATAGGAACAAGGATCACTACTCAGGTGACCCTGAGGACATAGATGAGTCTCCAAGTTCTTCAACTACCCTCTAAAAGGATGCAAATGACCAGCTGCCCGCAAGGAATATCAATCCTTCCATTCTCCACCATCCAGTCAGAGCTGAAGAAGCTTCTTGGATGAGAAGCGAAACATCTTCAAAGAAAAACCAAAAGGTCCAGTTGCCTCTTGAAAAAGCACTTTTGGGACAATCTTGACCTGGATGACTGAGAATATCCATAGACACTCTACTTCCTTTGTAAGTGCATAGGGCAATTGCATTACATTAGGAATGGGATTCGCATCACAACAACACAATGTTGTTTTCCTCTTTTGCCCCCTATTGACAGAATACAGAATAATACAGCGGGAAGGGACCTTGGAGGTCTTCTAGTCCAACCCACTGCTCAAGCAGGAGACCCTATACCATTTCAGACACATGGTTGTCCAATCTCTTCTTAAAAACCTCCAGTGATGGAGCACCTACAATTTCTGAAGGCAAGTTGTTCCACTAGTTAATTGTTCTCACTGTCAGGAATTTTTTCTTTAATTTCTAGATTCTCTGTTCCTCTTTCAGTCATTATGGTCAGCATTCCAAGTAAAACTCCCCACTTTCATTCAGCAAACAGAAACAAAGTTCATCCAAGTAAGAATTTATTAGAGAAGCCATATTGGCACATCTGGGAAAACCCGAATCTGATAGTTCTGGGTTTTCCTTTCCCAATTGAAAATCAAAAGTCCATCCTCTGCACCCACCAGTCCATCACATGGTCCAATCAACCATTGTCCCAACAGGAGACATTCCCCAAGACACTCCTCTCCAGGTGCAGGGTGACTTGTCCTTGACTGTATGAAAATAATGTTGTTGAGTCTAATCTTCCAGCCTCTCTATGAAATCCCCCTTTCCAAATTCCCAGGCATTAAATGTGGCAGCCTCGAAGCTTCTAAATAAAATATGGCTTCCAAAACTGACACGTATACCTATTGAACCTTGCACACACACACTCAAAAATGGAGAGTTTCTTTACATTTTCAATATTATTCCTCTAGAACCTGTACGAGCCACTGGTCTGATTTTCATGAGAACTTCAGCCTGTTTTCTCCTCCTTCTGGCACAGAGACCCAGTTCAAATTCTTCTTGCTTTGCCCCAGAAACCAATCCATCACGCCACCGTCAAATTAGAAAAAAAATCTCGACTTCATTAGAAATTAGAAATGCTTGATGAGGCTTCTGATAATTGCTCAGTGGACCGATTTGGGTTGGAGAAAGTCCTCAGCTGGTTTGTGAAATCCGTCCCTCAGCGGTCGTAAAAGCAGCCATTCAGCAAAAGGAAGATGCACATCATTTGCAATTACTCCACTGGTAGCTGTTTTGATAGCTCCTCCTAGTTCTAAGCAATCACTTTAATTGTCATCCCCACCTAACAAAGATCTGTATTATTAACTCTTTTGGAGGTACAGAGGACTAGTTTATTTATTAAATTTTCACAGCAACAGCATTTGATTTATATACCACTTCACTACTTTAAAACCCTCTTTAATTGATCTACAGCAGGGGTGTCAAACTTGACATCGGAGTTGTGTTTGATCTTGAGGGGTGGGGTGGGGGCGTGGCCAGCTTGACATCACTCGGGTCAAGGGCAGGACTTCCCTGAGACCAGAGATGGTATTCAGCAGGTTCTGGCCAGTTCTGGAGAACCGGAAGCGGGAATTTTGAGTAGTTCAGAGAACCGGCAAATCCCACCTCTGACTGGCCCCATCCCCATCTATTCTCTGCCTCCCGAGTCCCAGCTGATCGGCTGGGTCTTCTTTTGATGCCCTGCAAAGGAGAAGGGAGCTCGAAAGCAGGTCAGTGGGGTGGGGAGGGAATGGATTTTGCAGTAAGTTTCCCCCAGGAGTGGGAAGGGAATGGAGATTTTACAGTATCCTTCCCCTGCTCTGCCCACCAAGCCATGCCCACAGAAACAGCAGTAAAAAAAATTTGAATCCCACCACTGCCTGAGACCCTCTCTCACTCTCATTATAATCTTCCTTCCTTCCTTCCTTCCTTCCTTCCTTCCTTCCTTCCTTCCTTCCTTCCTTCCTTCCTTCCTTCCTTCCTTCCTTCCTTCCTTCCTTCCTTCCTTCCTTTTTCCTTCCCTCTTTAATCTCCTTTCGTCTTTCCTTCTTTCTCCTTCCTTGCTCTCGTCCCCTCTTTCCTTCTTTTTCTTTGTCTTTCCTCTTCCCTTTCTCCTTTCCTGTCCCTTCTTGCATGCTCAAATGCAAAAGGGGAAACATTTCTCCATTTGTTTTGTTTTTAATTTGTTTTGCTAGGCCTCTGCCAGTGAAAACAGAGCTCAGGAGGGCTGCATGTTGCTCCTCAAACTCCTTTTTCACTGGCAGAGGGCTGCAGGAGGCCAATGCAGCCAAAACAGAGCCCTGGAGCACCTCGCTGGCAGAGGCACCATGGACAGGTCCTTTGCTTTTTCCAAGGCAGCCTCATGGACCACGTCTAAGTATCCCATGGACCAGATCTGGCCCAGGGGCCTTGAGTTTGAACACCTCTGGTCTACAGAGTCAGCATATTGCTCCCAACAATCTGGGTCCTCATTTTTTCAACCTTGGAAGGATAGAAGGATGAGTCAACCTTGAGCCAGTCAGGATCGAACTCCTGGCAGTGGGCAGAACTAGCGCCACCACAGCTCTTATGTGCTATCCATCTAGCCTGTTAAGGCAACTCTGGGTAGCTTACAAAGAGTGAAAAAGATAAAAGTGAAAGTAAAGTTTTCCCCTTTCCAGTTATGTCTGATTCTATGGGATGGTGTTCATCTCCGTTTCTTAGCTGACGGATCCAGCATTGCCCGAAGACGTTTCCTGTCGTCACGTGGCTCACATGATTGTACACCAAGGTCCACGGAATGATGTTACTTTCTCACTGAAGTGGTACCTATTTATCTACTCGCATTTACATGCTTTCAAACTGCTAGGTGGGCAGGAGTTGCAACAAGGAACTGGAGACTCGCCCTGTCCCATGGTGCTCGGGTCTCAAACCTGGACTGTTAGCTCTCCAGTTGACAAGCTCACCATCTTTCACCACTGAGCCATCTTGCCCTCAACAGAAAAGATAAGCATTAAAATAAATTCAAATTTTGAAAGCTATGTAAAAATTAGAATCAAGAAGATGGATGGTACCAGGATGAGATCTTACCCCATCAAACACCGTCAGGAAAGAGACAACCTTTTCCCCTCGGGGTCCCAGGTCAACCATTGGAACCAAATTTTAGTACCCTTCCAGAAGACCAAAAGGACGAGATCAGTTCTCATCTCTGCTGGTTGGAGTGTTCCTTCTAGACCAGTGGTGGGATTCAATTTTTTTTACTACCAGTTCTATGGGCGTGGCAGGGGAAAAATACTGTAAAATCTCGATTCCCTGTCCTACCCCACTAACCTGCTTTCCAGCTCCGTTCTCCTGTGCAGGGCAACAAAAGAAGACCCAGCCAATCAGCTGGGACTCGCGTGGCAGAGAAGAGATGGGGGCGGGGCCAGTCAGAGGTGGTATTTGCTGGTTCTCCGAACTACTCAAAATTTCCACTATTGGTTTATCCAGAACTGATCAGAACCTGCTGAATACCACCTCTGTTCTAGACTCATTCATTCTTATTTTGCACATTAGTTTTGCAATCCAATCCTCAATCTTCTCTCTAAGTGGTCGACCAATCTCATTACAAGCCTGTTAGTCTTTCATTTTGATATTTCATCCCATCTGTTCAGCACCCATTCTTTTTAATTTTAATTTTTCCATCTTACCACCTACATTTCTTTTTTTTTTTAATATTTATTTATTCAAAATTTCCAAAAATTTTAAAAAGAGAAACAAGTTCTCACATTTTACAGCGATATCATAGCAGTGTACATATCCTTTAATAACAGTTAAGTTCATTTACCACAGGTATATCTGTAACTAATTTACTAATTTCTTACTTGTTATACTATGGTTAAAGTACAATACTTTTTTATCTATATTGCTTTATATATATATACATAAGTCATATATCATATTCTTCTTTGAAATTTCTTTAGCCATTTTCACAAAACATTTTTACTCCCTTTTTTTGAACCATTTATACCATATATTCCATATCGTAAAATACTCTTCTTCTTCCCTGTTTTTTAATAACATTGTTAATCTAATAATTTCTGTGCATTGATGTAATTTATTAATTACTGCTAGATCTGTGGGTGTTGTGGTCAGTTTTCAGGTTTGAGCAAGAGAAATTCTTGCAGTGGTTATAATATGTAATATTAGGTGTTGATGTTTCTTAACCCATGTCGGTTCTAACATACCTAGCAGGAAGAGCTCTGATTTAAACTTAATCTTCTGTTTTGTTAACTCCTCTAACCATACTTGAATTTTGAGCCAGTACTTTCGTACTTGGGGACACGTCCACCACATGTGAAAATACGTACCCTGGCTATGATTGCACTTCCAACATTTGGGTGACAAGTTGGGGAACATTCTAGCTAGTCTCGCTGGTGGGAGGTGCCACCGATAGAACAGCTACATTTCTCAAGTAACCTAGTACATTCCACATATTTTTATGTTTCTCTTGGCATAACCAGTTTTCACTTCTGTATAATATAGAGAGGTTAAGGAGGATGTTTCCATAAACAGCCATTCCTTTCAGAGACATCAATTTCTCACCGCCGATTGTATTCCACGTACTACTTTATTACCAATGGCAGATTTTAAGCTACCTCCATCCATTCTCCCTAGCTTTACTAAACATTTTACTAAAGCAGGCAAACACATTTACTTGCTGTTTTCCCCCTCCTTGCAATTTATGTATAACTTAAAATTGTTCAGACCATTTTTATGTTTCCAGTTAAATGCAAACACCTTGGTCGCATATATTTATTCATTATGCATGGTTATATCATACATTTTATTTTAACATTCACTGTAAATTATTCTGTTTCTTAGTCAACAACATGGGATCTTCTGCATATAAAATTATAAAAAAAAAAAAAAACATTTGCTTTCCAAACCAGCATATCTTTAATGTCACCATAAGCATTCTGTATATATTTATTTATAAATACATTAAACAATCAAGAGATAACTACTCATCCTTCTTATCTCCCAGAATAATGTCAAACCCTTCACTAAGCATTCCATTTATTTCATGTATGTTTTATTTTCATCATATACCACCTTTATAATATTTGATAAACTGTTCTTAGCTGCATTTCCCTCTGCAAGTTTAATCTTAATAGTTCCTCTCCATCTTGTACTACTTCTTTGCTACAAACATTACTCTCACTATACATAGTACAGAATAATTGTCTCTAGGACACCCCTGGAGAAGCTATTCCATGAATCTCAGCCCTTCACAATAATAAGGAACTACAAGAAGTTTCCTCCGGGATGAATAGGTCATTTCTGGTTAGAGGAAATGATCCAGAAGTCCCTTATGATCAAGGCATATAGGACTTTATAAACTGAAAGTGCTTTGGATTGCACCCAGAATAACAGAATTGCAAGGGATCTTGGAGATCTTCTAGACCAACCCGCTTGCTCAAGCAGGAAACCCTGTAACATTTCAGATAAATGGTTGTCCATTTTTTTCTTAAAAACCTCCAGTGATGGAGCACCCACAAGGTTCTCGGGGCAAGTTGTAGCACTGATTCATTGTTCCTACTGTCAGGAAATTTCTCTTTATTTGTAGGTTGGAATTTTCCTTGATTAGTTTCCATCCACTGTTTCTTGTTCATCCTTCACATGCTTTGGAGAATATGTTGTCCCCAGGGGTGGGATTCAAATTTTTTAACAACTGGTTCTGTGGGTGTGGCTTAGGTGGTGGACATGGCTTGGTGCTCATGTGACCGGTTAAGTATGGCCAACTCAACATCACTCACATTGAGGCACGCATCTCCTCGCCTGGCCTCTCATCACTGTGGGGATGTGAAAAATGGCCATAAGTTACTTTTTTCAATGCCATTGTAACTTTGAATGGTCACTCCACATAAGCAAAGTACCAGCAAAGGAGGGGGAAAAAACTCCAGAGACAGGAAGTCTAGTCCTGCCAAGAATGTAATAAGGGTTAACGGAGAGGCAATTTCTGTAAGCAACACCAGAATGTTTCCTTCCTGCCTTCCTTACAGGATTAGGCCAATAATTTCTTCTAACAACCGGTTCTCCGAACTGCTTAGGATGTTAACAACTGGTTCTAGTGAATAGGTGCGAACTGGTAGTATCCCACCTCTGATTGACCCCCTCTTCTTTGTGTCAGCCCCTTAAATATTGGAAGACTGCTATCATGGCACCACCTGGTCCTTCTTTTCATTCAACTAGACAAACCAATTCTTCAGATATAATTTTTCACCACCACTCCCCTAATCATCTTTGTTGTTGTTCTCTGTACTCTTTCCAAAGTCTTGACATCTATCAAAAGATAGAAAACAATGATGTTGCTAGTCCTTCTGGATAGTATAAATAGATGATAGATAGATTAATAGATTTAACAGAGTTGGAAGAGACCTTGTAGGTCATCTAGTCCAACCCCTACCCAAGCAGGAGATCCTACATCACTTCTGACAGATGGCAGTCCAGTCTCTTCTTGAAAATCTCCAGGGATGAAGTTCCCACAACTTCCAAATGCAACTTCTGTTCTGCTGGTTGATTGTTCTCATGGTCAGGAAATTTCTCCTTATTTCCAGGTTGAATCTCTCAGTTTCCACCCATTATTCCTTGTCTGGCCTTCAGATCAGTGGTGGGATTCAAATTTCTTTATTACCGGTTCTTTTTTTTTTCCAAAAAGTTTTTAATTTTTATTTTTAAAAAAAATCTTTACTACCGGTTCTGTAGGAGTGGCTTGGTGGGCATGGCAGGGAAGGATACTGTAAAATCTGAAGTCAGAGATGGCATTTGCCGGTTCTCAGTCCAAATTACTCAAAATTTCCGCTACCGGTTCTCCAGAACTGGTCAGAACCTGCTAAATACCACCTCTGCTTCAGATGCTTTGGAAAACAGCTTGACACCATCTTCTCTGTGGCAGCCCCTCAAATATTGGAAGACCGCTATCCTGTCTCCCCTGGTCCTTCTCTTCCCTAGACTAGCCAGGCCCAGTTCCTGCAACCGTTCATCGTACGTTTTAGCCTCTCTTAAACATATTGCCAAGAAAATCACAGGAACTTGTTCCAATAGTCACTCGGTGTCAGAATTCACCCCAAGGATCATAAAAACAACACAAAATGTTTTTCTCAGCTCTGTTACTCTTTCAAATCCCTTTCACACAAAAGAGAAAACTGGAAAAGTAAAGTTTCCAAAACAAATCATTATATGTATGGAAGATTTATATGTATGGAAGATTTTTTTTTTTTAATTCAAGCCAACTCTTCTTGTTGCGTTCGCTGTTCAATAATGCCCCAGTCAGTCACAAGAAATAGACAAGGGAAGAAGTGTTGGAGAATTGATCTCTCTGTTTAGATGCTTGTCTCTCAGATATTTTCAGAAGCTCTTGATATGTGTGGATCAAAGCGAACATGTCCAGGCAGCACTTAATGGAGTCAGAGAAAGCTTTTTTCCCCCCCCCTTTTCATTTTACAAAGAGATGTTTGAAGAAAAATAAAGTCAAGAAAGTAAAACAACAAAGCCCAGCTTTGCTCTTTGGAATGGCAAATGCTTGAGGGCTGAGGGTCTCTTTTTTTTTCCCCTTTAAAAATGTAAATAATCTATTTATCCAGATTTGAATGTTTGCTAGAAGGTTGTGAATAAAACTGGGTAACATAATCAGTTCTAGAAAATAGTGGGATTTGCAGGAGGGAAGAGGAGGAGGAGGAGGAGAAAAAAGGAAGAAGCAGAAGAAGCAGAAGCAGAAGAAGAAGCAGAAGAAGCAGAAGCAGAAGCAGAAGCAGAAGAAGAAGAAGAAGAAGAAGAAGAAGAAGAAGAAGAAGAAGAAGAAGAAGAAGAAGAAGAAGAAGAAGAAGAAGAAGAAGAAGAAGAAGAAGAAGAAGAAGAAGAAGAAGAAGATGGCTGTGGGGTCCTTGGTAGTCTTTTTGCAGACGTTTCATTACCCAATTAGGTAACATTATCAGTGGTAAAAGGGAGTGAGTTTGCAGGGAGGAGGAGGAGGAGGGGAAGGAGAAGGACTGTGAAGTCTTTGGTGCTCTCTGGACTTGGCTGTTTTCTTACAGAATTTCATAACCCAACTAGGTAACATCATCAGTGCTAGAAGATGCAAACCCACTTCTCTTTCTCCCCTTTCTTTATTTCTGATAGAAGAGAATATGTGTAGCTGAGGGTTAATCTGTGAGGCCCTTGGTGCTCTCTAAGTTTATTTACATTTTACCACTTTCTTCTAGCACTGATGATGCTACCTAGTTGGGTCATGAAATGTCTGCAAGAAAACAGCCAAGCCCAGCGAGCACCAAGAACCTCACAGTTCTTCTCCTTCTCCTCCTCCTCCTCCTCCTCTTTCTCCTTCTCCACTCCACAAGGCCCCTCCCATCTAGCACTGATGATGTTACCTAGTTGGCAGTGGTGGGATTCAAATTTTTTTTACTACCAGTTCTGTAGACGTGGCTTGGTGAGTGTGGCATGGCTTGGTGGGCATGGCAGGGGAAGGATACTGCAAAATCTCAATTCCCTCCCCACTCCAGGGGGAAGGATACTGCAAAATCCCATTCCCTCCCCACCCCACTAACCTGTTTTCCAGCTCTGTTCTCTTGTGCAGGGCAACAAAGGAAGACCCAGCCGATCAGCTGGAACTTGGGAGGCAGAGAATAGATGGGGTTGGGTCCCTCTATTTGCCGGCTCTCCAAACTACTCAAAATTTATGTTACCAGTTCTCCAGAACTGGTCAGAACCTGCTGAATACCACCTCCTTCTCCTCCTCCTCCTTCTCCCACTCCACTCCACAAGCCCCAACTCCCTTCTAGTACTGATGATGCTACCTCGTTGGGTAATGAAATATCTGCAAGAAAACCACCAACTACTGAGAGCAAAGGACTCATCATTTTAACCCTGAGCTACAAATATTCTCCTTTATAGTTTTTTGACAGGCGTTTCATTACCCAACTCGGTAACATCATTGGTGCTAGAAGGGAGTGAGATTTGCTCTCTGTTTTTATACTAGTAGCTTGTCCTATCACCTCTCTATTTTTTGATCCTGGGCTTCATTTTTGCTATAGTCTGGCAAAGAGTCACAATCATACAATGGCCGTTTTATGGCTTCGTGATTTATCCTGTGTCTTGAGAGGATTTTCTTTCCTTTGAGTGGCAGTATAAAAAGGATGCAACCCAAGATTTCTGGAGCAGAGGAGAAAAACAATATGTGGTACACACTTCAAAAGTTGTGTCGGGAAACCCATGAATTGCTTTTGATTAACGCATCCTGTTTTATTGCAAATCCATCAAGAACTCAGAAAGGGCTCGGGTCAAAATGGGGAGAGGAAAAATACATATATACAGTACCTGCCGGCGTTTTGAATCATATTCCTCTCCATTTTGTCATGCCTTGATCGTTAAACTATGATTTCTTTTGCACTTGTTTATTCTTCCGGCGCTGTTTTCCTGTAATGGATGTCAAGGTAATAAAGACTCTTTTGTGAAGGAGCCGAACAGATTGATTTGGGGGGGGGGGGGCTATTAAACATTTAGAGAACGTTGGTTTCTATTTTTATGGTCTCTGGCATCTCTTGAAGGTCAGCTGGTGGTCCAGGGTCTGCTGCAACAGGTTTCCACTTGAATAAACTCATCTTCCTAAATGCATTCTTTGTGACCCCAAGAAAGGCAGAACGCCAGATCTTGTGATTTATTTATTTATTGGTATCTCACCTTTATCATTATTATTTTTTTTTTACAAATAACCCAAGACGCCAAGCTCATGCAACATATCTTCTTTCTCCTCTTTTTGCCACAACAACAATCCTGTGAGGTAGGTTGAGCTGAAAAAGGTGGACTGGCTCAAAGTCACCCAGCAAGTGTTCGTTCCTAAAGCAGGACTAGAACTCACTGTCTCCTGGTGATTAGTCCAATGTCACCCAGCCAGCCTTCAGGGCTAAGGTGGGACTAGAACTCACCATCTCCTGGTGAGTGGCCCAACGTCACCCAGCCAGCCTTCAGGGTTAAGGTGGGACTAGAACTCACCGTCTCCTGGTGACTGGCCCAACGTCACCCAGCCAGCCTTCAGGGCTAAGATGGGACTAGAACTCATTGTCTCCTGGTGAGTGGCCCAATGGCACCCGGCCAGCCTTCAATGCTAAGATGGGACTAGAACCAGGGGTGGGTTTCTACCGGTTCTGACCACCTCTGTAGAACCGGTAGCTCTGAAGAGCAGAACCGGTTCTATGTCTGTTGATGTTTTTGCCCACCCGGGCTCTTACCTGACCTTTATTTCCTGATTTTTTCCAACTTCAGCTGCCATGTGAGGCACAGCTGCAGTTTAAAAAACAGGAAAAGAGGGCTTTATCAAAGGCTGCTTCTCTGCACGCAGCATGCTGATGACGATTTACAGTGCCGCACTGCAGTGTGCAGGGAAGCACATCGTAAATCACCGAACCTCGTAAATGACCAAACTGGTAGTTAACCCTGTCAGATCCCACCCCTGACTAGAATTCACCATCTCCTGGTGATTGGCCCAACGTCACCCAGTGACTTCCATGGTTAAAGAGGAACTAGAACTCACAATCTCCTGTTTTGAAGCTTGGTGCTTCATCACTAGTCCAAACTGGCTCTCTAATGATGTGATGTACAATAAAATTGCTCAAAAGAGCAAAAGTTATCACCTTTGAGTGGACAAAAAAATTTTGGGGGGGAAATAAAGAATCCATTCCATCCCAAAATACAGACAATAATTACATGTATCACTTTTTAAAAAAATTTCTTCATTATTTTCTATTGGACAACTGCGTGATGTATAGAACCTGAATTTTGGGTGCTCTATTGTTAGAGCTTTTCAAGAGAAGATAGGATAACAATTTGTCCTGGATTGTATAAGGACTCTTGCCTTGGAGAGAAGATTAAACTAGATAACTTCCAAGGTACCTTCTAGCCTTATAACTCTACAAATTCTGAAAACTTTGGATGTTTTTCCAGGAACTGTTTATTTACATATTTTCCAGTGGAAAATATATTCCAGAGGTTGGGCACACAAAGATGTCTCACCTCACAAAATGGCTGCCTAGAAATCATGTACTTTAAAAAAAAAAAAAAGGAGAAGCACTGGTTTGAAATTCATTTGTTCATGATCAAGTTAGAAGTTTCAGAAATTAGGAGAATAACAAGTGTCTTTACATTCAGTTAGACCATTGATTAGTATCACTTAAAGTTACACTTTAATTTCAAGTGTTAGAAAATAGGCTGCATCGAAGTCATTTCTTCAATTTCTCATGGAACATTTCCATGGAGCACATTTTAAAATTCTAAAATCTCCTCTTGAATTTCTTCCAGCAGTTTGAGATGATCTGCTTTTATGAAAACATTGGATATTTGGACGACTATGTGCCATCAATCTGGTATTGATTCTTAATGATAGATTGAAGAAAGAAAAAGAGAGAGAGAGAGAAAGAAAGAAACAAAAAGAAAGAAAGAAAGAAAGAAAGAAAGAAAGAAAGAAAGAAAGAAAGAAAGAAAGAAAGAAAGAAAGAAAGAAAGAAAGAAAGAAAGAAAGAAAGAAAGAAAGAAAGAGGTTGCTCCTCTCTCTTATAAGGTGACTGGGTGGGATAGATAGATGATGGATGGATGGATGGATGGATAGATAGATAATAGATAGATAGATAGATATAGATAGATAGATGATAGATAAGATACACAAACACACACACAAAGAGAGAAGAGATATGAGATAGATAGAGAGAGATATGAGATAGATAGATAGATAGATAGATAGATAGATAGATAGATAGATAGATAGATAGATAGATAGATAGATAGATAGATAAGGTAGGTAGGTGGATGGATGGATGATAGATATGGAGAAATACATAGATATACATATAGATAGATAGGTAGATAAATGGGGACAGACAGATGGACAGACAGGCGGACAGGCAGACAGATCTTCTCCAGAATGATCTTTCTTCAACCAAGTCCTTTCGGTTTTCCGATAGTGTGCTCATCAGCACCGTCACTGAGTCCATCCATCTTGCCTCTTGTTGTCCTCTTCTTGTCTTTCATCCCATCTTCCCCAGCATTGGAGCCTTCTCCAGAAAGCTAGATCTTTGCATAATGGGTCCAGGACAGGATAATTCTCTGAAAACATACCAGTAGTTATCCTTAAGGTGCTTTTTCCAAGAGACAACTGGACTTTTTGTTTGATGGTTGTGGAAGACATTTCGCTTCTCATCCATTTCTCATCCGCTTCTCATCTCATCATTTGCATCAAGACAAATTCCCTGCGTGTCCAATCACACTTGGCCAATAAAGAATTCTATTCTATTCTATTCTATTCTATTCTATTCTATTCTATTCTATTCTATTCTATTCTATTCTATTCTATTCCATTCCATTCCATTCCATTCCATTCCATTCCTTCCCTTATTCTATTCTATTCTATTCTATTCTATTCTATTCTATTCTATTCTATTCTATTCTATTCTATTCTAAGCTTCTTCAGCTCTGACTGAATGGTGGAGAATGGAAGGGTTGATACTCCTTGCAGAAAGCTGGTCATTGGCATCCTTTTCAGAGGGTCGTTGAGGCCACCTGGAGGTTTATCTGTGTCATCATACTAGTAGTTAGTCCTTTTTGAAAAACCAGGTAGTTAAAAAGAAGTTAAATAATTCCACTCTCTATAACCCTACTCACCCTAGTGTGTGACTGGACTCTAATCACACCTGTTTGAGAGAGCTCCTTGCCTGTGATGGCATCTCTCTCTCTCTCTCCCTTTCTCTCTCTCTCTCTCTCCCCCCCCCCCACACACACAATTGATTTCTTTGGATTCCATCTCTCTCAATTTTGCTTCAGAGCTTGATGCTGAGACGCGGTTCATAACTCTGAGTGGCAGGCGCAATATTGATAGCCACTGAAGGGCCTGGTGGGAAAAACCGGGAAGGGAGAGAAAATAAAGGCTTTATAAAAGTATGATTTAAGATTAATAGTTGCCTCGCGAAGATCCATGATAAAACATTGCATAAAGGGGTTACTTGCCTCCAGTAGCAAAAGCCTTTTTTTTTTTTTTTTGCAGTCATGGCTGAACGAGGCTGGATAGAGAGAAGAAGAAGTTTAATTTCAGAACAGAGTTATCATTCAGAGCATCGGCACTGCACCAGAAAAAAACAGCAAAATGGGGCATAGCGCCATGAAAAAAAAAATTCTGTGACCTAGAAAAAGTTAAGCAGAGAATCGAAGAGAATAGGGCTTTGTGTTCTATCAATCAGAATAGAGCTGGAAGGGACCTTGGAGGTCTTCTAGTCCAACCCCCTGCTCAAGCAGGAGATCCCATATTATTTGAGATAGGTGACTGTCCAGTCTCTTCTTAAAAACCTCCAGTGATGAAGCACCCACAACTTCTGGAGGCAAAGCTGTTCCACTGGTTAATTGTCTTCACTGTTAGGAAGTTTCTCCTCAATTACAGGTTGCTTCTCTCTTTGATTAGTGTCCGTCCATTGCCTTCTAATCCAACCCTCTTCTGAAGTCCATCCAAGTAGGTCTATCCACCTTACCTGTCCTCTTCTTTTTCCTTCCACCTTGCCCAGGATCATAAACTTCTCCAAAGAGTTATGTCTTTGCACAGCATATCTGAAATAGGATACTTTGAATAGGATACTCAAAACTTTTGTGTTTTGAATGAGATCTCACAATCAGAATAGAGCTGGAAGGGACCTTGGAGATCTTCTAATCTAACCCCTTGCTCAAGCCGGATCCATTTCAGACACGTGACTGTCCAGTCTCTTCTTAAAAACCTCCAGTGATGAAGCACAACATCTGGACATAAGCTGTTCTACTGGTTAATTGTCCCCACTGTTAAGAAGTTTCTCCTCAATTCTTGCTTCTGTCCTTGCTTAGTTTCTATCCATTATCCTGCCCTCTGGTGCTCTGGAAAATCTCTGTGTTGAATTGTTCAAGGATCCATTGATTTGCTTTCTTGGATGTCCACTGTATTCTCAGTTGTCTTCGTCGAACATCAAAGCTCAAAGGAGTCATCCATACTTTTCCTAGCTTGCTTCTTCAAAGTCCACTGAGGGGGTCATACAAACCATATATTTCATATTTCCTGGCTATATATTTGTCATCAACAGTCTTCATAAACCCTGTGTGTTTCACGAAATAAACCAGATCTTCTTGGTGTATTTATAGTATCTGCTATAAATATCATAAGAGGCCTCCATTTCGCAAAAGGGCATTTTAGTTATATATGTCTCTGGGCATATTTTTATGACCTCTTACTCTACTCTCTTTTGGTCCAATGTAATAGATAGAGCTGTTTTCCTCCCAAATGTTGATATGAGCCTCATAAAAAGAGAAGTATATGAAAGAAAAGCAGATGAATTGAGGCAAGGAGAAAGATCGAGAAAGCTGTGATGGATAAAGTTGATAAGACCCTGAAAAAATAAAAGAAAGAAAGAAGATTTTTTTAAAAAAGAATAAAAGTAAAAGATAGATTTGGTTAAAGGAACCTTTGTTTCCAAGGGTAGAAGATATGGGGTGATATAACACCCCAGGTTGGTGCAAATCCAGATTAAATATGATTTCTTTTTTTTTTTTTTCATTTTTTCAGTTCTCCAATTCCTTTTGTCTTCATTACTTTCTCTATTTTTTGACCTTTGCTTAATTCTGCTTATCTTGAAAAAGTTTGATGGCTGTGTATTTATGATATGCTTGTTTAAGAGTCAGCGAAAGACTAGATGGAACAAGGTATATGAGCAATGAAATCCTGCACTTCAGTGTCTCACATGGCATCTGGTTGGGAAATCTGCATCCAATTCAAATGGCAGGAAAGATTGACTGAGTAGGTTTGATTGATGCTTTTTTTAATTTTTTTTACAAAGGTTCCCTTTTTATCAAGCTGCAGCAGGAATTTATATAGGACGCTTAAGCTGTTATTCAACAAGCAAAAACTCAACAAACCAAGAAACACAGCTGGGTACTTGCTTTGACTTGAATTCTCCATGCGCTTGTTCTGACCCAAGTCAAACTGGCAAGGCACATATTTAGAAGAAAATTATTCTTCTTTTGCCCATGAAAAAGGAGATTTATAAACCTGATCCAAATTTCCGACAGGCAGGTAGAAGTCTGGCCAGTGATGGGATTCAAATAATTTAACAACTGGTTCTCTGCCCTAATTATTTCTTCTAAAAACTAGTTTACCAAAATGCTCAGAAACTTAACAACCGGTTCTCCCAAATTGGTGGGACTAATGGACCACCACTGGGTCCATTGAATGAGATACTTAGTAACATGACCACGTGGACATGACCACGTTTTACAACAGATTTGCAAAAAATGACACTTCTGGGTTTGTTTGATTTTTTTGCAAAATTGCACCATAGCAAACAATGGGTTCACTGAAGCATTGTAGCATTCGCTTAACAACTGCTGTGCTCACTTAAAAACTGGCACAAAAAACCATAACATTTGGTCATGTGACTGATCCTTTTCACCACCATTACAGGTTCCATTATGATTGTAATTCGAGGAGTACACATATACCAAAAAAACCAAAAGTACATATGTAGACTGGACGAAACAAAGCTTAATAACAGTAACTGGGAGAGGGATCTTGGAGTCTTAGTGGACAACCAACTAAATATGAGCAGGCAGTGTGCAGCAGCCACCAAAAAAGCTAATGCAAACCTAAATTGCATTAACAGAGGGATACAATAGAGATCAAGTGAGGTACTAATACCACTCTATAAAGTCTTAGTAAGACCACACCTGGACTACAGCATCCAATTTTGGTCATCAAACTACAAAAAAGATGTTGAAACTCTAGAAAAAGTGCAGAGAAGAGCAATCAGGATGATGAGGGGATTGGAGCCTAAAACATATGAAGAATGGTTACAGGAACTGGGCATGGCTAGTCTAGTAAAGAGAAGGACCGGGGGAGACAGGATAGCAGTGATACCATAGCTGCCACAGAGAGGAGGAGGTCAAACTATTCTCCAAAGCATCTGAAGGCCAGACAAGGAACAATGGATGGAAACTGATCAAGAAGAGATTCAACCTAGAAATAAGGAGAAATTTTCTGACAGTGAGAACAATCACCCAATGGAACAGTTTTGCCTTCAGAAGCTGTGGGAGCTTCATCACTGGGAGTTTTCAAGAAGAGACTGGACTGCCATTTGTCAGAAATGATGTAGGATCTCCTGCTTGGGTAGAAGGGGGGTTGGACTAGACGACCTACAAAGTCCCTTCCAACTCTGTTAATCTGAATCTGAATGCCTGTAGCATTTGCTTAACAACCACTGTGCTCTCTTAACATCTGGCACACAAACCATAACCTTTGGTCGTGTGACTGATCCTTTTAACCACCATTCCAGGCTCCATTATGGTTGTAATTCAAGGAGTTTCTGTGTCTTTTTTAGGAACAATTCAAGCTAAACCAAGCTAACAATCCAAGTTTGATACTAAAGGCTTCCAGGAAAATTGCAATCAAGGGTTTTTTTTCCCACACCCACCCACCCAACAGAAAGCAGCATTTTGTTTGTCTTTCCGGATTAAATTATCATATTAATTATTCAGATTACTTAATGCTGATCCAGTGGAATGATTTTAACCAGATGCAATCAAGAAGGAGAGAACGAGAATCAATGGGGCTCATGGAGGGAGGAGCTGAGTGAATAATTAACTTCCAGGGTTCACAGAGTTAGTATGCAAGAGAATATAAAACTTATCTAAGACCAGAGGTGGTATTCAGCAGGTTCTGAACAGTTCTGGAGAATCGGTAGTGGAAATTTTGAGTAGTTTGGAGAACTGGCAAATCCCACCTCTGACTGGAGATTTTTCAGTATCCTTCACCTGCCACACCTACCAAGCCACACCCACAGAACCAGTAGTAAAAAGAATTTGAATCCCATCACTGTCCAAGACACTGAAAATGGCTGAAGAAACGTCATAGGCAGTGGTGGGATTGGAATAACTTAATAACCAGATCTGTGTCTGGGTAGGCATGGCCGATTGGTCGTGTGACAGGGTGGGTGATGTCACTCATCACACCCAGCCCCGCCTCTCAGTCACTCACCTCAAAGGAAGAGGAAGGATTTATCCGATTGGGGCTAATCCCACCACTGGCTGACCCCACCCTTGCCTGTTTTTTGGCCAATTTTTTTAGCCCATTTTCAAGCCATTTTTGAGGCCATTTGAGGTCATCTGTCATGCTTTTTTCAGGTCATTGTTCAGGCCATTGTTTGGGCCATTTTCAGGCTCTTTTCAGCCATTTTCCAGGCTGTTTTTTCAGGCCGTTTTCAGATCATTTTCAGGATGTTTTTCGGATCATTTTTGGCCTCAAAAACAGCCCAAAACAGGCCGAAAAACAGCCTAAGCCAAAACACAAGTGGGAACTGCACAACCGGTTCGCTCAAACTGGTGCAAAGTGGCAGCATCCCACCTCTGATCGTGGGTCAAAATAGAGATGCAAGATATGCATTGTAAGATTACATTTGA
Source organism: Bungarus multicinctus (assembly GCA_023653725.1). Taxonomy (NCBI): domain Eukaryota; kingdom Metazoa; phylum Chordata; class Lepidosauria; order Squamata; family Elapidae; genus Bungarus; species Bungarus multicinctus. Next base: position 92,806,578 of record CM042846.1, on the reverse strand, counting down.
TCCTCGACTTACAACCATAAATATCTGCTGCGAAGCAGATGTTACGTGAATGTTGCCGCATTTTTATGACCTTGCTTGCCACAGTTGTTAAGTGAATTGCTGCAGTTAAATTGTTCTGATCTGGCTCCCAAACATGACAAACCCTTTGTAGTTAATGAAACGTTCCCTTCATTAGGAGCGCCGGCAGCTGCTCTCTCACAGCAGGCTGCAAAATCTTTAAGTCCTGTGGAAAGTGACGCTCGCTCCCTTTCTCCCTGAACTGGCCCAACACAGCAGGGCTCTCTCTCTCTCTCTCTCTCTTCCCACACTTGCAAAGCAAGTCCTGGAAGGTGCATTCACTTTCTTCTAGCAGCTCTCTCTCTCTCTCTCTCTCTCTCTGTCTCTCTCTCTCTGTGTCTCTCTCTCTCTCTGTGTCTCTGTCTCTGTCTCTCTCGCTCTCTCTGTAACACCTATTCATCTCCTCCCCCTGCCTTTTATGCCCAGAGCTAGGGTGAGGCTTCGTTAGCAGCGGTGGCTCTTCCGTCCCAAGGACCAGCTTATAGGTTTCCACTGTTCTCCTCTCCTCTGCCTTCTGTGCATCTGCATGCTAGGCACTGGACCCAGCTTTTCCTCCTCTTCCTCATCAGCCACTTCCAGAGCTGGGAGCTGTTGACTCTCCATCTGAGAGCTGATGAACAGCATAGGTTCTACCTCTCTCTCTCTCTCTTTCTGTCTCTCTGACAGCTCCATTCCCTCTTCCCCCTAGGAGTTCTCAGGTTCCCTTGATGCTGGCCCTGAATCCCATGCTGCCTCCTCATCTGATTTGGCTGCCGAAGGGGCTGGTGGCCAATAGGCCACAACATAAGTTAAGGAACATGGTTGTTGAGTGAATCTGGTTTCCCCAGTGACTTTGCTTGTCCGAAGGTCACAAAAGGGGATCATGTGACTTTGGGACACTGCAACCATTGTAAATATGAGTCATTTTGATCAGGTGACCATGGGGATGCTGCAATGGTCATAAGTATGAAAATCTTTTTTTCAGGGCCATCGAATGGTCGCTAAATGAACTATTGTAAGTTGAGGATTGCCTGCATTGCAGTTATTAAGTGAATCATGCAGTTGCTAAACAAATCTGGCATCTTATTGGAAGTCAGCTGTGAATGTTGCAAATGGTGGCCATGTGATCCAAGGAAATTAGTAGCACTGTACAGGCAATCCTTGACTTACAACGGTTCATTTAGTGACCGTTCAAAGTTACAACGGTACTGAAAAAAGGGACTTAGAGGCATTTTTCACACTTATGATCGTTGCAGCATTCCCATGATCACTTGATCGAAATTCAGATGCCTGCCAACTGGCTCATACTTATGGGTTTTAAATTTGTTATTTCTTATATCCCCTTGTTTTTATTATTTTTATTTATCAACCTCTTATTTATTCTATTTTTAAATTTTAAATCTCTCTGTATGGTTTTTAATCTGGCTGTGCACCGCCCTGAGTCCCAATGGGAGAGGGGGCGGTATATAAATTAAATAAAAAAATAAATAAATGACGGTTGCAAGGTCCCAAGGTCATATGATATCCCTTTGCGACCTTTGGACAAATGAGGTCCAGGGAGGAACAAGATTCATTTAACAATTGGGCTACTAGCTTATCATGAACAGGATTCACTTAACAACGGGTGGCAAGGAAGTTCATAAAATGGGGGGAAACTCACTTAACAAATGTCTCACTGAACAACAGAAAGTCTGGTCCCACAATTGCAGGAACATGAGATTTTGAAACGGTACATCTTCCATGATTAGCAAAGGAGCAGGAATGTAGATTACGAAGCTTTATGCAGATGTATGAATTATAATAATTGCAATCAAGGCAAAAAAAGATGTAAGCTAAATTACTTTCTCCTCTAATGTATTTAGCTGAGGGGTCCCCAAATGTTGCTATTTTTAATAAGTTTAAAGCAGGGTTTCTTAAGGCTGCAATTCTGGCCACCGTCACCTACAGGAAGTAGTGCAATTCAACCAGTGTAACAACCGGTTCGGTGAACATGCATTTCACACGCATGCCCAGTATTTAGAAAAGACCTGTCAGGGTTCCGGCAATTGCCCTAATTAAATCATGAGCCCTGAGGATTCAAAAAAATCCAAAAGATTTATTAGGAGCAACATGCTGGCATTATCCTGGTTGAAGCCAACTCTAACACATGTGATTTGCAATCACCTGTGATCCTGTTTCCCCTCTGGGTGTGTCATGAATCAGATTTTCTGATTGATGACGAATTGAAGGATTTTCATGGAAGAAGATCCAGTAGTCTAGCTACAATCTTTATAAGATATGTGTGGAATGTACTTCTGGTCCCCCCCCCACACCCCTTGCTTATGGCAATTCGAAAACATGCATAGGAATACTTTACGAATTGACAAGACCATTTTTAGCTATAATACTTACCTTCTGCTGCAGCCCCGGTGAGTAAAACAGCTGATGCATGGCCAACTGCCAGGCGAATAAACTGCTCAAAACCAAGGAAATAAAACACAGGAAAGAGCATGGGCAGGTGGCCAGGGCCAAATGATCCTTGGAAATACCGGTTCATCGGAACTGGCCTGAACTGGTAGAATCCCACCCTGCCTACAGAATGTCCATACTGAACTCAGGATGATTACTTTTTAGTAAGTAGATGATATCCTTTATTAATACCTTGGGTTATGGGGTCAGGTGAGAAAGAGTGGCCTCTAGGGCTTAATTGAGCATCTATCTGAATTGGCAACTTGCAAGGTTAATTTTATTTAGTTCAAGAGTGTCCATGTTCTGCCTATTGCAGCCTGGCTGGCCAATGGAGAAAGAGAGGCAATATTTCATGTATTTTATTTATATCCAATAGAGTGTAGGAATTTTGCTCTTGGATAGAGTGCTTTTCAGCACAAAACAGATTAACAGAGTTGGAAGGGACCTTGTAAGTCATCTAGTCCAACCTCCTGCCCCAAGCAGGAGATCCTACACCATTTATGACAAATGGCAGTCTGGTCTCTTCTTAAAAGCCTCCAGTGACGAAGCTCCCACAACTTCCGAAGACAACTTCTGTTCCATAGGTTGATTGCTCTCACGATATAATAATACAACATAATTGGTTGTTTGCTCTCACAATACAATAAGCACAATATAATCATAAAACAAGATGAAGGAAAAGTCAGGCTTGCACAGAATAAGAGTGCTGAAAGGGATTTGGGGGAGCTTGTAGTTCACCCCCCCACTCTAGCAGGAAACTCTATACTATTTCAGACAAATGGCTGTCCAATCTCTTCTTAGAATCCTCCAGTGATGGAGCACCCACAACTTCTAAGGCAAGCTAATTGATTGTTCTCACTGTCAGGGAATTTCTCCTTATATCTAGGTTGTTTCTTTCCTTGATTAATCTCCATCCATTGCTTCTTGTCCTGCCTTCTAGGTGCTTTGGATAATAGGTTGTCCCCAGGGATGGGATTCAATTTTTTTAACAACCGGTTCTGTGGGCGTGGCTTAGGTGATGGGTGTTGCTTAGGTGGTGGGCCTGGCTTGGTGGTCATGTTATAGGCTGGGTGTGGCCAACTCAATATCACTCACATCGAGGCACGCATCTCCTCGCCTGGCCTCTCAAGACTGTGGGGATGCTGCAACAGTCGTAAGTGTGAAAAATGGTCATAAGTCACTTTTTTCAGTGCCATTGTAACTTTGAATGGTCACTGCACACAAGCAAAGTACCAGCAAAGGAGGGGAGAAGGTACTCCAGAGACGTTCCAGAGACAGGAAATCCAGAGACAGGAAATCCAGTTCCAAAAATGTAATAAGGGTTAACGGAGAGGCAGTTTCTGTAAGCAACACCAGAATGTTTCCTTCCTGCCTTCCTTACAGGATTAGGCCAGTAATTTCTTCTAACAATCACTTCTCCGAACTCCTTAGAATGTTAATAACCGGTTCTAGCGAATAGGTGCAAACCGGTAGAATCTCATCTCTGGTTGTCTCCCTCTTCTTTGGGGCAGCCCCTTAGATATTGGAAGACTGCTTTCCTGTCACCCCTGGTCCTTCTTTTCATTAAACTTACCTAATTCCTGCAACCATCATCATCATCTACTTTTAACGATCCCGTAATCCCTTGCGGAATGGAGTCTGAGCAACTAAATGGAGCTAACAGAGTATTTTAATGGCCAGATGCCCTTCCTGTCACCAATGTGAAGTTTTTTGTTCAGCAGATATATTCTCAGCGTGCCCAGAGAGAGAAATATCTGCCTGTACCTAGGATCGAACTCACAGCCTCCTGATTGTGAGGCGAGAGCTCCACTTCTAGGCCACAGCACCATTCCATTCCTGCAACCATTTGTCATATATTTTATCCACCCGTTCCCTAATATCTTTCTTGATCTCCTTTCTATTCTTTCTAAAGTCTCAACATCCTTTTTTATATCATGGTGACCAAAACTGGATCCAGTCATTACACTGTATGATGTAGATTACTACTATTTTTTTTATCCCCCTTCTGGGGCATGTTTTTTTACATCATGGCAACCAAAACTGGATGCAGTATTGCAAGTGAGGTCTTACCAAGACATTGTAAAGCGGGATTAAGACTTCACATGATTTTGATTCTCTCCCTCTATTAATGAAGCCTAGAATTGCATTGGCTTTTTTGGCAGCTGCAGCACATATTTAAATGATTGTCTAAAAGGATTCCTAGGTCCCTCTCACAGTTACTACTGGTTGAGCCAGGTACCACTTATTGTACCTACCACTGGAGGCTTTCAAGAAGAGACTGGACTGCCATCTGTCAGAAATGGCGTAGGGTCCTCTGCTTGGGTGGGGGGTTGGCCTAGATGATCTACAAGGTCCCTTCCAATCCTGTTAATCTCTTAATTCTATACCCGAGCATTTGGTTTTTCTAAATGTACGGTAGAATTTTACTTTTCTTTCTACTATCAGTAAAATGGAAGGCCCCTTTCTACCTGATAGTGCTATGATGGATACCTGAAACCTTCTAACTACTTTAACCTTGCCCAAAATGAGATGACTGTCCACAAAGGCTTTGTAGATGTCAACCTCCCTTTGGCGCGGCCTTCTAATAGTTCTCCAGGCTGCCCTAACAGTTTGTGTCAGGTTTCATACTGACCTCTCTTTGGCTGTAACCTGAGTCATTTTTTTATGTCTCTTTGTGTCATTCTGATCCTTCCTAGCTCAGAGCAAAAGGGTTTTGTTCAGCTGCGATAGAAAACACTTAAAGGAGGCCACCAGGGATGAAGAAGTAAACAGTGAAAAAGGATCTTGCAGCAAGCTAAAATGGTGACGGCGTCATTAAAAGGAGTTCCTTTCAATCCTCCGATGAATGCAAGAAAGGAGAGTTACCCAATGTCACCTGATGCATGCATGACTCAAGGTCAAGTCAAAAATTGGTTCCTTCTTATTCGATCTCTCCACTCCTCAGGTTTTGATCACCATCGTTTTGAAATGGTACAGAGAGAAACTTGCCTCCCTAGGAATATTTTGATCATCCCATTGTAGCGTTGTAAAGCGACAAGCATATGATTCCAGCTATTCAAAGCAGGCTAGAAAGAGTGGTTTTGTTAGCAGGTCTTTTGTGCTTTCAAACCTGACAGCTACAGTTGATAGACGGTATCTCTGCTTTTCGAAAGGTTTTCATTTAGGAGTTTGAAGTTATTGTTCCTGTCTTTTCTCTTTCTGGTTGTTCATTCGTCTATTTGTGTTTTCCCTTCCATGGTAAAGTTCTCAAAGCATGTCAGGTTGACACCTCTTTTCATCTGCAGTGCCTCAGAACAAATTCACGTAAGATGCTGAAGTTAAAACAAGGTGTTGGGTGCGAACAAGCAGACCCAGCTGTTGTGGTTCGCCGGCAGCCTGTGCAGATGGCAAGTGGGATTGAACAGTGGGGAAAAAAGGAGGACCTGTCCAGGAATCTGGGGAGAGATGCAGCCAGGACCATCTGGGAGCAGTGAGGCTGAGGAACAAGGGGAGCCTGTTCCCATGTGCACAGAGCTGCTAGAAGGCAAGAGCAGCTCAGACAAAAGGGGTGACTTGAGAGTAAGGCTTAGAGGTGATTGCCCCTCCCATTAGGTATAAAGGAAGTGCAAAGTTAGAGAAAATTTTGCTCTGTTCAGATTAAACCTTGAAGCTGTGTATGGACTTTGTACTTGAGTTGTTTTTTTACAGTTAATTTGGCACTTTAGTTCTTGACAGCAATTCAAAGGAGATAAAGGTGGGTGCTTATCTTGAGGAACTATTTGGGACTCATTACGGGCTGGGAATGAACATAATTTTCGGTGTTGAAATTAAAAAAAAGAGTGTTTGGACTAAGTGTGTACTTAATTATGGTCTCAGGAAGCCTTGGTCAGAACAGCCATGCAGAATTACCTATCTGTCATGAATACTTCAGCTTCAACCATAACAACACAAGAGCAAACAATAGATACAAACTCAAGGTTAATCGCACCAAACTTGATTGCAGGAAATACGACTTCAGCCACAGAGTGGTCAATGTCTGGAATACTCTACCTGACTCTGTGGTTTCTTCCCAAAACCCCAAAAACTTTAATCTTAGACTGTCTACTATTGACCTCACCCTTTTCCTAAGAGGTCTGTAGGGGGCGTGCATACGTGCACCAACGTGCCTACCATCCCCTCTCCTATTGTTTCTATTACATTTTATTTTTCTTATATGTATCCATGTATTCATAGCTATGTTTTACTTATACCTATTATCTTGTAAGCAATTGACAAATAAATAATAAATAAAATAAAAATAAAAAAATAAATTTGAGCTGACTACTTTATTGTGTTCTGCCTGTAGTACAGGAATCTCTCAACACTGGCAGCTACTCCTGGGAACAATTCGATAAGGAAAAAGAGGTTGGATCTAGCCCCTTTATGGTTCTGCAGTGATTCCAGGCTAGATCCTTGCTTGACCCCCTCATTGCTGCTAGGCTAGGTGCTTCCTAACACTTAGGTGCATCATAATATGTTCCACCTGCGATCGTAGGCAGATCTCAAATTCTGAGAGCACAGGAGTGACAACATGGCTTGTAGGAGGGTATGATCCTTGAGCAAATACCCATTTGTTTGTGAGGTCCTTGATGCTCTCTGAGCTGGGTTGTTTTCTCACAGATGTTTGATTACCCAACTAGGAAACATCAGTACAAGGAAACAACCAAGCTCAAAGAATACCAAAGAGCTCATAGTTTATTTATTTATTTGTTAGTCAAATATGTACAAGATAACAAGTATAAGTATAAAGATAAACAAGAACAAAAGGAATAAATACAGATAAATGGGGACAGTAAGACAGGGACGGTAGGCACTCTGGTGCGCTTATGCTTTAAGAACCTCTTAGGAATGGGGTGAGGTCCATGGTAGACAGTTTGAGATTGAAGCTGTGAGGAGTTGAGGCTGTAACAATGGAGTTGAGTAGGGTGTTCCAGGCATTGACCATTCTGTTGCTGAAGTTGTATTTTCTGCAATTGAGTTTGGAACAGTTTATCTTGAGTTTGTGTCAGTTGTTTGCCTGTATATTATTGTGATTGAGGCTGAAGAAGTCAATGACAGGTAAGACATTGTAACAGACAATTTTGTGAACTATGCTTAGATCGGACCGCAGGCGGTGCAGTTCCAGATTGTCCAGGCCCAGGATTTGGAGCCTGGAGGCATAAGGAGTTCTATTGTGAGTGGAGGAGTGGAGTACTCTTCTCAAGAAATACCTCTGAACCCTCTCAATTATGCTAATGTTCAATATATAGTGTGGGTTTCAGGCAGTCAAGCTGTATTCGAGAATTGGTCTGGCAAAGGTTTTGTATGCCTAGTTAACAATTCAAAGTTATTCAGTTCCACCCTGAACTACAAATATTCTCTTCCATTGATATTCGTTTATTTATTTGAAATTTGTTACAACCCACCCTGACTCTACTTTTCTAGAATAGGTCAACCTATTCTTCAAAGCACCTGAAGGCAGGCAGAATAAGAACCAATGGATGAAAACTAACCAGAGAGAAGCAACGTAGAACTAAGGAGAAATTTCCTGAGAGTGAGGACAATTAACCAGTGGAACAACTTGCCTTCATAAATTGTAAGTGTTCCATCACTGGAGGTTTTAAAGAAGAGCTCAGATAGCCAATTGTCTGGAATGTTATTGGGTCTCCTGCTCAAACAGAGGGTCGGACTAGAAGACCTCCAAGGTCCAGTGGTGGGATTCAAAAACTTTTACCATCAGTTCAGTGGGTGTGGCTCAGTGGGCTTCTAGATGGGCACCAAACATGGATTTTGCGCAGGCACAGAGGCATTCCAACTCACCTCCTGCACTCTGCCAGTCGCTTCAGCAGCTACCACACAGCGCTCTTCTGTGGCGCTGAAAACAGCTGCACTTCAAATTCTGAAGATAAAAGTAAGTATGGGAGCCTGGGCGGGCAGGTGGGTCCAACAGCGAGCAATGGAGAGAACCGGTTCGGTCTCCTCTGCTCATTGCCACTACCGGCTCGGCCAAACCAGGTTGAACCGGTAGCATACCACCAGTGCCAAGGTCCCTTCCAATTCTGTTATTCTGTTTTTTTTTTTTCTGTTAGAAGGTGAATGGTTGATGGATGTTAGTTTTCCCCATCCATGCAATCTTCCACGATACTTTACTGCTACTCTGAAGTTCCCTTGGAGGCAAGAAGCAAATGGTACTATTTGCAACTAAAGCACTGAGCTGCAACCATCCACATTTTTATTTTCAAAGAGTTCACATGAAGGTTGCAGGTGGCCCAGAGGTGTAGTTGGAAATATATAAGAAGCTTGAGGTTCGTGGTTCTCTTTGCAGCATGAATCCCTTCACCTCCCTTTTTAATGAAAAGGATTTTTGAAAAAATAAAGTCCGGTGAAGATTGGAGATCCTGAAGTCATGACCAATTAGGTAAGCAGAGACACCGAACTTTTGTTTAATATAAATCAGTGGGTTTCCGTTTGTTACAAGATGGAAAGTAAATGTGGGGCATTCTTGGATCACCCATATGGGACACTTTAGTTAAGTAAACTAAAGCAATTTTAGCTTCTGGAATTGCTTTACTGACCAAACAAATGAAGCCTTAAGAACTGTGGTGGCACAGTGGTTAGAACGTTGCATTTCAGGATAATTCTGCTGACTGCTGACTGCCAGCAATTCCCACCAGCTCAAAGCTGACTCAGCCTTCCATCCTTCCAAGGTTGGTAAGATGGGGATCCATGTAAGCCCCAGCCAAATTTACCTTCACTGCACCTGCACGCACCTCCCAGCTGATTTTTGGCCCATTTGAGTCTGTTTTTGCCCTACCGGTTCTCCAGAACTGGTCAGAACCTGCTGAATACTACCTCTGGACATGATGAGCTGTGCTGTTTTTTAGCTCAGCTGAGGCGCAGCAATCAACTCTTCCACGCAAATCAGCTGAGCTAAAAAACAAGAGAATATAGGACAGGAAAAAGGTGATAGTATTTGCTGCTTCTCCAAACTACTCAAAATTTCTGCTACCGGTATGCCAGAACCGATCTGAATCAGCTGAATACCATCTCTGCTTGAATTGCACCCGGAAGCAAATTGGCAACCAATGCAGCTCCCACAGGAGAAGTGATACATGTGCACACCGAGGCCTGCACAAAACGTGGCGGGCCATAAGTCCTTTTTTTCAGGGCCATTGTAACTTAGAACAGTTGCTAAATGGATGGGTGTAAATCAAGGAGTACTGTACCATCACCTAGTTGTCAATACATGGGGAAATGGGAGGAGGGATGCTTTGCATGCCTCATGTGCTTTCAATGAAAAGGCAGAGCATAAATCTGAACGATTGATTAATTAACAGAAAGCTGGAACCAGGATCAATAATGCTTAGATGCGATCCATTGGAATCAATGGCACTTAAGTAAGCATAATTTAGTGGTCCTGTAGGTTTCACTGGGGCTCCTGTAAGTAAAGTGAACTCTGAGTTCATCTGTAAAAGAAGTCAATATATCCACAAGCTCCTGTGCTGATTTCCAGTATTTTATGGCCTGCCACAAAGAAGAGGGGGCCAATCTATTCTTCAAACAGGCAGGACCAGGGGTGGGCTGCTACCGGTTCTCCCTGGTTTGGGTGACCAGTAGCTAATTTTATAGTCAGTTCAGCAAACCAGCAAATCCCATCTCTGGCTGTCCCTGCCCATCCCATCCCGCCCTTCCCAGGAGTCCCCAGATGGCCAGTTTGAATGCCAGGTAATTGCAGGGCCAGCGTAGAGGCTTGGGAATGGCGAAAATCAGGCCTCCCAGAGGCTCCAGAAGCTTGGAAATGGGCCTGTTTCTAGCCTTTGGGTGGCCTCTGGAGTTTGGGGGAGGCCATTTTCATCCTACCTAAGACCATGGTGCAGGAGGATGACTAGGGCACACCCACCATGGACATGACCATCTAGCAACCAGGCAGAGAAACAGTTACTGATATTTTTGAAGTCCACCCTTGGGCTGGACAAGAAGCAAAGGATGGAAACTAATCAAGGAGAGAAGCAACTTAGAACTAAGGAGACATTTCCTGATTGTGAGAACAATCACCAGTGGAATGTTTTGCCTTCAGAAGTTGTGGGTCCTCCATCACTGGAGGCTTTTAAGAAGAGATTGGACAACCATTTGTCTGAAATGGTATAGGGTCTTTGCTTGAGCAGGGAGTTGGACTAGAAGACCTTCAAACATATGAAGAACAGGAACTGGACAAGGCTAGTCTAGTGGAGTAAAGGACCAGGGAAAATATGATAGCAGTCTTTCAATATTTGAGGGGCTGCTACAGAGAGGAGAGAGTCAAGCTATTTTCCCAGGCACCCAAAGGCCAAACAAGGAACAATGGATGGAAATTGATCGAAGAGAGATTCAACTTAGAAATTTTCTGTCAGTGAGAACAATGAACCAATAGAACAGAAGTTGCCTTCAGTAGTTGTGGGAGCTTCATCACTGGAGACTTTCAAGAAGAGATTGGTCTGCCAATTTTCAGAAATGGTTCAGGGTCTCCTGCTTGGGGAGAGTGGTTGGACCGGATGACCTACATGGTCCCTTCCAACTCTGATAATCTGTTCAATCTTCAAGGTCCTTTCCAGCTCTATTCTGAACTGAATGCTGGTTTTCTCCTAATACTATGCTAGGTGACCTGATCTTCTAATAGCAACTGGGAAGTGACCCACCTGCACCATCCCATTGTTCCCATTGAGAGAAGACCTTGGGCGGGCTTTGCAAGATAGACAACCTCAGCCAGGAAAGAGTGAGGAGAGCCTATCAACAAGTCCTTCAAATCACCTTTGGTGGCTTTTGTATCACCTTGAAGAGATTCTCTTTGCAGGCTGATTTGTGACTAACCAGAAGAAATAGGTACATTGAAGAGGTTCGGTGCTGTAATTGATTTCTCTCTTGAATATTTAAAGGCAAAAGAGATTGAACAAGCACCCTTATATTGAGAGCGCAACCTCAACTTAGTAGAGATTGTTTTTTTTAACCTTGGAAACTTGAAGATATATGGACTTCATCTCTCAGAATTTCCCAACCAGCATGGGGGACTGAAGGCTAAAAGAATGGATGTTGGAATTGGGTAGGTCAAGTTTAATGAAAAGAAAAACTAGGGGTGACATTGACAGCAGTCTTCCAATATTTGAGAGACTGCCATAAAGAAGAGGGAGTCAAGCTATTATTCAAAGTCCGTGAAGGTAGGAGAAGACACAGCAGATGGAGAAGCTTCTTGGATGAGATGCAAAATGTCTTCAAAGAAAAGCCAGAAAGTCCAGCTGCCTCTTGAAAAAACCATTTTTGGGACAAACATGACTTGGATGACTGCGAATCTCCATAGATGGATGGAAAGTAACAGAGAAGCAACCTAGAACTAAGGAGAAATTTCAGTCAAGATCACATGAAAGTTTAGTATTGCTTTGCAAAGCCATAGTAATACCACGCTTGGAATATTGCATCCAGGTCTGGTCACCACAATACAAAACAGATGTTGAGACTCTGGAAAGAGGAAAGAGCAGGGGTGGGATTCCAATTTTTTAACAACTGGTTCTGTGGACGTGGCTAGGTGGGTGTGGCCATGTGACTGGGTGAGCATAGCTTCTTTTTATTTTTTGCAGCAACCTCCCCTGGGTTTTTTGCCTCTGTTTTTGGGTCTCCTGGGCCTCAGGGAAGCCTCTTGGGGAGGCGTTTTTGCACCCAGAAAGCTTACCTGGGGCCCAGGAAGGCAAAAAAACAGAGCCCAGGGGGGCACAGCACCCCACCCTCACCCCACCCTCACCCCCAATGTGCCCCCTTTTGCCTCCTGGGTAAAGCAGTTACAGTGAGGGGGATCCTGGCACAGCCGATAATCAGAACAGCTGATCGTCAGGAAAAAGAAATACCTTAAGGAGTGACTGGGCAGGGGAGAACGCAATCAGCGATGTCAGATATGTGCAATAAGGACTGGCTGGGTGGAGAGGGGAGGGGCAGGTGGAGAGGGGCGGGGCCAGCCAGGGGCATGATTTTCTGGTTCTCTGAACTGCGCAGGATCATAACAACCAGTTCTATAGAACTGGTCCGAACTGGTAGAATCTCACCCCTGTACTGGAAGATAAAACATATGAAGAACAGTTGCTGGAATTGGGTATGTCTAGTTTGATGAAAAGAAGGACTAGGCGTGACATGATAGCAGTGTTCCCATACATCAGGGGCTGCCACAAAGAAGAGGGAGTCAAGCTATCTTCCAAAGCACCTAAGTGCAAAATGAGAACTATCAGATGGAAACTAGTCAAGAACCTAGAACTAAGGAGAAATTTCCTGACAGTGAGAACAATTAATCAGTGAAACAACTTATCTCCAGAAGTTGTGAATGCTCCAACACTTTTAAAGAAGAGATTGGACTACCATTTGTCTGAAATGGTACAGGGTTTTCCTACCTGAGCAGGAGGTTTATTTTTATTTATTTATTTTATTTAAATACTTATATACCGCCCTTCTCCCGAAGGACTCAGGGCAGTGCACAGCCGATCATAACCCCAATGCACTGTACAAAAATTAAAATGAATTAAATAATTTAGGCTGTTTAAATTTAAAAAAAGTTTACCCCTCCCCCATAAATAGTTAAAACCCCAAATATTCAAAACCAATTAAAAATGAGAGACAAAATTAAAATCTTGTGTCAGCCTAGGCCAGCCTGCTCAAAGAGCCAAGTTTTTAATGCCCGTCTGAAGGCTCTCAGGTCCGTGTTGGTGCGTATCTCTGGAGGCAGACTATTCCAGAGGGTTAGGGTTAGGGTTAGGGTTAGGGTTAGGACTAGAAGACCTCCAAGGTCCCTTCCAACTCTGTTATTCTGTTATGGGGCATAATGTTCCCATTGGAGATATACTGGGTTGGTTTTCAGTGGAGCATCTCCTGCAATCCCAGGGCAAGGCTGGAAATGTGGTGATTTGTCATCTGAGATACTCGGCTGGCCTTCAGAGGGGCTGCTCCAACAGATTATTGAGTGAAAGATCCTGTTTACATTTGTCTAATGACCATTCAATGTGACAACAGCACTGGAAAAAAAGAGACTTATGACCATTTTTCACACTTTTGTGACCGTTGCAACATTCCCCATGGTCACCTGATCAAAATTCAGACACTTGGCAAGTGGTTCATATTTAGGACAATTGCAATGTCCTGGGGTCATGTGATCCTCACTTGTGACTTTCTGACAAGCAAAGTGATTGGGGAAGTCAGATTCACTTAACAACCGTGTTACTAATTTAACAACAGCAGTGGTTCACTTAACCACTGTGGAAAATGAGGCAAAACTCACTTGACAAATGTTTCACTTCGCAACAGAAATTTTAGGCTCAATTGTGTCCTAGGCTTAGGCCTACCTGTATTCTTGGCGTTATCACCTCTTGTTTGTTTTCCTAAAACCAAATCAAGTGTGGTTTTTGGCAGGACTATATTATTCAACCCTTGCCTTCAAGGTATAACAAGTATAACAAGATATAACAGTATAACAAGCAGAGGTGGTATTCAGCAGGTTCTGACCGGTTCTAGAGAACCGGTAGCAGAAATTTTGAGTAGTTCGTAGAACTGGCAAATCCCACCTCTGACTGGCCCTGCCCCCATCTATTCTCTGCCTCCCAAGTCCCAGCTGATCGACTGGGTCTTCTTTTGTTGCCCTGCACAGGAGAACGGAGCTGGAAAGCAGGTTAGTGAGGTGGGAAGGGAATGGGGATTTTGCAGTAACCTTCCCCTGGAGTGGGGTGGGACTAGAGATTTTGCAGTATCCATTTCCAGCCATGCCCACCAAGCCATGCCCACCAAGCCATGCCCAGAGAACTGGTAGTAAAAAATTTTGAATCCCGCCATTGATAACAAGGGTATATCATCTCATTTATTCTGCAAAAAAGAAAAAAAAGGTATCATTCACTGGATTTGATGTGGTCTTTCCCTTTTTAGTTATTCTAATTACACCACGCTGCATGATTTGTAAAAGTATTTCTCCAGTTCCGTGAATGTCATTTTATTTTATTTTATTTTATTTTATTTTTCCCATTGGCACAAAAACAAAAAAACCAACAAAACCCACACTTGGTGATAATGACATACCGGCAACCTTCCGTGGTGAAACTCATCCTGCAGAGGCAGTGAGAACAGTTCCATTTTTCAGCCTTAGATCTTTTATCTCATCAAGCTATTCCTTAGAAGAAGAAGAAAAAATGTGTTTATACCGGCAGGCAGAAATAATCAAACATTGTTCCCATAAGAGGAAACGATTGTCCAAACATTTGCCAAAATGTGTTTAGCTTCTTTCAGCTCTGAGAAGCAATTTCCAGCAGTTCTGGGAAGTAGCGAATATATACAGGTATGGATAGCCTTTGACTTATGACCACAAACCCGCCTGGATTACTGTAACTGCCCTCTACATGGGGCTCCCCCTGGGGAGCACCCGGAGGTTGCAACTGGTACAAAATGCGGCCGCGCGGGTGATTATGGGGGCGTCTAGAAGCTCTCATGTGACGCCTCTCCTGCACGAGCTGCATTGGTTGCTGGTAGCCTTCCGGGTGCGCTTTAAGGTTCTGGTTTTGACCTTTAAAGCGCTCCATGGCATCGGACCAGGCTATCTGCAAGACCGCGTTCTGCCGGTAGTCTCTCACCGACCTGTGCGCTCCCACAGGGAGGGCCTCCTTCGGGTCCCGACGGCCTCTATGTGCCGCCTAGTGACCCCGAGGAACAGGGCCTTCTCTGTGGGGGCACCCGCTCTCTGGAATGGGCTCCCCCCTGAGTTGAGAACGACCACAGACCTGAGGGTGTTCAGGCGTGATTTGAAGACCTGGCTCTTTGAGCAGGCCGGCCTGGGCTTATCTTAAATTGATTTTAATGGGGTTTAATTATGATTTTATGATTTTAAGGTTGGGATTTAAGATTCGGTAGCAGCCCTTATTTAATTCTATTTTAACTTTTGTATATGTGTTGTTTTAGTAGGCTGTGCACCGCCCTGAGTCCTTCGGGAGAAGAGCGGTATATAAATTGAATAAAATAAATAAATAAATAAATTGAGCCCAAAATTTCTGTTGCTAAGTGAGACAGTTGTTAAATGAGTTTTGCTCCATTTTACAACCTTTATTGCCAGAGATTTAACAAATTAACAGAGGTGGAAGGGACCTTGTAGGTCATCTAGTCCAGGGGTCGCCAACCTTTTAGACCTCATGGACCACTAAACTCATAATTTTAAATCCTGGGGACCACAAATCGGTTCTGTGGGTGTGGTCTAATTTGTGGGTGTGGCTTGGTAATCATGTGACTGTCTGGGCATGGCTTGTATGTAAAAAAATTGCTAGCAAAAAAACTCATAAAATTAACTCACAGCACATCATGTATGTAAATACTGAATTGTTTATAAAAATAAAAGAGCAACTTTTACCCAAAATCAGGCAAAGCAGGCAGGACAGATTGAGTTGCTCACAGAATCACAGATTCACTTAAAGATCTGTGTTTCTGCCATCAGCTAGCTCCATCAGCACTGCTTCGGTCCTAAGGAAGGTTCAGCTCTGCTTAAAAGCAGAGCCAAAGATCTAAAAATTAGCTAGAAAGCAAGAAATCCAACCATTTCCTGCTTTCTAGCTAATCTAAATCTCCCAGCAGAGCAGAACAGCTGATGGTCGGAAAAAGGAAAAATAGCAACTTAGCAGGCAAGTTTGCTGGGTAAGGAGTGAGTGGGCGGGGAGGGTTTCCGTGGGCAATGTGGGCGGTGCAGTCTTGTGTTCCTGTGCAGCCTGTATTAATTGCTTTGGTGGGGGGGTGTTCTGAGGGTGAGATTTTTCTGTGGACCACCAAAATTTTCTCACGGACCACCGGTGGGCCACAGACCACCAGTTGGTGACCGCTAATCTACTCCAACCACCCGCCCAGACACCCTACACCATTTTTGACAGATGGCAGTCCAGTCTCTTCTTGAAAGTCTCAAGTGATGAAGCTCCCACAACTTCTGAAGGCGACTTCTGTTCCATGGCTTGATTGTTCTCACTGTCAGAAAATTTCTCCTTATTTCTAGGTTGAATCTCTCCTTGATCAGTTTCCATCCATTACTCCTTGTCTGGCCTTCAGGTGTCTTGGGAAACAGGTTGACCCCCTTCCTCCTCTCTGTGGCAGCCCCTCAAATATTGGAAGGTTGCTATCATGTCTCTCCTGGTCCTTCTCTTCCCTAGACTAGCCATGCCCACTTCTTGCAATTGTTCTTCACATGTTTTAGCCTTCAATTCCCTAATCATCCTGGATGCTCTTCTCTGCATTGTTTTTAGAATCTCAACATCTTTTTTATAGCATGGTGACCAAAACTGGATGCAGTATCCTTGGTGTGGTCTTACTAAGGCTTTATAGAATGGTATTAGTACTTCCCTTGATCTTGATTGTATCCCTCTGTTATTACAACTTAGGATTACATTAACTTTTTCGGCTGCTGATGCACACCGCTGGCTCCTATTTAGCTGGTTGTCCACTAAGACTCCAAGATCCCTCTCCCAGTTACTGCTATTGAGCCTGGTTTCAACCAGTCTATATATGTCCTTTTGGCTTTTCTTGCCTAATGTAGAACTTTACTTTTCTCTACAATGAATTTCATTTTGTTAAATATGGCCCAGTGTTCTAGTCTGTCCAGATCCATCTGTTGTTTTATATCACTATAGTAGTTACATTAGTAACATGGTCATTAAGTGAATCTGACTTGCCATAATTGTAAAGTGAATTACTGCAGTTGTAAAGTTAGTCACATGGTCATTAAGTGAATCTGTATTCCCCATTGACTTTGCTTGTCAGAAGGTCGGAAAAGGAGAACACATGACCCTGAGATACTGCAGCTGTCGTAAATATGAACCTGTTGGCAAGTATTCTGACCAAGGCTTCCTAAACCATAATTACACACATGCTTATTTTGAAAACAAGTCTTGTTTTATTGCAATGCTGGGAATTATTTTCATTCTCAGCCAGTAATGAATCTCAAACAGTCCCTCGAGATAAGCACTCACCTTTCTTTCCTGTGAAGTGCTGCCAATAACAGAAATATCAAATGAACTAGAACAAAAACCAACCGAAGTACAAAGAGCTTCAAGAATGAATCTGAACCGCACGAATGACTTTGCTTCCTACAAAGGTTTCATCATCTTTGCCTGTCCTTTATATTTTATGGGAGGGGCAATAACCTCCCAGCCTTACTCCCGAGTGGCCCCTTTTGTTTCAGCTGCTTTTGCCTTCTAGCAGCTCTGCGCACATGCACACTGGGAACAGGCTCCCTTGCTCCTGTGGCTCGCTGCCGTCAGGCTCCAGAGGCAGCACCCCACTCCCAGGTGGTCCTGGCCCCATCTCTGCATCGGATGCAGCAGCCTTATCCGAGTCCTCTCCAGACTCCCCGACTGGTCCCCTTTCTTCCCCATTGTCCAATACTGCTGCCATCTGCACAGGCTGTGGGCAAACCACAACAGCAAGCACCTGAATTTAGAACACATGGCCGTGGTGATACTTCAAAAGTTGTACGTGTGAAAAACGGTCATAAGTCACTTTTTTTCAGTACCATCGTAACTTTGAGCGGTCACTAAATGCAATGTTTTAAGTCAAAGACTGTCGTAATGCTACCTTCTGTCTGAGCGAGGCAGAGAGATTCTCGCCTTGTTGCAGCTTTGATGCACATTGCAGAAACAGTTTGAAAAAATGAAATAAAAAATCAGCTATAACAAAAGCTCGGGACTTACTTTGATTTCCTTGTATTCCCATAGGGTTATCATTTCAAGCCGAGATGCATCTTCCCTTCACAGAGTCTCTTTTATTTTTTATTTTATTTTTCTTATATGTATCCTTGTATTCATAACTATGTTTTTACTTATACCTATTATCTTCTAAGCAATTGACAAAAAGAAAGAAAGAAAGAAAGAAAGAAAGAAAGAAAGAAAGAAAGAAAGAAAGAAAGAAAGAAAGAAAGAAAGAAAGAAAGAAAGAAAGAAAGAAAGAAAGAAAGAAAGAAAGTGTGTAAATCACAATCGAAAGGAAAGCGAGTCTCTTTCTTGTGCAGCTGGGATGAATCGAAACAGAAAGAGATGAAACTATCAACACTTTAGCGAAATCTAGATGTCAGCATTTGAAGGGCAGAGAAGCTGCATTGAAGCTGCCGTGTTAAAGTGCGTTATGAGTTCTGTATGATCGAAGTCTTCATTTGAACACCTCAACCGATGATTGTATCCTTGATTCTCGCACGACGGAAAATCTCTATTGGCTTACTAAGAGCATATTCATTTGTAATATTGGGAGTAATTTCATTAATAAATAAGGATATTTAGAATAACCAGAGTTGGAAGGGACCTTGGAGGTCTTCTAGTCCAACCTACAGCATTTCAGACAAATGGCTATCCAACGTCTTTTTAAAAACTTCCAGTGTTGGAGCATTTACAACTTCTGGAGGCAAGTCGTTCTACTGGTTAATTGTCCTCATTGTCAGGAATTGTCGTGGTTCGCCAGCAGCAGGTGCAGATGGCTGAGGTCTCTGACAGTGAGGACTCGGATGAGGGGCCTGTGTGTGATGCAGGGATGGGGCCAGGAGTATTGGAGAGTGGGGTGCTGCCGCCAGAGGTTGTGGAGTCTGGCAGCAGTGACAAAGAGGACCCCAGGAGCCTGTGCTCAGTGTGCATGCGCACAGGGCCGCTCAAAGGAAAGAGCAGCTGAAGCAGCACGGGTGACTCAGAAGTAAGGCTGGAAGGTGATGGCCCCTCCCATAAGGGATAAAAGCCAGCCTTCGGAGTTGGCTTCTTTGCAGGAAGCAAAGAAATTCTTTATGCTCAGAGTCCTCGTTGAAATTTGTTTTTTGAAACTTCTGGCTTTGGATATTTATCTGCAATTAGTCTTTTGTTCTTGGCAGCCTTTCACAACCTTGAAAGGACTTGCTCTTATCTGGGACAATTAGTTTTGAATGACTCTTGGCTGTGAATGCACAGAGTTCACAATACCGCATTAAAAAGGTTTGCTTTTATACATACTTTGTGTTTGTTTGATTGGACCAAGTCTTGGGTCAGAACAGGAAATTTCTCCTTAGTTCTAAATTGCTTCTCTCCTTGATTAATTTCCAGCCATTGCTTCTTGTCCTGCCCTCAGGTGCTTTGGAGAATAGCTTGATTCCCTCTTCTTTGGGGCAACCCCTGAAATATTGGAACACTGCTATCATGTCACCCCAGCCCTTCTTTTCATAAGACTAGACATATCCAATTTCTGCAGCAGTTCTTCATATGTTTTGGCCTCCAGTACCCTAATCATCTTTGTTGCTCTTCTTTGCACTCTTTAGAGGCTCAACATCTTTTGTGGTGACCAAAAATACTAAGGAGTCAGCATGTTTTCCAATCATTTTGTTCGGAAGTGTCACTGGTTCTTTTAAGTAGATCCAGATTAGTAGGCTCCAAAAACACCACGCGGCAACACAACGTAGGCACTTGGGGATGATTCCCCATCATTCAATCAGAGCTGAAGAAGCTTTTTGGATGAGAAGCAAAACTTCTTCAAGGAAAGTCCAGTTGCCTCTTGAAAAACCACCTTTGGGACAACCATAACCTGGGTGATTAAGGAACTTTATAGACACCTCCAGAAGTTGTAAATGCTCCAACACTGGAAGTTTTTAAGAAGAGATTGGACAATGATTTGTCTGAAATGGTATAGGGTTTCCTGAGCAATGGTCGAGCAGGTTTCCTGAGCAAGTGGTTTCCTGAACAGGGGGTTGGACTAGAAGACCTCTAAGGTCCCTTGCATCTCTGTTATTCTGTGAGATGTTCATTGCGTTAAGTGGACAGTCATTTGTCCAGAATGGTATAAAGCAGTGATGGCTTACTTTTTTGGGCTCCTGTGCCAAAAATTGTGTATGTGATTGCACGCTCATGTTTGCATGCCAGCACTCAGAAGGCAATGCGTGCTCCCCCCACATCTCCTACACATGCATGCACAATCCCCACCCCTCACCGCCCCCTTACCAGCACCGTACCTCATAGCTGATTTTCAGCCGGTTTGAGGCCTTTTTTGGTCTCCCAAAGGCTTGAAGAAGGCTTCTTCAGGCTTCCACAAGCTTTGTAGGCTGAAATCTAGCCCTGTTTCGTCACTTCCGGTATTTTCAGAAAAACAGGAAGTGATGAAATGAGGCTAGATTTTGGCCTACAAAGCCTGCAGAAGCCTTCCTCAAGCCTTTGGGAGGCCGAAAAAGGCCTCAAACTGGCCGAAAATCAGCTGTGAGGCACGCACATGCGCAGTGAGGTAAGTTTGCCTGCAGCTCGCGTGTCGGCACAACTGGCTCTGCGTGCCATAGGTTCGCCATCACGGGTATGAGGTCTTGTGTTTGAGCAGGGGATTGAACTAGAAGACTTCCAAGGTCCCATCCAACTCCTCCTCCTTCCTTATTCTGCTATTTAGTGACCGTTCAAAGTTACAACAGCACTGAAAAAATAATTTATGACTGGTTTTCCCCACTTACGACCCATGGTCACATGATCCAAATTCAGACACTTGGAAACTGGTTCATATTTATGATGGTTACCGTGTTCTGGGATCACTTGATCCCCTTTTGCAACCTTCTCACGAGCAAAGTCAGTGAGGAAGACCTACTCATTTGACAATCGTGTGATTAAGGTAACAATGGCAGCGATTCACTTAACAACTGTGGAAAGGAAAGTCGTAAAATGGGACAAAACTTAGTTAGCCACTATCTTGCTTAGGAACAGAAATTTGGGGCTGAATCACGATTGTACGAGGGCAAGGGCGACCTATATATTGGGATTCAAACACAGGGCCGGCCAAGACAATGCTACAGTCAACAAGACGTCGGATAAAATATACTTTTCCAATGATAGGGAATTTATTTCCTTTAGGTCCTCTTCAAAATGCCAGCTGTTATTTGATTCCCATCATTTCTTGCCAGGGAAAGTCAATATTCACTGGGATATTGTCTAGGGTCATGTCAACAGTAGTGATTTATAACATCATCAAGAGCCATCCAATCACGATTGGGACAAAATAACAGTCATGTAGAAGGTTTTTGTTATCACCTGGATATTGGCTGGATACAGAGAAAACATCAGTTACTAGTTGGAAAGGACCTAAAGCTATCCCTTGCATTGTTTTATTATCTTTGTACGCAGATAAGTATTATTCTAAGTTACTACGTTTTTGGCATATTCATGGCTTATCTACCCATCAGACCAACCCTCAAAGGCACCTTAAAATATTTGAAGGAGTACCAAGCAATTTAAATCTTCACTTGGACTGTCTAAGAAGGTTTATATGCATTCGTGTCTACCGCAGATATAGAGTTAAGCCACACCATGATAAACTTTTTTATGTTGGACTTAGGAGGTTCAAAGAATGTGAAAAGAGAACTGCTAATTCCTTTATAGAGATTTTACACATTTAAAAAAAGCTAAAGAGGAAACAAAAAGAACAGATCACCTCCACTCCTGCACCCTATACACTGAGATAAGCAGGGATTAACACCAGACAAATATTCAGAAAACAGTACTCTAATCAAGGAATTGCAAAGAAGATAAGCACACCTGCACCAACAATGGCAGGGCAAGCTATTGTAATATAAACAAGGAGCAAACCCGACACCGACATCCATGGATGATGTTACCTGGTTGGGTAATGAAATGTCTGCAAGCAAAAAAATAAAGCTCAGAAGAGGCCCAGGGACTCCACAATTCAACCCTCAACTGCATAGATTCTCTTCTATGGGAATTGTTAATTATAAATGCTTTGGAAGATACTTCTGTAGATCTTTCTTGAAAATAGAAAATAAATGAGAAAAGGGTGACAGAAGCCATGATGGAAGCAGTCTGTGGAAGAAAGGGTGGGAGGACTAGATTAATGGATTACAGATTAACAGAGTTGGGAGGGACCTGGCAGATCATCTACCCTAACCCCACCTCCCGAACAGAGACCCTACACCATTTCTGACAAATGGCAGTCCAATCTCTTCTTGAAAGCCTTCAGTGATGAAGCTTCCACAACTTCTGAAGGCAACTTCTGTTCCATTGTTGATTGGAATTCTAGAAAGAGTGCAGAGAAGATCAGCCAGGATGATTAAGGGACTGGAGACTAAAACATACGATGAATGGTTGCAGGAACTCGGCATGGCTAGTCTAGTGAAGAGAAGGACCAGGGGAGACATCATAACGCTGTTCCAATATTTGAGAAGCTGCCATAGAGAGGAAGGGGTCAAGCTATTTTCCAAGGCACCTGAAAGCCAGACAAAGAAGAATGGATGGAAACTGAACAAGGAGAGATTCAACCTGGAAATAAGGAAACATTTCCTGACAGTGAGAGCAATCAACCCATGGAACAGAAGTTGCCTTCAGAAGTTGTGGGAGCTTCATCATTGGAGGCTTTCAAGAAGAGACTAGACTGCCATCTGTCAGGAATGGTGTAAGATCTCCTGCTTGGGAGGGGGTTTGGACAAGATGATCTGCAGATCCCTTCCAACTCTGTTAATCTGTTAAAAATGTCTGTTAATCTGTTAAAAATGTCTGTTAATCTGTTAAAAATGTTAATCTGTTAAAAATGTGGTTTTCAGCCCTGAGGCAGGACTAGAATTCACTGTCTTCTAGTGATCGTCTCAAAACCACCCAACTGGCTTTCATGCCTAAGGTGGGACTAGAACTCACAGTCTCCTTGTTTCCAACCGGTGCCTTAAACACTAGACCAGACTGGCTCCTGGCTCCAGTATGTTCTCCTGCCAAGCTTTGGAACTGAAGTCCTATTTGCTGACATGTTGTTGTTGTTGTTATAAAAAGACACTCTATTTTGATTTTAATGCATGTTCTAACTTTGTTGTAGCTTTTAATTGCTTTATACACCACGGGTTTACCGTAGATTGCTAGGAATGAGGGTTTTTATCCATTTGGGAGTCTCCCAGCTTCAGGGCATAAGGCAATTTAAGGCAAGCAAGCCACTAATAAATAAATAAATAAATGTCCATCTCTTAATTGCCTTACAAAGTGAACAATAGCCAACTTTATAAGGAAGGTGGAGCTGCCGGTATTCCAACACGACTTCTTAATTAGGGCTTCAAGGGCTCGGTTTCCCCGTGGAGAAATTCATACTTGGATATAATCACCTTCCACATTCCTTGGCAAGAAAGAGCTCCTTGATTCGCCCATCCCTGCAGAGCTAATTTGTATTATTGGGAGGATCTCCAGCTAATCCTGAATCAACCCTCCCTTTCCTTCCATTATTAGAAGATAATAGCAGTCCCTTGGGGGTGTTTTTACAACCTCTGGAAGATAATTGTGGCTTGGGGTTCCAAAGATGTACTTTGCAGCTGCTTGCCGCTCTACATATGGGGTTCCAAGGAGGTTTGCTGAACATGCAGGATTTAATAGCCAGGAAGGGAAACAGGGTAGAGGGAAACAAATCTGGGTTTTTGCAAGGGAAATAGAGCAGTGTTACAAGACTCACAAAATGAAACCTGAGTTAGTTTCTGAAGCTGTTCTGTTAATCTGTGTTGGAAGAACTATCCTTCTGGGTTCAGTTCCAAGTGGGGAAAAAGACACTGGAAACATGGAGGCTGTTTGGAAAGATGGTTTAATCGTGGACAAGATCACATGGCTTGGAGCTCCAAAGAAGGAAGGACTGAGATGTTGAAAGTGCCTGGGTTTTATACGCTCTGTTAGATCACTTTAGTGTTTCTTGTTCCTGTATAAGAAATGTATCCCATTGGCTGTCAGACTCCCAGGGATGAGAGTCTTAACTAACTTTGTAGGTCAATAGTAGACAGTCTAAGGTTAAAGTTTTTGGGGTTCGGGGAAGAGACCACAGAGTCAGGTAGAGTACTCCAGACATCGACCACTCTGTTGCTGAAATCGTATTTCCTGCAATCAAGTTTGGTGCGATTAACCTTGAGTTTGTATCTATTGTGTGCTCTTGTGTTGTTATGGTTGAAGCTGAAGTATTCATTGACAGGTAGGACATTGCAATGTATAATTTTATGTGCTATACTTAGATCGGACCGAAGGCAGTGTAGTTCTAGGTTTTCTAGGTCTAGAATTTCAAGTCTGGTGGCATAAGGTATTCTGCAACGAGTATGTTATGCTAATTTAGACTTTTATTAGTTTAAGGTGTAGTGGATTATCCAAACCTATGAGTTAATTCAGTAACTAAATTAAGGCCTTTTATAATACAGGTAGTTCTCAGCTTACAACTACAAATGGAAGCAAAATTTCTGTAGCTAAGTGAGGCAGTTGTTAAGGCTCTCCTGATTTTATGACCTCATTTGCCATGACTATTAAGTGAATCACTTAAGGGGTCTTCTGCGGCATTCCAATTAATTATGCCACAAACCGGGTGGGTCACTCATGAATCTTGACCGGCAAGTGAAGACAACACACAGGTTTTCCTCAGGACGAGTGGACCCAGGGCGTGTTCTGAGCCTCTCTTTTATTTGGCAACATACATAGGGGAGGGAGCAAGTATCAGTACATTGGTTACATGCATAGGGAATTATACGTACTTTCTCATAAGTAGTTACATATCTGTTGCAGGGCAGAATAATAAGTAGGTCAATGCTTTCTATAGAGCATAGCTACTGGCATAGGATGTGATTTGCCATTCTCTCATGTCCGGAGTTATCCGGGCAGGCTCTTTGGTTTGCGTTTCTGCATAGACAGCAGGTGTACAAGCTCAGCAAAGAATGTGGTTTGTCATAGGATGTGCAAATTCATATATTCAATGCAACTATATTTTCTGTATGCTACAAGCAGTACTATTTAACCATTTGCTGTAAATCCCAACATCTCCTCCTTTCTTTTTTATTCAAATGGAAAGGCTGTGGCTGGTGGAGTCGGAGTGTGGCCCAGACTCCTCCGATTCTGAGATACACTGTCACTCGCCAACCACTGGACACAAGGTCAAGTCTTCCGACTCGGCCTGTGCCTGCTGACCTTATCCTGGTGTTGTCTGAGGGGATGTCTCGATGGTTGATAAAAACGAGCTAAAGGACAGACTCATCCTCTTCGTTCGTGATGGAAAATTTTGACACATCCTCCTGCGACACGGGTTGGTAGGTCCCCCTGCTTTCAAGGTCCCAGGAGGTATTCTGGGGTTGCAACAGCATGGTCTGTAATGAATCTATTTTACTTGTGATAAATGAAGAAAAGCGATTAAACAAACATGGACCAAGTGTGCACATTAATATAAGCAAAATTATTGGTCCTGTAGAAGCACTTAACAGGGTGGTAAGCCAAGGGGAAAGATTGTGCCATGTTCCAGACCATCCTTGATCTTCCCTTTCCTTTTTACGTTTGTTCAAACCCTCCCTTAGTTTGGTCATGGAGTCCTGTACTATGCCAGAGTGATCTGCATAAAAACAACATTCTTCTCTTAAAGCCACACATAACCCCCCTTCTTTTAGAAAAAGTAAGTTTAGTCCTCGTCTATTTTGCAAGACTACTTCTGAGAGGGAGGTGAGAGATGTTTGCAAGTGAGAAAGGGAAGCCTCTATTCTCTCTAAGTCTTCATCGATAGCTGCCCTAAGATTGTGGTATTGGGTATACTGATGGGCGAAGGAAGCTATTCAAGTTCCTGCTCCAGTGAGGCCGAGCCCTACCATAAGAGCTATGGTGAGGGTGGAGATGGGTTCTCGCTTGTGTCTGATGGATGCTGACCCTGAGTAGGTGTTATAAAGTTCCTCTTCTGTGTAGATGTAGATGCGTGGTATGACCTGGACCATGATGCAGAAGCCTTTGGTGTTTATCACATGGCCGTGGGCACAGGCTGTAAGGCCTGTAGAGCAGGCCCACCACCCTTCTATAGGTGGTATGTAAAAGAGTGTCGTGTCAATTGTACTATATGTTGTGTTGCAATACTGTTGATAACGTGTGGGTACCAGTCCAATGCAGGTTCCTTTACCTGAGATAGATTGCAGTGTTTGTGAGCCATGTCTCCATCTACATGCCTTGTCATTCAAAGAGGTGTTGTATGGGGAGACAAGCCCTACAGCCTCGTAATATGGGGGTTGAACATTGTAGCAAAACCAGCAAGCTGTAGTAAGATTAGGATGGGTGCTATTTACCAGTTGGTAGGTGGCAAAGATAATATCCCAAAGAGGGTTCCCAGGGTGGCTCTGGGAGGGAGAGGAAGAATAACCAGTAGGAGCGAGTGAAATTTTCCCAGGAGTATAGGTGGGTTGCGGGGGTGGCACCTTGCGATTGGTTAAAACATTATTGGGGCCTACAGGTATCAAGGGCTTTATGGGGGTTTGTATTAATTTTATGGTAAAGATGTTCCCTGGATCTCCGCTAAGATCGTAGACCCGGCCACCCCAAGTGACCCCTGTCTGCCACTTCTTGTACTTTTTCCCGTGGATGGTGAACGAAATTTTTACCGGGTTGCATGGTTCCCATCCTCCCCCTTTTTTTTGGAAGCAGTCATACCATTTTGGACCAATCCGTTGAAGCTCAATGAAATCGTTCTTGATGGGAGGGTCCCACCATATTTGTCCAGTGGAGATACAGTCCCAGGATGCACAGAAATAGGAACTCGGTCCCCCACACTTTTTCAAATGTGTTGTTTCCTTTTTATGGCCAGGGCAGACATACAGGGGCTGTCGCCTCATCGCTTGGTAGTTGTTCATACCCGGCTTGTTAGGGCTAGTGACGGTGTCCATCATTACGCCAAAGTCAAAGTACAAATCAGGAAACCAAGATCCTGGCACTGCTATGGACGTGGTGGAATTCAGGACATCTTCATGTACATCCAACACCACCCATGTTAAGTTTTGGGGTTGATGAGGATTGTGGGGGTCGAGGAAAGTGGCAGGGCGCTGTTCACTCAGAAGGGGGCTTGCCTGTGCCAGTAGTTGAAGAATTGTGGGCACCATCAGGGAGGTCAGCATAGTAAAGAGAAACCACATATTGAAGAGCCTGAACGACCGTAAAAGGCAGGGACAGAACCAGCACATGTGAACGCGGTGGTTGTCTCAAACGGCGGTCGTCACAAAAGTCAAGTGATCTGTTGGTTACCTGTCTTCTCGTGATAGGGACGCACACATCGACCAGGGACCCAAAGAACGCGATCAGGAAGTTGAATCGCAGCGTATCCCCTACCCCAGGTGATAAGGCCAGCTGGTCCTTGCCAGGTTGGATCTGGTAAGCAACGATAGTAGACAAGTGGTCGGTGGTCCACAGGAGCAGGTGAGGCAGCGAAATGGCGAGCAGCGGCACAGCTGGGTGGTTGGCCCGTCAGATTCAAAAAGTTAAGAGTATATAGACAAAGATTAAGAGTATCTTGCACGGCTGGGAGGCTAGGGGGTACTTTTCCCTGTGTGCCAATATATCTGTCTAGAGCGTGCTTCAAGGTCTGGTTCGCACGTTCTACTAGAGCCTGTCCTTGGCTGTTGTAAGGAATGCCAAACTTGTGGACAATGTCCCATTTTTTGCAAAAATCTGCAAAAATTGTACTGGTGTAAGCCGGACCATTGTCTGTTTTGAGTTCATTTGGGCGTCCCAACGATGCAAAGGTGCGAATACAATGATTGATTACATGTTTAGTGGCCTCACCCCTTTGTGGGGTGGCCATGATGAAGCCAGAATAAGTGTCAATGGAAACATGAAGATATTTCCAAGGGGCGAAGGAAGCATATTGAGTGACATCCATTTGCCAAATTTGGTTGCACTCTGTCCCCCTGGGGTTGACTCCCATGGGCACAGAGTGTGCTTGTTTACTACAGATAGGGCATTGTTGCAAAATTGCGGCAGCCTCTGTAGCTGAAATTTTGAACTGCCTAATAAGCGCTTTTTTGTTCTGGTGAAAATATGAATGGCTTTCCCACGGAGTGGGAGAGGAGGGGGCAAGAGTGAATAGGGAGGAAGATGCAGCCGCGGCCGCAGCGTCGGCCACATCATTCCCTTCCTGGAGGATGCCAGGGAACGGTTGATGACTACGAATGTGTGCAACGTGAAAAGAGTGGGTTCTTTGGGAAATAAGGTGTTGCAGGGATAGAAACAAGGATAAGAGAGTTGGTTTGATAGAGGGAGATAGATAGGCCTGATAGATGGAGGAAATAATTTGAGAAACATAAAGACTGTCAAGAATAAGGTTAAAGGATTGGTGAGGAAAGGCCTCAAAGGCAAGAATAGAAGCATAAAGTTCTGCCCTTTGGGCGGAGGACTGTGGAGGAGTAATTTTGGTGTGCC
Organism: Bungarus multicinctus; assembly: GCA_023653725.1. Classification (NCBI taxonomy): domain Eukaryota; kingdom Metazoa; phylum Chordata; class Lepidosauria; order Squamata; family Elapidae; genus Bungarus; species Bungarus multicinctus. The sequence continues at coordinate 92,777,929 of CM042846.1, read as the reverse complement.
ATTGGCTATCAACTTGCCAGGCACATGCACCATATTTTTTGCTGCCATCAGCAAAGACGGTGATTGCATCATGAATGGGAAGGGGAGACATCTGAGTTTGCCAAGTGAAAGGGATGGTTTTGAGAAGTTGTATGCGAGGGTCTGGTGGTGGATGGCAAGAGACAACACCAGGCCAGTCAGCTAGGGCGAACTGAAGGTGGTCGCTGACAGCGAGCAGTGACTCCCATGTGGAGAGGGAGCAAGGAAGGTAAATGACAGAAGGTTCAATACCAGCTAGGGCCCTGGACCGTAGCCGGCCTTTGGTGATGAGAGAAGCAAACAAGGCAGGTTTGGTAGTAAGTGTTGCACGAGGTGTGTGGGATAGGTGGATCCATTCAAGAATTATCAAGGAAGGTGTTACTTGAGCCACTGCTGCAGTGGGCAGCATGGTGGTGTTGAAAATTAGCAATACAAAAGGTACATTTTCTACCATTCTGTCCACCCATTTTGTGAGTAGGGCCTGATTAATGAGGTGTAAGGCATCTAATTGATCCTTTTGTAGAGGAATTATGTCAGATGGATGTTTTCCTTTAGTAAGGGCAGTAAACAAGGGTGACAGTTGTGCGGTGGAAAGGCCTAAGTAGGGTCTGATCCAATTGATGGATCCCAAATATTGTTGTAGTTGCAAGAGTGAGGGTTTGGGAGGCAGCGTAATGTGGGGTGTATTGGGTAAAGCATGTGATGTAAGCACTTTGTGTCCTAAATACTGAAAAGGGGGGGAAACTTGCACCTTGTCAGGAGCAATGTGAAGTCCCCCCTGTTGCAAAAGGTGTCTGAGATGAGGTAATGTTTTTAAGGCTGTGCCTTTAGGGCCTGGGGCTGCAACCAGGATATCATCCATGTAATGGTAAATCAGAAAGGTTGGGTAGCGGGTCCTGTATGGTAGCAGCACCTGAGAAACATAATACTGGCACATGGTGGGGCTATTGAGCATGCCCTGGGGGAGGACCCTCCACTGGTAACGGGAGGCGGGCTGAGCATTGTTAGGTTCAGGGATAGTGAAGGCAAAGATATGCCTATCTTTGGGGTGTAAGGGGATAGAGAAAAAACAATCCTTCAGGTCAATGACCATCATATCATAATTTTGAGGAATTAAATTGGGGTTTGGGAGGCCACACTGTAGCGCCCCCATGGGTTTGATAATAGCATTCACTCCCCTCAGATCGTGAAGGAATCTCCATTTGCCAGATTTCTTTTTAATTACAAAGACAGGAGTGTTATAAGGGCTTAAAGAGGGCTCGAGGTGCCCATTGTCCAATTGTTCATTAACTAGTTGTTTTAACACAGTGAGTTTTTCCACTGTAAGAGGCCATTGATCTATCCAGACTGGAGTTTGTGACTGTAGTTCCAGTCGCAGAACAAAGGGGGCAGTCATCATTGCAGAATGAGCTTAGCTTGAAATTGAGACATTAAATCCCGCCCCCATAAGTTAGTGTGCAAAGGTAAAACAACAGGCTTGATAAAGGCGGTGAAAGAGCTATCAGAGGAAGTAACAGCAATCCAATTACTACTGATTTGAGCAGTTTGAGTCCCTCCTACCCCTCTGACGGATGGGGTGGGGTCAGTAGGCCAATGGGCGGGCCATTCGGCTGAGCGGATGACAGAGACGTCAGCTCCAGTATCTAGAAGACCGGAAAAAGAACGTCCATTGAGTTTAAACTCAGCAGTTGGGCGGGTAGATTTTAGAGATTGTTCCATAGCCAAAACATCGGTGGCAGCTTCCAGTGTAATCATGGTAGCTACAAAGTCACCTTTGTTCACGGTCATGGGCGAGTTGATCATGATGGCCAGTGCCAGGTCAGAGAAGGAATCAGAACTACGCAGGAAAGGAGCTGCAATAACCCCTTGAGAGGTGAGATCAAGGTTAGGAAAGATAAGAACAGGCAGGCCAGGAGGCAGATGAAGAGGAAGGCGTGGAGAAATGGAAAGATGATAGACATGAGCAGGTAAGGAATAAGTAACAGTGTCATTAGCAATCATTTCATAGGAATGAGAGAGGATTTGGTCTACTTGGGTCTCCATTTCTTCGACCTTTTGGGAGGGGCTAGCCGAATGCCCCGAAATTAGTTTCCCGAATTGTGGCATTGGTTATTTCGTGGAGGAAGAAATTTTGTTTGTGGAGGAAAAGAAGGGCACCGATTAGACCAGTGGAATCCTTTCTTGCACCTTGGGCAAATTGTTTTTGGTTGTTGTGATTGGCTAAATTTCCCTTTGTGAGCCCCCCCTCCAGGGGCTCGACATTGTGACTTAAAATGGCCGGGATTGCCACAGTTAAAGCAATTTCCGGTCGGGCGTGGTGTCGGCGAAGGGGAGAGAGGAGCAGGAAATGGGCGGTTGTTAGATAAAGAAACAGTTCTGGAGGAAGAAACAGGAAATGCGTTGTTGTTTTGCAAAGCAGCAGCTAAAGCCTCCATTTTATGGGTCGTAGTTCCCACAATACGACATGCTTGCAGGAAATCAGCCATAGTGACACCAGGTTTATTAGCAATTGGTTGGAGGACCTTTTGGCAATCCGAATTAGCATTTTCATAAGCCAATTTCATCATTAGTTCACCTCTAGCGTCTATATTATCAATTTGGCGTTCCAAAGCAATCTGAAGACGATTAATAAAGGAGGCATAGTCTTCAGCAGAGGTTTGGATAATTTTTGAAAAAGTTTGCAATGGGATGCCTTGATTGTCATCTACTTTCCGTAGAGCAGCGAAAGCAGCATCTTTTATAATGGGAAAGGCAGCTCTGTCAGAAAGAGTTTGTTGAGCTATGGCTGTCCTTGTGCCGGTTCCCATCAAATCGTCTACAGTGACGTTTTGAGGGAGTCCTGCATTGACAGCAATGGTAATTTGTTTGCCATATTCCGAATTCCAAACTACATATTGGGCGGGAGTCAAAATCATGCCAAAAAGCGACTGCCAATCTGCAAGTAACATCTCAACACTAGCAGAATAAAGCGAAGAGAGTAAACCCAAAACATAGCGAGATTGAAGTCCATAATCTTTAACTGCTCCCTTTATCTCTTTAATTTGTTTATAATTAACATGTTGATGAATCGGTCTAACAGCCACTCCTTCAGCGGTTCCAGCTGGGTCCCAAGTGACCGGAAACATAGCACACGTTTCTAAATCCTCAGTTTCAAGTTGCCCTGATTGTTGTGCAACTTGTATTGCTTTAACTATTTGACCTCCTCGGTGTTGTGGGTCTGGTTTTGGAGCATTTGGAGTGATTTTTTCAGAGTTCTGCAAAACAGGATTGAGGATTTCCTTTTCCTGTTGTGTGGATTCATACGGAGGAGGCGCAGAATCCGTTAGTGATTGTTTGGCAAATTTATGATGAATCACTAAACATTCCATGACTGCACGCCATGTGGTTAAAACGTGCATCGGGGCTCTAGGAGTCGAATGGAGACTTTCTCCCAATTTTGTCCACGTACTTATTTTATAATTTCCTTGCTTTGGATATGATGGGAAATGTTGCCAAATGTGTGTCAGAAGGCCAATTAAATCATTATGTTTCAATCGAGGGAGTGATTTACCCTCTCTTGAAGCATATCTTTTTGAAGATTCGGTTAACTCCCTCAGCTCGTTTAGGTGTAGCACCTGTTGTTGAGAGAGTTTTCCCCCCATACTTACCTGAACTCCAATCGTGGATGAGTGCGCGCAATTTTCCCGTTGGTAGGTATGGGTGGTCCGAGACGCTTTCCGCCAGCAGCCAAAGACTCATATAGGTTGTCAAGGCCGCCTCCCGCAGAAACACATCAAGACGCTTATCACGTCGGGGGTCACCATTTGCGGCATTCCAATTAATTATGCCACAAACCGGGTGGGTCACTCATGAATCTTGACCGGCAAGTGAAGACAACACACAGGTTTTCCTCAGGACGAGAGGACCCAGGGCGTGTTCTGAGCCTCTCTTTTATTTGGCAACATACATAGGGGAGGGAGCAAGTATCAGTAATTGGTTACATGCATAGGGAATTATACGTACTTTCTCATAAGTAGTTACATATCTGTTGCAGGGCAGAATAATAAGTAGGTCAATGCTTTCTATAGAGCATAGCTACTGGCATAGGATGTGATTTGCCATTCTCTCATGTCCGGAGTTATCCGGGCAGGCTCTTTGGTTTGCGTTTCTGCATAGACAGCAGGTGTACAAGCTCAGCAAAGAATGTGGTTTGTCATAGGATGTGCAAATTCATATATTCAATGCAACTATATTTTCTGTATGCTACAAGCAGTACTATTTAACCATTTGCTGTAAATCCCAACAGTCTTCAAACTTGACAGCTTTAAGACTTGTGGACTTCAACTCCCAGAATTCCTGAGTAACATGACTGGAGGAGGAATTCTGGGAGTTGAAGTCCACAAGTCTTAAAGCGATCAAGTTTAAAGACCCCTGTGTTAAGTGAATCCCATGGTTTTTGAACAAATCCAGTTTCCTTCATTGATTTCACTTGTTGGAAGCCAGCTGGGAAGGTCACAAAGGGGGAACACATGGCCCTGGGACACTGCAACCATTGTAAGTACATGCCAGTTGTCAGGACCATCAAGTTTGATCATTTGTGAACACCGGTTGTGAGTCACTTTTTTTTGTGTCGTTATAACTTTCAACGGTCACTACCCTCGTGATTGTAGCTCAAGGACTCTCTGTATCTTCTTAACACAAACACAAATGCCACTGTCAGCCTCCAAAAATCCTTCTTCTACTAATTCTCTTTCTGGCTGCCATAGAAACGGGGGGGGGGGAGAATAATTGGGCTTGGGGGGAAGGTGCTGGAGGATGAAGTTATTGGTATTGTCAAAGTTGGGATGCTTTCTTAGTTATACTCACTTGTTTACTGCGCAAGCATAGCCTCTTATCTCTGTAGGCCAAGGCCAACCATCTTGGCATGCCAGATGTGTGAAACACCACACGAAGCAGGGCTGGGATCCTACCGGTTCGGTCCAGTTCTATAGAACCAGTAGCTCCGAAGAGCAGCTGACACCGAACTGGTTCGCTGGGGCCAGGTTTTGGTCTGCTGTTTGGCCCTCCCTCCCAACTGGGCTGTAGGCTGTCCTTTAGTGGCTGTGTTTTCCTCCTCAGCTGCTTTGCATGGCACAGCTGAAGTGCCACTCATCAGCTGGAGAAGGTAAATGCTTGCCAGAGCTGGTAGGGAGTACATGTGTGTAGCACACATTTGACGTGCATGCACGGGTTTCCCGAAGCGGTTGTTATGCCAGTCGGATCCCACCCCTGACCTGAAGATGCACCCGCATGACATTATACACACCTCAGATTGGATGGCCAGTTTGAACTGTTGGAGGTGGGGACATGGAATAACTTTCTGTACGTGATTTTTCACGCCTATTGCCTCAGATCTTGTATTTCTTCCGATGCTACCACTTCAAATTTCAATAAAAGTCCTTTTCTCTATAACAATGGAGTCTAAGGTTTTCTTTCTTGGATTTTGAATGGAGCTTCACTTGACAGCCACATTTATGCAAGTTGTTGTACTCAGGGGTGACATTATACCGGTTCGCACCTATTCGCTACAACTGGTTGTTAACTTTCTAAGCAGTTCAGAGAACTGGTTGTTAGAAGAAATTACTGGCCTAATCCTGTAAGGAAGGCAGGAAGGAAACATTCTGGTGCTGCTTAAAGAAACTGCCTCTCCGTTAACCCTTATTACATTCTTGGCAGGACTAGACTTCCTGTCTCAGGAACTTCTCTGGAGTTTTTTTTCCCTACCTTTGCTGGTACTTTGCTTTGCTCAAAGTTACAGTGGCACTGGAAAAAGTGACTTATGACCATTTTTCACACTTACGACTGTTGCAGCATCCCCACAGCCATGAGAGGCCAGTCGAGAGATGCATGCCTCGATATGAGTGATATTGAGTTGGCCATGCCCAGCCAATAACATGACCACCAAGCCATACCACCACCTAAGCCACACCCACAGAACCGGTTGTTAAAAATTTGAATCCCACCCCTGGTCGTGCTGAAATAAATAAGCTACATATTATTTATTTATCTTTATTTACAGTTCGTATTTCTAAACTGCCCATTTCCCTCATAGAGGGGCTCTGGGCAGTGTATAATACAATATAATGGAGAAATATAAGAGCGGATAAAAACTTGGAGTAGAAATTGACAATTACATTAGGGTTAAAAATCTCAAAATGATAGAATTATGCTAATTAAACATCAAAAGGAGGCAGAATTCTTTTTTTTTTTTTTGGCATTATAATTGTTATACATATATAAACATCACTACACCATTTATAATCCTCTTGTTCGATACATTGTTTACTAATTATTCTAATCATCATAGCTACTTATGTCCCGACCTTGCCTTCTTCTATGCAACCACTGATCAAATTTATTCCACATTTCATAGTACTCAGATTCCCACTTGTTTTTAAATTTAGGGTTAACCTGTTCAATTCTGCCCATAATTTTCCTTATTATCTCTCTTTCTGTGGTATACTTTCCTTCTTCCAGTATTACACATATATTCTAAGATGGCTGTTTACCACTGGATTATTACAGATGGGGAGCCTCTCATAGGACTAGCCAGCCCCATGGTTTTGAGGTCCTCTGTGCCCCCACCCACCCCCCACGCAAGGCCACAGAGCCTCATTATGACACCTATCTAGGTTTCTCTCACAAGAAGTAAGTGAGGATGAAGCTTCAGTCTGAAAACCAGATTTAAAACTTGTTTGATTGGATTTCTGAGCTGATGTTGCAAACTGAATTGGGAAGTCGGTATGAACGCAACTGGCTGCCTCCAAACTAATTTCACAGTTGAAAAGGGCCATGGGGGCTTATGCAGAAATCCAATTTACCTTATCGTTTGAGTTGCTGGATTAAACACCTTGCATTGGGGCCAATCCACGCAGCCTGCTCAGGAACGGAAATGGGGGGCCCTCTTGGAAAATGGAACAAGTCCATCTCACAGTGGACTTGGTTTCAATGTGCTCTTTTTAATCATTACTTTGCTTGATCCTCATTCCTCACCCTATCATGCTCTAGTGTTCAAACAACATATTGATAAATGCATCCATTCTATGTGTCACTTCAAGTTTATTTTCTGAGTATCAATTCATGGTGGCTACAGTCCATGAAGTGATAGGAAATCTGTTAAAAAAGAGGGAAGGGGAGGAGGGGAAGGGAGGGGAGAGGAGAAGAGAGGAGAGGAAAAAGAAAGATGGGGAAGGGGAAGAAAAGGAAAGGAAAAGAAAAATGAAAAGAAAAAAGAAAGGAAAGGATATGGGATACAGAATACAAAATAACAGAATTGGAAGGGACCTTGGAGATCTTCTAGTCCAACCCCCTGCTCAAGCATAAAACCCTATACCAGGGGTCAGCAACCCGTAGCTCTAGAGCTGCATGTGGCTCTTCCATCCCTCTACTATGACTGCATTGCTCAAAATATGCATCACAACTGCCAATGTGCAACACCCACTGGCATGTGATTTATTCAGCTTTTCGACCCCCGGTAGGCCAACCATTGATAAATCCAAGAAATGAAAAGTTTCAGAAGAGAACAGAATATTTAATTCAACTACACATACTAGTTTTGTGGCCATTCAGGAAATAGTCAGGCATGGAAAAGGTTTTGTGGCTCCTGGTGTTTTCTTTTCAGTGGGAAACTGGTCCAAATGGCTCTTTGAGTGTTTAAGATTGCTGACCCCTGCCCTATACCATTTCAGACAAATGGTTATCCAGTCTCTTCTTAAAAACCTCCAATAATGGAGCCCTCACAACTTCCAGATGCAACTTCTGTTCCACTGATTAATTGTTCTCACTGTCATGAAATTCCTCCTTAGTTCTAGGTTGCTTCTCTCCTTGATTAGTTTCCACCCATTGCTTCTTGTCCTGCCCTCGGGTGCGTTGGAAAATAGCTTGACTCCCTCTTCTTTGTGGCAGCCCCTGAGATATAGAACGCTGTTATAATCCCTAAGTGTCTGATCTTCTTAACAGTGGTTATAAATACATTTCTATGCTGCCTTCTTTCTCCAAGACTACATTGTAATTTTCTGAATGATCTTGAATGTTGCAAGTAAGGAATTCATCACACAACATTCTAAATATGGTGTGATTTATAGTTGGTGGTGCAAGAATATGCAACCAATATTTATTTAGCTGTTTATTCAGAAATTTCTCTGCCATGCTACTTCTCACAATCTATGCACTTTACATACCAAGAATATGTCATCATCTTCAAGTATCTGGTTTGGTTCTGCAACCCAACAAGATAGACACAGATTCCAGAGAGTAATTAGGATTACAGAAAAACAATTACTACCAACCTGCCTTCAATTGAGGACCTGTATACTGCATGAGTCAAAAGGAGGGCTGTGCAAATATTTACAGACCCCTCACATCCTGGACATAAACTATTTCAACTCCTACCCTCAAAACAACAGTGTAGAGCACTGCACACCAGAACAACTAGACACAAGGACAGTTTTTTTCCCAAATGCCATCACTCTGCTAATCCAATAATTCCCTCAATACTGTCAAAACTATTTACTAAGTCTGCATTACTATTACTATTAATCTTCTCATCACTCCTTATTGCCCATCCCCTCCCACTTGTGACTGTATGACTGTAACTTTGTTGCTTGTATCCTTATAATACATATTGACTGTTTCCTGGTATGATTTGATTGCTTATTGTACCCTATGACTATTATTAAGTGTTGTACCTTGTGATTCTTGACTCTTGACGAATGTATCCTTTCTTTTATGTACACTGAGAGCATTTGGACTAAGGCAAATTCCTTGTGTGTCCAATCACACTTGGTCAATAAAGAATTCTCTTCTCTTCTCTTCTCTTCTCTTCTCTTCTCTTCTCTTCTCTTCTCTTCTCTTCTCTTCTCTTCTCTTCTGAGTTTTAGATCCAATATAGACACAAAACCAGGTGGGTGATCTTGGGCCAGTCACTCTCTCTCAGCCCTAGGAAAGAGGCAATGGCAAACCATAAGCTAAGAAAACTGCAGGGACATGCCCAGGCAGGGCCAGGAGTAGAGATGGTATTCAGCAGGTTCTGACTAGTTCTGGAGAACCATTAGTGGAAATTTTGAGTAGTTTGGAGAACCAGCAAATGTCACCTCTGACTGGACCTGCCCCATCTATTCTCTGCCTCCCGAGTCCCAGCTGATCATCTGGGTCTTCTTTGGTTGCCCTGCACAGGAGAATGGAGCTGGAAAGCAGGTTAGTGGGGTGGGGAGGGAATGGGATTTTGCAGTATCCTTCACCCAGGAATGGGGAAGGAATGTAGATTTTAGATTATCCTTCCCCTGGAGTGGGGTGGGAATGGAGATTTTGTAGTATCCTTCCCCTGCCAAGCCCACCAAGCCATGCCCACCAAGGCACACCATGTCTATCTAACCACGCCCACAGAAACATAAATAAATTGAATCCCACTACTGGCCAGGAGTCCACACAGTGATTCAAGTTTAATGAACAGAAGAACTAAGGGTGACATGATAGCAGTCTTTCAATATTTGAGGGGCTCCTACAAAGATGAGGGTGTCAACGTATTTTCCAAAGTACCAACAGGTAAGAGAATGGTTGGAAACTAACCCTGGAGAGAAGCAACCTAGAACTAAGGGGGGGAAATCCTAATGGTGAGAGCAATTGAGCAATGGAATGGCTTACCACCAGACTTGAAACTCTAGACCTAGAAAACCTAGAACTACACCGCCTTCGGTCCGATCTAAATATAGTATATAAAATCATACATTGCAATGTCCTACCTGCAAATGAATACTTCAGCTTCAATCATAACAATACAAGTGCACACAATAGATACAAACTCAAGGTAAACCGCACCAAATTTGATTGCAGCAAATACGACTTCAGCAACAGAGTGGTCAATGTCTGGAATACTCTACCTGACTCTGTGGTCTCTTCCCCAAACCCCAAAAACTTTAACCTTAGACTGTCTACTATTGACCTCACCCTTTTCCTAAAAGGTCTGTAGGGGGCGTGCATAAGCACACCAATCGTGCCTACCGCCCCTGTCCTATTGTTTCTTTTATTTTTCTTATATGTACCCATTTCATGTATTCATAACTATGTATATACTTATACCTATTATCTTGTAAGCGATTGACAAATCAAATAAATACTAAAAAAAATCCTAATGGTGAGAGCAATTGAGCAATGGAATGGCTTACCTTCAGAATTTTGGGATGCTCCCTCACTGAAGACTTTCAAAAAGAGACTGGACCACCATTTATCTGACATTATAAAGGGTCTCCTGCTCCAGCAGGGGGTTGGACCAGAAGACCTCCCAGATCCCTTCCAATTCTATGATATGTTCTATGTTTTATGCTCCTTCTTAGGGCTACGAGAGAGAGATGGACCCGAGGACATCCAGCTGGTTTTGTTGCTAAGCCAGGAGTAGCATTCCTGGTCTCCTGGTTTCTAGCCTGAAACCTTAACCACTAGACCAACCTGCCTCTCAAGCTAGGTATACAGAAGGAAGAAGGGCAGAGAATCGAAAAGAGTCAAGAAAATGTGTGCCAGCCAGGAACCTCTGACTGGCCCCCTGCCAGACAATTGCGAGCACTAATTGCAAGCTACAAATTGCAAATGCATGCACTAACAAATTGTGTGCTGTAATTTCACAAATGACTAATTGTTATGATAAAGTGTGAATTAATGGGGAAAATAAGTTTGACAGCCCCTTATGAGATTAAGATATATGATGGCTGCAAGATAGTAGCTTCTAATCAACAGTTTCCCTCGGTGGCTGTTGTGTTTCCTTGGAGGTTTCCAGAGTTTGGAGATCATTCCAGATGTCTAGCTAGGCAGCAAGCTGGTGCGTCCTTTTTAGAGCTTTTGTGTTGGTGGGTTTAAATGTTTCCTGATGGCATTACCATAAATCTCTGTTTTTTTTTCAGAAGGACTGTTTATAATGTGCTTGTCTGTCTGTCTGTCTGTCTATCATCTATCTATCTATCTATCTATCTATCTATCTATCTATCTATCTATCTATCTATCTATCTATCTATCTATCTATCTATCTATCTATCTATCTATCTATCTCTATCAACATCCTATTCAGCAATCCATTCATCCATCCACCCATCTGTCTCGATATCTCTTTCTCTATATATGTGTAATTCCATGTTTGTCTGCCTGCCTGCCTGCTTGTGTATCTCTCTCCCTCTCTCTCCCTCTCCCTCCCTCTCTCATCCTATCCATCCATCCATCCATCCATCCATCCATGTATCTATCATTTTCTTTCTCTTGCTCATCTTATCCATCCATCCATCTTTTATCCTTTCCATCCATCCATCCATCCATCCATCCATCCATCCATCCATCCATCTTTTTCTATCTATATAATTCCATCTCTTTCTATCTTTCTGTCTGTCTATCTATCTACCTACCTACCTACATACCTACAGTACCTACCTACCTATTTATCTACCAACCTACCTATCCATCTCATTTATCTTTCTAGCTATCATTATAAAGTAATAAAGGCAGGATAAAAATCTAATTAATAAATAAAATAAACAATACTCCTCTGATCCAGTTCACCAACTACTAAAGGATGGGTGAAGAGACAGGAGATTTCCCCCATTTGTGATCATCTTGGTGTTCTCAAAACTTTGTTTTTTTTATTGTGTGATTTACTTAAGGGATGAAGAAGATATAATGTTCCAGGTATTCCTGAATAAAATTCCCAGAAGCCTCATCAGAATGATCAAGAATCGAAGTGAAAATTGAATTCAGCAACAATACAGAACATAGAATAATAGAATTGGCAGGGACTCCTAGTGTTGTGACCTGCCAGTGGCTAGAGGAGCTAGAGAATCAGACAGTGAGGAAGTTGGGAAGGAACCTGGGCAAGTCCTGAAGGCTGAGGAAGGCTCGGACGAGGGTTCTGCATCAGAGGCAGAGATGGGGCCAAGGCAGGCTGGCAGTCATCAGCTGTCTTCGGACTCAGACAGCAATGAGGTGGAGGAGCAGTTGGAGCCGGTTCCCAGTCTGCACATGTGCAGAGCTGCCAAAAGAAAAGAATAATTACGAAATCAGGGTCGACCTGTATGGTGAATGGCCCCTCCCATATGGATTAAAAGAGGAGCAAAGGGGGAGGGGGCTTTTGCAGGAAACAATTCATTCTTTGCAGCAGTGTGAAGCTCTGTCTGTGCATCTCAGAGACTCTGTGCCGATCCCTTCCTTGTCAGCACTGCATTTGGAAATATTAACTTGGCAGCTCTCCAAGCTAGATAAGGTCTGTGCTCTTAATTACACCCTTGAAAGACTGTTGGCCAGGCCTTTGGCTGAATGTGAATGCAAGAAATTCATCTTTGTTTAATAAAAGGGTTTTGCCAGGACAAAAAGTCTGCTTAATGCTATTTGGGGAAGCCAAAGTCAGAACACTTAATCCAAACTTGCTGCTTGAGCAGGAGACCCTATACCAGGGGTCTCCAACCTTGGCAACTTTAAGACTTGTGGACTTCAACTCCCAGAATTCTTCCTCCAGTCATGTTAGCTCAGGAATTCTGGGAGTTGAAGTCCACAAGTCTTAAAGTTACCAAGGTTGGAGACCCCTGCCCTATACCATTTCAAATAAATTTCAAATAAATATGAAAGATTTTCATTCCTGATATACTGTGATTAGTTGAGATCTTCCACCTTAGCTTGAACACAGCAAGCCCCAGACTGCTAGAAGCAATTTTTTTTAATCTCTTAATGCTGGGAATTCAAACTGAGCTTTCCATTTTATAGGATTATCTCATACTCTGTCACTCTATGAGGTAATTTGCCCCAGAGAAGCAAAACCATTTAGTATTCTGCACTGCATTAATTTGTTGTTAATTAATGTCAATTAATTAACATTAATTTGTTGTTGTTAATGATTGTGCAACATTATAATGAATGTTCACGAAATCTTGGAACAGTTTTTGTCTGTATACATGCCTTTGGTTCATTTTCTTTCTTCTCCAAACACCCCCCCCCTCCCATAACAATACAATTTTGTATAAAACAAATAAAACCATTTCATCCAAACCTTTGTTTTTGTTGTGTTTGAATAATCATAGTTCTATGTCACAACTGGAAGCTCTTTAGAAAACATATAGGGAAGACAGACAGCCAGATGGACAGACAGAAGGGAGGGAAGGAGGGAAGGAAGGAAGGAGGAAAGAAAAAGAAATAAAGCCAGTGGAAGAAAGAAAGAATGTGGATAAAGAAAGACTGAAGAAGAAAGAAAAGCTGTGAAGGGAGGGAGGGAGGGAGGGAGAAAATAGAATAAAGAACAAAGAAATAAAAAGAAAAAAGGACAGCGGAAGGAAGAAAGACTTAAAGGAAAGAAGAAAGAAAGGGAAGGAAGGAAAGAAGGAAAAGGAAGGAAGGAAGGAAGGAAGGAAGGAAGGAAGGAAGGAAGGAAGGAAGGAAAGGAAGGAAGGAAGGAAGGAAAAGGAAGGAAGGAAGAAGAAGGAAGGAAGGAAGGAAGGAAGGAAGGAAGGAAGGAAGGAAGGAAGGAAAAGGCGGAAATAAGGGGAAAATGCAAATTTTCATCCTCCCTATATGCAATTCCCCATGCTGGACTGTATTTTTTTTAACATTTAAACAATAAAACCCCAAAGTGGAGTAGGATGACCTACAATATATGTTGCCCTTTGTTTATCTTATGTTGCACTCAAGACATCCATCCATCAAGATTGCAATCCGATCCATTTTCCCTCGATTTTGGAAACACTGATGGTTCTCAGACACCTCTGGCATGAAAAACTAGAGGGAAATATGTCACCCCCGCTAGCCTCTTCCAGATCTCATCCTGATGTTGGCAATACAACATGTCACTTGCAGCCAAGAACTCTCTTCCTCTAAATTTTTATTTGACAAATATCAGGAAGGGGAAGAGAGGAACGTGGCTGCAATAATGAGATGGGAAGCAACGTTTAAATCCTCCGCCAAGCCACAAAATTTTCAATTTGTGGCCCTTTTCCAGTCTGTCTTTTGTTTCCATCTCTTTTTCGTGTCCTCTTTTGAATGAGTCTCACCTAAGAATACATTTCCTGACAGTGAGAACTGTTGTGGCTAGCCAGCAGCAGGTACAGATGGCTGAGGAGAGTGAGGACTCAGATGAGGGGCCAGGGCCAGGGCTGCTGCCTTCAGAGATTGTGGGGGCTGTCAGCAGCGATGAGGAAGTTCCCGAGGAGCCTGTGCCAAGTGCATACACACACAGGGCTGCTCGTAGGAAAGAGCAACTGCAGCAGCACGGGCGACTCAGGAGTAAGGCTGCAAGGTAACGGCCCCTCCTTCAAGAAGATAAAAGCCAGCTGTGAAGCGAACGTTCTTTGCAGGAAGCAAAGACGTTTTGAACTCAGCCTCGTGGACATTACAGTTGGTATTTGAAGGCGCTTGTGTTGTGAAATATTTGTTATCTGTTGTTTTTTGGCAGCCTTGCGAAAACTTGGCAAGGCTCTTTCTTGTCATAGCTAATTAGTAGAAGCAGCCTTTTATCTGTGAAGAAACAGGATCCATAGATGAAACATTAAAAGGTTGTGCTGCTGTCTTTGCCTTGTGTTTGCTATCTTGGAACCAGATTTGGGTCAGGACAAGAACAGTTGATCAGTGGAATGACTCGCCTCCAGAAGTTGCGAGTGCTCCATCACTGGAGATTTTCATGAAGATATTGGACAATATCTGTCAATGGTATAGAGTCTCCTGCAGGGGTGGGCCTCAAAAATTTTAGCAACGGGTTCTCTGCCCGTTTGCTGAGTGGGCGTGGCCTAGTCGGCCTCCTGCACCACGGCTTTTGGGAGGGGGTGTTTTTGCCCTCCTCGGGCTCCGGAGGCTCTCCGGAAGCCGGAAATGGGCCCATTTCTGCCCTTCCCGAACTTCTGGGATGCCCATTTTTTGCCCTCCTTGAGCCTCCACACAGGCCCTGCACTTATCTGCATCCAAAATGGGTCATGTGGGACTCCTGGGAGGGGAGGGTTGAGCAGGGCCAGCCAGGAGTGGGATTTGGGGGTTCTCCAAACTGCACAGAATCTTAGCTAGGGGTTCCCCCAAATCTCTGCAAACCCCCAGTAGCCCACCCCTGATCTCCTGCCTGAGCGGGGGGGGGGGTTGGACTAGAAGACCTCCAAGGTCCCTTCCAACTCTTGTTAGTCTACACCTTCCTTGTTGAGATGATTAGGGATCTCGCCAGGAAGTCATTTACTCTGGATCTAAACCACTGCATTGCATTGCCTTGTGCAGGTAGTCCTTGACTGATGACCACACTTCAGCCCAAAATTGCTGTTGCTAAGTGAAACATGAGTTTTGCCCCGTTTTATGACCTTTCATGCCCTGGTTGTTAAGTGAATCACTGCAGTTGTTAAGTTAGGAGCACGGTGGTTGAGTGAATCTGGCTTCCCCGTGGACTTTGCTCGTCAGAAGGGATTACATCACCCTGGGATCCTGCAACAGTCATAAGTACATGCCAGTTGCCAAGCGTTTGAATTTGGATCGCGTGACCGTGAGGATCATGCAATGGTTGCAATTGTGAAAAATGATTGTAAGTCATTTTTGTCAGGGCTGTTGTAACTTTGAACAGTCACTAGAACCATGTGTTAGCTGGTTTTCCAGATGTTCGTATTCCCAGGATACAAATGAATACTTCAGCTTCAACCATAATAATACAAGAGCAATACAATACAAGAGCAAACAATAGATACAAACTCAAGGTAAACTGCACCAAACCTGATTGCAGGAGATACCACTTCAGCAACAAGAGTGGTCAATGTCTGGAATACTCTACCTGACTCTGTGGTCTCTTTCCCAAACCCCAAAAACTTTAACCTTAGACTGTCTACTATTGACCTCACCCCTTTCCTAAGAGGTCTGTAGGGGGAGTGCATAAGCGCACCAATGTGCCTACCATCCCTATCCTATTGTTTCTTTTTATTCAAATCCATTTCATGTATTCATAACCATGTTTATACTTATACCTGTTATCTTATAATCGCTTGACAAATAAAATAAATAAATAAACCAACAAACATCGAGGTTTGAAGTCTTTTATTTGTACACGTAACTCACATCCATCCAGCACTAATGGTTTGAAATCCAAGCTAGGTTAGTGCTGGAAGCATTCGCCTTCCAGATCTCCTTATAGCATCGCCCCACCCATCAAATCGCACCTAACTCCTGTGGACCACGCTATGGTAAGTTCTCACTTATCCCACATTTCCTTATATGGCTAATTATGCGATACTTTCATATTCTGCGTCCTACAGCCAAGATCGCTCTGCACTCTACCTAACACCGATCCCATCTACCTCCATAATCACCCCTTAACACCCTCTGTGTAAATCTCCCCCCTGCCCCATTCAGTAGAGTATTCATGAATTGGAGAGCATTGCAGCCACGTCATTGGGAAACTCCTATCTAGCCTCCAACTGCCAGGTAGCATTGCGAAGCAGCATCAAAGGGAATCCCCATCAACTCTCCGCTGAATGAGACCGGCTTTGCTTACTGAAGGTTAGTATCTTTATTGCTGGCAGGCGTAGTTGAACATGGAGCCCGACATCATGATGGGGAACCTATGGCCTTCTCTGCAGGCATGCAAGCCGTCGCCCCAGCTTAGCTCCACTACGCATGCACAAGTGTCTCCCGCCGGCCAACTGATTTTTGGTCTTTGCTCCCAGGAGGCTGCAGGAAAGCCTATGTCAGATCCGTGTATCTGCCATTCTTCAGTGGAAGAAGAAGGGAGGGGGGAAGCTGGTACAAGTAATCCTCCTTGATGTAACCTGAATATATTAAATCCTATATTGATCCTGTATAACTTGCATATGATATACAACTGGAGGAGTGGAGCCAGATGTCCAGAAACCTGTCACCTCTTGAAGAGATAACAAGATGAGAAGGAACCATAAAAATTCCAACTCTGGAAGTCATTCCTGAGAACTCGGCTAAGATACATTCCCAGAGAAGGAGGGGGGCGAATTAACATGTTGGTTCTTTGTTTGATTAAATCCACATCTGAATAAAGGGAGGGGTTTTAACTTCCTTTATCTATGACTGTATGCCTGGGGATATCTGAGACTCCGCTTTGCCTAGTGTTGAGATAAAATCCCTTTCAATAAAGAATTCCTTTTGAAGCACTTGGTTTTCAGAAGTTCGTTCTTTTCGGTTGAAGGGGAAAAGTCCAATGCTAGCAACCTACTAGGCCCAAAATGAGGCATGGAGGGGGGGTCGCTCACACATATGCAGGGAGGCAGGGAAATGGGGGGACATGAACACATGCGTGGAGGGAGTGAGGGGTCACGTGCACATGCACAGGGGGCGGGGAAAGCAGGAGGGGATTGCGCGTGACTTGCATTATGGGTGCAGGCATGCAACGACAAAAAGATTAGCCATCGCCGCAGTAGAAGGAACAGCTGTAAGCCAAGGACTACCTATTTCACATCACAATTTTAATTCATTCTGATTATGCTGCAGAAACAATCTCATTGCCTTGCATTGCAATTTTTTTTAAATTTATTTATTTCACTTGCAGTAGGATGCACTGAACCATCTACAATCCCGTCAGGAATGGGGCAATTAGACGGCATTGATTCACGACAATGCCCAGTGCTTCTGTATTTGATCTCTCAACTTCAGCTAAAAACAGAGAGCAAAACATCTGCGTTCCCCTTTTTCCTTCTGTCCCTGCCTCCCTTTGGGCCGCCTGGAATAAAGAGACAGCTTGAATAAAAATTTGCCGTGTGAGCAGGCAAACGGAAAACATTTTGCGATGTCAAGCGCTTGGGGTTTCAGCTATACAACTGCGGCTGTTGGGCAAGGCTTTTGCAAAATCCCGTTTCTGCTGTGTTCAGGCAATGTTATGGCCCAATTCTACAATCTCCTGTTTGCCAGAACATGTTTTACAAAGGATGAGCAAAATATGGAAAAATTTTATGACTAAGGATGAATTCAAACCAAAGAGTCACACTGTCTATTCAGGAGGTGGATCTCAATCTTTGCTGCATACTATCCATCGACTGTAGCTCTTCCAGTTCATGGGGACGTAACCCCTAAATGGGATTTCCCCATGTATTTTACCTGGAAAGGTAGAAAAGGTGTCCTGAAAAAGACAGTGCCCTCCTAACCACACCTATGTACTGCAAATTCATTGGCGCCAATATTTATAATATTTGTCTTCTCAATTGCCTGGATATCAATCAATCAGAATAGAGCCTGAAGGGTTAGGGTTAGGGTTAGGCAGAGAAAAAGAAGGAAGGCGACAGAAAGAGATGGATTGTTGATGTATAATTAAAAATATGATGTATTATTTTAAAGAAAATGCATAATAAAAATATTTTTTTTTTAAAAAAAAGAATAGAGTTTGAATGGACCTTGGAGGTCTTCTAGTCAAACTCCCTGCTCAAGCATCCTATACCAGTGGTAGGGAACCTTGGCTCTTTTATTACTTATGGACTTCAATTCCCAGAATTCCTGAATGAGCTATAAAAAGTTCCCCATCCCTGGCCTACTGGTTTTTCAGTTGTGAGGGAAATCAGTTTTTGATTTGAATGGGATTGTTCAATATACAAATGTCCTAATTTTTGACTTGAATGATCAATATTCTTTATATGTCCTACATTTGTATATTAAACAGTCCCATTCAAGTCAAAAATTGATTTCCCTCACAACTGAAAAACCACTAGGCCAGGGATGGAGAAACTTTTATGGCTCACTCAGGAATTCTGGGAGTTGAAGTCCATCAGTGATAAAAGAGCCAAGGTTCCCTACCGCTGTCCTATACCATTTCAAACAAATAATTGTCCAACCTCTTCTTAAAAACCTCCAGTGATGAAGCACCCATAACTTCTAGAGCAGGGGTCTCCAACCTTGGCAACTTTAAGACTTGTTGACTTCAACTCCCAGAATTCCTCAGCCAGCTAAGGACAGGCTGAGATGTTGGCTTCAATTTGACTGTCAAGGCATAGCTGGCTGAGGAATTCTGGGAGTTGAAGTCCACAAGTCTTAAAAGTTGCCAAGGTTGGAGATCCCTGTTCTACAGGTAAGTCATTCCACTAGTTAATTGTCCTTATTGTTAGGAAATTTCTCCTTAGTCCCAGGTTGCTTCTCTCTTTGGTTAGTTACCATCCATTGTTTCTTTTTCGTTTTTTGTTTTCTTTTCCTGTCCTCTGGTCCTTTGAAAAATAACTTGACCCTTATGGCAGCCTCTCAAATACTAGGATACTGCTATCATATCACCCCTTCTTTTCTCTAGGCTAGCTATACCCAATTCCTACAACCGTTCTTCCTATGTTTTAAGTCTCCAGGCCTTTAATCATCTAAGTTGCTCTTCTCTAATGCGCGAAGCATTAGCTTTTTTGGCTGCTGCTGCTGCACAAGGCTGGCTTATGTTTAAGTGATTGTCCACTAGGATTCCAAGGTCTTTTTCAGGGTTATTGATTTTGAGCCAGGTTTTGTGTAATCCCATACTTGTACCTTTGGTTTTTCCTGCCTAAGTTTAAAACCTTGTTTTTCTCCACATTAAATTTTGCTTTGTTGTATGGGGCATATAGTTCAAGTCTGAACATATCCATATAAGTAATTACAGGTATATTTATCCATATAAATCCTTCCATTCTTCACCATTCAGCCAGAACTGAAGAAGCTTTTTTGGATGAAAAGTGAAATGTCTTCAAGGGGAAGAAAAAAAAACCCAAAGTAAATCCAGTTGCCTTTGGAATAATTGCCTGCACAGTTTTTCCTCCTGTAAATACAGAAAACAGCACAGATGTGAGCCCTTGTTGCTGTTCGCATGCAAAGTTGGCTTAATTGTATATTATATTTTCCATCACAATGCCGAGAGGAGTGTAAATCAAACCCTGGATTAATATGAACTGTTGCTGAACAATGCATGGCCTGTTGCCTTTGCAAATCTCACTGCAATTTTCACGGGCTCAAGAAACTTTAAATGGGTCATTTAATCAATTTGCCAGCCACCTCCTTTGAAGAATGAATTATGCATTCCGGCAGATTCATAGGAAATAAAGAGAAACAAGGTTTTGATCTGGCTAGCATTAATTTTCCCTTTTTTAAAAGAAAAAAGAAAAAGAAAAGAGTGTTTGCACTCTTATTATTTATTTATTTGTTTTGCACCCTTGTTATTTTTACAAATAACTCAAGACAACAAACTTAACTAAAACACCTTTCTCTTCCTGTTGCCCTCCAGATGGCTAGAGAATTCTGGGAGTTGAAGTCCACAAGTCTTAAGGTTGCCAAGTTTGGGGACCTCTGGACTAGCCCATGGTCACCCAGCTGGTTTTCATGCCTAAAGTGGGACTACAAACCACAGTCTCCTGGTGATTGTCCAAAATTCATCCAGCCAATTTTCATGCATAAGGTGAGACTAGAACTCATTGTCTCCTGGTGATTGACCCAAAGTCACCCAGCTGTCTTTCATGTTTAAGGTGGAACTAGAACTCATCTTTTCCTGGGATTGGTCCAAACTCACTTAGTTTTCATGACAAACGCAAAACTAGGACTCACTATCTCCTAGTGATTGGCCCAAAATCACCCATCTGATTTTCATGTCTAAGTTGGGACTAGAATTCATTATCTCTTAGTGATTGGTCCTAAGTCACCTAGTTGACTTTCATGTTTAAGGTGAGACTAGAATTCATCCTCTCCTTGGATTGACCCAAAGTAACTTGGTTTTCATGCCTAGTGCAGAACTAGAATTCACCATCTCCTAGTGATTAGTCCAAAGTCACCCAGTCGGCTTTCATGGCTAAGGCAGAACAAGAACTCACTGTCACCTTCTTGCTCACCTGGTGCCTTAACCACTAGACAAAACTGGCTCTTGTTATTTTACATATATGAAATTAAACACATGTATATGTTTAGCATTTGGTTGTTTAAAACATTTCATAGCGGTCTGTTATATAAACAACTCCCTGTCATATGATAACATGGTGCTTTTTATCAGCAGCTACTTCTTGCAACCTTCCTGGAAGTAGTATGTTATTAGAGAGAGTAAAGTTGTTAGAGAGATTCCTCAAAGTAGTATGTTATTAGAGAGAGTAAAGTTATTAAAGAGCTTCCTGGAGATAGTATATTATTATAGATCATTCCAGGAAGTTTCCTGCTTACCGTTACTGAACACATTTTTCCTAAAAAAGCCAGATTCAAATTTGCAACCATTTCAAACAGTTATGAAAATGTGGAACTCCCATAGAATAATTAAATAATGAGGGATTATAAATTGAATAAGCATACAATGAAAAGTTCTAATTTGACATAACCAATGGTATTATTATTAGAAGTCTATTAGTTTGAAAAATGAAATAAATATGATGGATAATATTCTATGAAAGATGGTACGATTAAGAATATTTAAATAATATGATGATTGGCATAAGCAGAATAGGGTGATTGTCATGAAGATAATATGTTGGAAAATATCCACTGTAAAAGATATGGTACTTAACTTAGGATGATTGGTATTAAAATAACATGGAAACAATGGTTAATTGAACAATGACAGATTATAAATTAATACAAAGATGTGTATTATTATTAGAATTATAGAAGTTTGTTAGATGGAACAAATATGATTAATATTAATTTATTTGTATTGAACTGTATGACACTCAGGTACCACAATGTTCACACACTGATATGTTTGTAAAAAAAACCTCTCTCTCTCTCTCTCTCTCTTCTCTATCTTTATCTCTATCTCGATCTCGATCTCTCTCTCTCTCTCTCTCTCTCTCTCTCATCTCTCTCTCTCTCTCTCTCTCTCTCTCTATCTATCTATCTATCTATCTATCTATAGATAAATAGATACTGTATATAGATATATATATGAAAATGTGGAACTCCTCACCATCCATAAATGGCTTGAGAGTTTCTTTCTTGGATGTTTTTTTAAAATAAAAATTCATATGAAAGAAAAAGAATAAGAATCAGCCTGAAAAAAAATCTCCTTTGGAAAGGGATTGGAGAAATGAAGAAAACCTATTTAGGTCCATCCACTCTCGGATAAAATAGTCGAAGTGAGATAAAATAGAGAAAATCAGGCCATGTCAATTGGATCATTTCAGGGCAGGAGCAGGTACAAAAAAAGGGAGATTTCTTGACAATCTTCCAGTTTTTGAAACATAAATGTTTGTAAGAGCAGGGCACAAATTTGGTACTTGAAGTAGGGAAGATCAAAACTTCTATTATCGCATTTGGCTATCTCACTGAACAGGAGTTACAGTCATGATTGAGTATGTGCCACCAAGTCAGGGTTGACGCGTAGCAAACATGTAAATAGATTTTCTCCATGGTCATCTGAATACAGATAACAGATAATCAGAGTTGGAAGGGACCTTATTGGTCATCTAGTCCAACCCCCTGCCCAAGCAGGAGACCCTACACCATTTCTGACAAATGGTTGTCCAATCTCTTCTTAAAAACTTCCAGTGTTGGCGCTAAACAACTAATTCCCACAACACTGTCAAATTATTTACTAAGACTGTATTACTAGTCTTCTTCTCATCCTTCCTAGTACCTATCTCTTCCCACTTATGACTATAATCAAATTGCTTGTATCTTTACAATTTATATTGTTTTATTTTTGTCCTAGTATGATTCGATTGCTTATGACTAACACTAAGTGATGGCGCTCCTACAACTTCTGAGGGAAACTTCTGTTCCATTGGTTGATTGTTTTCACTGCCAGAAAATTTCTCCTTATTTCCAGGTTAAATCTCTCCTTCATCAGTTTCCATCCCTTATTCCTTGTCTGGACTTCAAGTGCTTTAGAACAGTGGTCACCAACCAAGAGGCCAGGAACCACTGGTGGTCTGCAAGAAAATTTTGGTGGTCCACAGAGAAATGTCACCCCCAAGGCATTCCCAAAGCAATTAATCCAGGCTACATGGGAACACAGGGCTTTGTGAGCAAGACGAGGTAGTGAGGGGAGGGGGGAAAGGGTGGAGGAGGGAAACTTGCCCCATGCGCCCCACACGCCTGGCCAGGCCACTGGGCTGCTTCTTTCCGCTTCTTTCTTCTTCTGCTTTTGGCTGCATGCAAGGAAAGCAGTAAAAGTCTTTCTTTCTCTCCCCCAAACTCTGCCAGAATGAGTCTTTAGGACCCTGCAAGGCCTCCTGCTCCAAGAGGCTGCGCTGGTGCAACAAGTCTCACAAAGACTCATTTCTGGCGAAGTTTGGGGGAGAGAAAGAAAGACTTCTGCTGCTTCTGCTGCTTTCCTTGCATGAAGCCAAAAGTCTCTCTCTCTGTGTCTCTCCTGAGAACGGAGCTGGAGACGGTATCCCTAGGATCCCAAATAAAGAATGATCAATCGGTAGGAAAACAAGTGGAGAATTTTCCTGCAGTTTTTTTGGGATTTTCCCAGGGTCTCTGGTCCACGGGATTTAAAATTATGAGTTTGGTGGTCGCTGAGGTCCAAAAGGTTGGCGACCCCTGCTTTAGAAAATAGCTGGACCCCTTCCTGTCTCTATAACCTGGTCCTTTCAGTCCTCTAAAGGTGAGTTCATCATCACCATAACGGATGCCATCCACTTGCCTCCTGGTTGTCCTTTTGTTTGACTAGAAGGTGACATCAGAGCAATATTAGAGGGGCTGCCACAAAGATGAGGGGGGGTCAAACTATTCTCCAGAGCAGCTGATGGCAGAACAAGAAGCAATGGATGGAAATTAATCAAGGAGAGAAGCAACCTAGACCCAATGTAGAACAAAGGAGAAATTTCTTGGACTGGACTCTAAAACATATGAAGAACAGTTGCAGGAATTGGGTATGTCTAGTCTAACAAGGAGAAGGAATAAGGGTGGCATGATAGCAGTGTTCTAATATTTGAAAGGCTGCCACAAAGAAAAGGGGGTCAAGCTATTCTTCAAAGCACCAGAAGGCAGGACAAGAAGCAATGGATGGAAATTAATGTAAGAGAAATCCAACCTAGAACTAGGGAGCAATTTCCTGAATTGGAGGCTAAAACATACGAAGAACAGTTTCAAGGAATTGGGTACATCTAGCCTAACAAGAAGAAGGATATCTTGTGGGGAGTTAACTTGTCCCCTATGTTGCACCCTAGATAGTGCAAAAGCGTGAACTAAACAAATTAGCAATTTCAGGCAGCAAAATGACTCTCTATTTTCACTGTAGACTTCCAGGCTCCCACATACATGGACATGAACCTCTACGGACCTTCTCCAGTCCAGATGACAAGGAAGTTTGGAAACACAATTCATGCACGCCATGGCTCAATGGTTAAAGACACTGAGTGTGTCAGCTGGAAAACTGACAGTCGAGGTTCGAGACCCAAGTACTGTGTGATGGGGTGAGCTCCCGGCCATCTAGCAGTTAGAAAGCATGAACATGTGAGTAAATAAATAGGTACCACCTATTTATTTGCTCACATTACCTTTAACTGTCAACTCAATGTCAAAGTGCCAAGATATTTAAATTGATTAGCTGGGGCAGCAGGGTTGTGCAGTGAGGCAGAACACACACTTGTAACATTTGGGGAGTGCTGGCTCCTGCATGAGGCAGTCTGTCCTGTGATTGGTTGCTGTGGGTGTGGGGAGGGGGGTTTCCCATTTTCCCCACCTTTTTGTGTCCTCTGTATGCACTGTGATTTACCTCCTGATGCTCCTAACTATCTTGTTTGCTGGAAATATAGATGCAAACCATATTAAATTAATATAAATCTACAAGCTTGTGTCAGCGTCTCTGACTCCATTTGGACACCGGCTGCACAATTCCCTGGCACAAAGTAATTTCAAACAGTTATTAGAAGTCTTATAGTATAGAAGTGGTGCAGTGACTTAGAAGTGGAGCTCTCGCTTCACAATCAGGAGGCTGTGAGTTTGATCCTAGGTAGATATTTCTCTCTCTGGGCACAATGAGAATATATCTGCTGAACAAAACTCCGCATTGGCAACAGGAAGGGCAACTGGCCATTAAAACACTCTGCTAGCTCTATTCAGTTGTCCAGACTACCCCGCAAGGGATGATGGGGTCATTAAATGATGATGATGATTAAAAATCTTATAGTAAGTTGAGGACTACTCTAATGCCTATGTCGCATACGTCCTTTTTCAAGCAGCAACTTGTTGAGGCATTCCCCATTAGGAGAATGAGTGCTCTCAGAGAAACGTAGTGAGAGTGGTAATGAATAACACACTATTAGTACACAGATACACTGAATAGTAAAATTTAGGTTTTACTTCCAGTAAACGGGTGAGCAAAGTCCAACAAACAGTCCAAGTCATACATGGTTAAAGCAAAAACCAAGTCCAGTAACATAAACAAAGTTCAGTAAACAGAGTTCACAGCAATCCGAGCAGTAAACAGTTCAGTAAACAGACTCACTGCAATCCGAGCAGAACAACTATCAGGCATAAGGCAATAGGGAAAATGCAAAAACTAATAAACCAGGTTTCTGGCTCCATCTTATGGCCGTTGGAGGAACCCCAACCAATTAGAATTACAGCATTCTCTTAAAGAGATAGTATTAAATGACTGTCCTGGTTTATATATTGCCAACCCAACTGTTCGGTGACTATCATTCCTAACACAATTGGATTTTCCTTGTTTTTCCTTGAAGATGTTTGGCTTCTCATCCAAGAACTGAAGAACATCTTGGATGAGAACCGAAATATCTTTAAAGAAAAACGAAGTCCTGTTGCTTCTTGAAAAAGTTGGGACAACCATGACCTGGATGGCTGAGAATCTCCATAAACATCTAATGCCTCTCATTTGGTTAAAGTTCCATTCTACGCATCAAACCACATGCAGTGTTCCGCTTTTCTCAATCTGCCATTGAACCGACTCTCCCTGCGGAAGGAAGCTGAGCTGACGGAGGAGGAGGTTTTAGCTAATAAGCTGTTTAACTTAAATGGATTCTTTCCAAGTACACAAGTCCAACAATGAGAATAAGACTTTCCTTAGGCAACTTTTGGGGCATTCAATTAGCATGCCTAACTCCAATCAATAGAAGGATTTCAGAGTAGCATGGCAGATACAGGCTACTGAATAGTCATTAGAATCCTATTACACCTCAAAGTCGTTGAGATAACCCATGACAGGTTGTGATAGATTACCAGTAAAGCTCCTTTTAGGCTTCACATGGGGTAGGATTCTTTATCTGAGCAAGATTGGAGCATTAAATTCATGAAAATATAGTTCTGCTATAGATTGGTGTAGATCTCGGGATTCACAGGCATATACCAAAAGATGAGAAGGCCAAAGATCACGAGGCGGGCTCAGAAGAAGAGGGAGAGACAACATCAAAAACGCACTACAACAACAAGTTTAGGAGATGTATACTGTCAACTCGTAAAGCATTCCTATGCTTGATTTAGAGTTGCCATAAACAAGGGAGGGGGAGGAAATCTGAAGGAGCAGTGTGGCAGTTTAAAACCAGAAGTACATTCCAACACTTATCTTACAAACATTGTAGCTATGCTACTGGATCTTCTGCCTGTGAAAATCCTTAATTGGAGAATGTGATTGATGACACCCAGCCTGTGAACATGCTTCATTGGAGAATCTGATTTATGACACACCCAGGGGGGAGGAGAAAAACAGGGTCACAGGTGACTGTAAATTACATATGCCAGAGTTGGCTTCATACCGGTTAATGCTGGACATGTTGTTCCTAATAAATCTTTTGGTTTCTTTTGGAGCTTGATTCGAAGCTCATGATTTAATTAGAGCAATCCAGAAGTGGTATTCAGCAGGTTCTGACCAGTTCTGGAGAACCGGTAGCGGAAATTTTGAGTAGTTCAGAGAACTGACAAATCCTATCTCTGACTGGCCCCGCCCCCATCTATTTTCTGCCTCCTGAGTCCCAGCTGATCAGCTGGGTCTTCTTTTGTTGCCCTGCATAGGAGAAAGAAGTTGGAAAGCAGGTTAGTGGAGTGGGGAGGGAATGGGGATTTTGCAGTAACTTTCCTTTGCCATGGCCACCAAGCCACACCATGCTCACCAAGCCACATCCACAGAACTGGTAGTAAAAAAAATTGAATCCCACCACTGGGGCAATCGGTGGAATCCTGACACATACATCTTCAGGAGTCATAGTAACAGTTCTGCTAGAGATTACAATATAGGCCTTTATTTTATCAAATAACCTTCCTTCTTCCTATAAACATTCCTAAGCAACTTGGGACCAGGGTCTAATTTTCAGACATTCCTAAACAGGAAGGCAGGTAGCCTGACTCAAATGATGTCATTTCTGTGTCTGACATAATGTTATAAAAAGATGTTGAGATGCTACAACGAATGCAGAAAAGAGCAATGGAGAGGATTAGTGGATTGGAGGCTAAATATGCAAAGAACAGTTGAACAGACTCCTGCGAGTCCCTTGGACTACAAGGCGATCCAACCAGTCAGTCCTAGAGGAGATCAACCCTGACTGCTCTTTAGAAGGCCAGATCCTGAAGATGAAACTCAAAGACTTTGGCCACCTGATGAGAAGGAAGAACTCACTGGAGAAGAGTCTAATGCTGGGAACGGTTGTGGGCAAAAGAAGAACCTGACCTGGGGTGCTCACATTGCAGCCCTGGTCAAAAGGGCCCAGCAGAGATTATACTACCTGAGACTTCTCAGAAAACAACAACTGAATGAAAAACTGCTGGTGACCAACCTTCTACCGCTGCACCACAGAGAACATTTTAACTTCCTGCACCTCTGTATGGTTTGCCAATTGCACAGGGCCAGATGGGACAGCGCTCCAGAGGGTTAACATCATTGCCCAGAAGATCATTGGTTGCCCTCTCCCCTCTTTGGAAGAGCTTTATAGCTCCCGCTGCTTTAAGAAAGTTCAAAACATTCTCAAAGATCCATCTCATCCTGGGAACCTTTTTTTTTTGTACTATTACCATCTGGCAGATGGTACAGTATAATAAAAACAAGGACAAATAGGCTGAAAAACAGCTTCTATCCCAGGGCAGTAGCTCTTTTGAATTCTGCTGTATAGTGCAGCGTTGGTGCGGTGTTGCAGGTTTTCGGTTCAATGTGTGGAGTGTGAAGGATGTGCGTTTGTGTTTATTTTCATGGTCATTGTCATGATGTGCACTGAAGATGGTGTTTGATTTTGTTGTACGAGGTGCAATGAAGGGAACAACAGAGAATGAAGGGGCTGGATGGAGTCACTGAAGCAGTTGGTGTGAGCTTTAATGGACTCCAAAAGATGATAGAGGACAGGAAAGCCTGGAGGAACATTATCCATAGGGTCGGACAAGACTTTGCAACTAATAACAACATCAGCCATATCCAGAAGGATGCAGGCGCTCTAAACTGGTTTTTTTCCCTAATAAAACCATGGGTGCCATTGAAATGCCTGCTTAAAATGACTGGCACAACAAGGATAATGATTGACTGAGGGCGATTTTACCCACACCTTTTGATCATTTAGCAAAAAAGATGGAACAAGCAATTGGGGTCTTGCCTCATCAAGCTGCTTGGTTGAAATCTTGATTGCTCTTCCAGGCAGGGTGTAGAGATTGGACGTAATCTTGCTGTTCTGCACAATGGGGCTATAATGGTTGATAAACCATTCCTGACCCCAGTCAATTTGATTATTTTGCTTCCTAGCCCTAAAAATCTCCATTGCTGACCTTATCAGAAGGGGCATCTAAATGGATTTTCTTCGCTGCACATAATGAAAAATCCATCTCCCCTTCTCGAGGCCTTGCCACGGATCTCATTATAACATCATAGCAATGCCCTCCTTAGGTGCTAGGACTTAAAAAAAGCTTTCAAATCCTCCTTAAAATGACTTTGATTTGGAAGCCACAAAAGCTCCCGGTTTTTGATGTCTGGATCAGAAAGCAAGCAAGAAAGAAAGAAAGAAAGGAAAAAAAAAATCTTTTAAATATCTTTTTTTGGCTATTGTTCTCAAAGGACACGGAAACCACGGTGCATGTAATGTAAGAGCATCGGATAATTCTTCCAGTCCACTCCAGTTTATTGCCGCTGAAGGAAGGTGCTTGCCGATATAGAGAATGATCTTTAAAAATCTTAATTATGGACGCTGCTGAAACTCAAAATTATCTGGCTTGCAAATCCCATTTTGTAAGTTTGCAATCCTCGGGTGTGGTACCTAGGCTCTGGTTTTGCTCCTGCCAATGTTAATGATTTCTTAATTTAAAGAAGATCAATTAGAAACTTATATATATATATATGTATGATATTCAGCTTTGTTTGGGTATTTTCCCAAGTTGTTTTCCCATAGTTGTGCTTTGAAAGTTGTAGCGACGTTTCGGCAGAATCTCATCATCATCAGGCTTTATGATCCAGCCACCAAACAATGAGGTGGTTTATGATGAAATGGCAGTTGGAAGTGAGAGAAGGAGGTTTGTAGCTTCAGACTTTCAAGATTGATGTCATCCCTTTCAAGTAAACTGTCGATCAGACTAGAGCTGGAAGGGACCTTGGAGGTCTTCTACTCCAACCCCTTGGTCAAGCAAATGACCCTATACCAGTGACGGCGAACTTCTTTGTTGTGGTGTGCTGAAAGCACGCGTGTGCCCACTTTCAGCCTCCGGGGGGGCCTCTGGAGCCCAAAGGAAGTGCCAAAACGGGCCTATTTTTTGGCCTCCAAAGGCTGCAGAGGCTTCTCTCAAGCCCCTGGGAGGGCGCAAATCAGTGATGGGATTCAATTTCTTTTACTACCGGCTCTGTGGGCGTGGCTTGGTGGGCGTGGCAGGGGAAGGATAGCTGTAAAATCTCCAGTCAGAGGTGGTTTTTGCCGGTTCTCTGAACTACTCAAAATTTCTGCGACCGGTTTTCCAGAACTGGTCAGAACCTGCTGAATACCCACCTCTGGCGCAAATGGCCTCCCCCGGGCTCCAGAGGCCCACCAGAGGCTGAAAATGGGCACTTCTGGTATTTAAGGAAGGCCCATTTTTCGGCCTACCGAAGCTGCAGAGGCTTCCTTCAAGCTACTGGAAGGCCGAAAGAAGCCTCAAATGAGCCCATCATCAAATCAACTGGAAGGCATGCGCATGCAGTGCAGGTAAGTTTAGCTGGGACTCGTATGCAGGCACAAATGGCTTTGCAGGCCGCCTGTGGCATGTGCGCTATAGGTTTGGCATCATTGCTCTATATCATAACTAATCCTTAACCCTACTGCCCCAGGGACTAAATTTAAATATTTTGACATTTTGACATTAAGTTGACATATGAAGATAATAGGAGTAAATAAATAGGTGGTACCTATTGATTCACTCACATGTTCATGCTTTCGAACTGCTAGGTGGACAGGAGCCGCAGTAAGGAATGGGAGCTCACCCCATCGCATAGCACTCGAGTCTCAAATCTGAGCTGTCAGTTTTCCAGCTGACACACTCAGTGTCTTTGAATATTGAGCCATGGTGTGTATAAATTGTGTTTCCAAATTTCCTTGTTATCTGGACCTGAGAAGGTCCCTACAGGTTCATTTCTATGTATTTGGGAACCAGGATGTCTACGGTGAAAATAGAGAGTAGTTTGGCTGCCTGAAATTGCTAGTTCACACTTTTGCATTCTCCAGTGTGGAACACGGGGTGTGTGTGTGTGTGTGAACTAGCTCCATACAAGATGGTTGATGGTGTTCCTCTAGTCCTCCTCTTTGTTAGACTAGATTTACCCAGTTCCTGCAACCATTCTTCATATGTTTTAACCTCCAGGCCAGGAAATTTCTCTAGGTTGGGTGTCTCCTTGATTAATTTCCATCTGTTTCTTCTTGCCCAACTTCTGGTGCTTTAGAGAATAAATTGACCCCCTCCCCTCTTCTTTGTGGCAGCCCCTCAAATACTGGAATACTGCTATCATGTCATCCCTGGTCCTTCTTTTCTTTAGACTAAAGGTAAAAGTAAATGTTCCCCTTGCACATATGTGCTACTTATTTCTGGCTCTAGGGGGAGTGCTAATCTCAGTTACAAAGCCGAAGAGCCAGCGCCTTCCGAAGATGTCTCTGTGGTCATGTGGCCTGCATGACTAAATGCCAAAGGCGCATGGAATGCTGTTACCTTCTCACCAAAGTGGTCTCTATTTTTCTACTTGCATTTTTTACATGCTTTCGAACTTCTAGGTTGGCAGAAGCTGGGACAAGTAATGGGAGCTCACTCCCTTACGGGGTGCTAGGGATTCGAATTGCCAAACTGCCGACCTTTCTGATCAACAAGCTCAGTGTCTTAGCTCCTGAGCCACCGTGTCCCTTTAGACTAGCCAGACCCAATTCCTGAAACCATTATTCAGATGTAAACTAGATAGGAACATGAGTGGATAAGCTAATTCCACTTTATTGTAAAGTTACATTAACAGAATATTGAAAACCTGAAAGGGCAAACTTCCCCCTGCCATTTTTAACTGTATGATCCATCAGGATGGACCCTTCCTAAGTTTCTTTCTCTATCAGCTAAATCACTTAAGGGTCCTGCTTCTTTTCTCTGTTTGCTTCCTAGTGTCTTTTTTTTTTCCCCCATCGGGAAAGTTTATTTTATTTATTTATTTGTCAATTGCTTACAAGATAATAGGTATAAATAAAAACATAGTTATGAATACATGGATACATATAAGACGTGTGTGTGTGTGTTCATAGATTTTCACGGGTACAGGTATGCAGGTCTTGGTATGTTCGGGTCTTTTCCTGTGTAAGATTGAGACTATTTTGGCAACGTTTCGACGAGATCTCACTCGCCATCCTCACTGATAATAGGTATAAGTATATACATAGTTATGAATACATGAAATGGGTACATATAAGAAAAATTAAAGAAACAATAGGACAGGGACGGTAGGCACTTTGGTGCGCTTATGCATGCCCCCTACAGACCTCTTAGGAAAGGGGTGAGGTCAATAGTAGACAGTCTAAGGTTAAAGTTTTTGGGGTTTGGGGAAGAAACCACAGAGTCAGATAGAGTATTCCAGACATTGACCATTATTATCTTGTCATTATTGAAAAGATGTTGAGACTCCAGAAAGAGTGCAGTGAAGACAACTAAGATGATTAAGGACCTGGAGACTAAAACATATGAAGAACGGTTGCAGGAATTGGGTACGTCTATTTCAAAGAAAAGAAGGATTCGCTGGGGGCAACATGATAGCAGTGCTCCAATATCTAAGGGGCTGCCACAAAAAAGGAGCCAACCTATTTTCCATAGCACCCAGAAGGCAAGATAAGAAACAATGGATGGAAACTAATCAAGAAGAGAAGCAACTTGGAAATAAGGTGAAACTTAAATCAATGGAACAGCTTGCCTTCAGATGTTGTGGGTTCTCCATCACTGGAGGCTTTTAACAAGAGACTGGACAGTCACTTATCTGAAATGATTCCTGCTTGAGTAGGAGATTGGACTAGAAGACCTCCAAGTTCCCTTCCAACACTATGATTCTGTATTCCTCTTCCCCTCACCCCAAGGTCACCCACATGTTTCGTTACACCTTTTTCTCCTCCACTGAAAGAACAATTTTGTTTTTATTCCTGGCAATGCTAACCCTGCCTATCATCACCTCAGTTAGGTAAATATTCAACCGCACATGAAATCACAACTGTAAAATCAAATTAAATGCTACTTGTCAAATGGACTACAGGGTTGTTGCCAAAACTAAAAATGGCCTGAAATCTGGACAGCAATTTTTAAATTTGTTTTTATACCCCTCCAGTCTCATCATAGGAGGCAAGCACCTTAGGGCTGCTGAATACAAAGGGCTTCTCTCCTTGATTAGTTACCATCCATAACACAGTTGAGAAAGTCCAGAAATATTTCACAAGAAGAGTTCTCCACTCCTCTACTCGTTGCAGAATACCTTATGCCACCAGAGTTGAAATTCTAGATCTAGAAAATCCTAGAACTATGCTGCCTTCGGTCCGATCTAAGTATAGTATATAAAATCATACATTGCAATGTCCTACCTGTCAGTGAATACTTCAGCTTCAACCATAACAACACAAGAGCACACAATAGATACAAACTCAAGGTTAATCACACCAAACTTGATTGCAGGAAATATGATTTCAGCAACAGATTGGTCAATGTCTGGAATACTCTACCTGACTCTGTGGTTTCTTCCCCAAACCCCAAAAACATTAACTTTAGGCTGTCTACTACTGACCTCACCAGTGGTGGTATTCAAATTTTTTTATTACCGGTTCTGTGGGCATGGCTTGGTGGGTGTGGCAGGGGAAGGATACTGTAAAATCTCCAGTCAGAGGTGGTATTTGCTGGTTTTCCAAACTAGTCTAAATTTCCACTACCGGTTCTCCAGAACTGGTCAGAACCTGCTGAATACCACCTCTGGACCTCACCCCTTTCCTAAGAGGTCTGTAGGGAGCGTGCATAAGCGTACCAAGGTGCCTACCATCCCTGTCCTATTGTTTCTTTTATTTTATTTTTCTTATATATATATCCATGTATTCATAACTATGTTTTTACTTACATCTATTGTCTTGTAAGCAATTGACAAACTGATAAATAAAAAAAATAAATAAATTGCTTCTTGTAATGCATCAGAGAAGTTTTGGGTGCTCCATCACTGGAAGTTTTCAAGAAGAGATTGGAGAACCATTTGTTTGAAATGGTATAGGATAGTGTTTATCAACTCCCACAATTCCCCAGCCAGATTAACAAAAGTACACTTCTGCTATAGATGGGTATAGAACTCAAGAATTAACAGGTATATACCAAAAGATGAGAAGGCCCCAGAAGAAGGTGGAGAGATAACATCAAACACACACTAAATAGCATCAAACAACAATGGTTGTGGCTGCCAAAAACTCCAATATCAGAATTTGGTATCTCACATTGACACCTGAAGTGATTAAAAAAAGGAGAAGGAGAAGGAGAAAGAGAAGAAGGAGGAGAATTCTGGGAGTTGAAGTCCATACATTTTCAAGTGGCCAAGATTGAGAAACGCTTCTATAGGTTCTCCTACTCAAGCAAGAAGTTGGACTAGAAGACCTTCATGGTCCCTTCCAACTCAATAACCCTGTTATTCTATGTTCTGTGTTCTAAGATAAGGAGATACCCCATCTTATCTCAGCCCTACTTTTAACATTTCATTCTACAAGGCCATCAAAATCTGTCCCTCTTTGCCACAAGCTCTTCATTTCTGGTCATTTCTACTTCTCCTTCCCAGTTTTTCTACTATATTATTTTTTTCCTCCTTTCATTGCTGTGGCTTGACTGTATGAAATCAATTTTACAACTGTTAAAAGGCTGTTAAAAGTGCTGTGTAATTGGGTTTTCTCTCCTCTTTCTAGGAAAGCAAGTTAACTGGACATTTTACTTTTCCTCGTAATGAATATAACATTTTAGAAAGTCTCTTCCTGCCTTTTAGTGTGCTGGTGCTTAATGCTAAGCTAATTGATTTTTAACTTATATTTGGTAATAAAAAAGTTGTCTAAATGGATGGATCTAATTAACACCTTACTGTGCTGTTGATCCTTCAAGGGACTTGCAGGAATTTGGCTTAAAACTCATATTGGAAGCTATTTAAAATGAGGTTGCGTAAAGGTGGCTTTTTTCTACTTATTTATGGTTATTAAGAAGATAAATGAGAGAGACAGAGAAGGAGAGACAGAGAGAGGGGAGGGGAGGGGGAGAGAGGATAGATAGAGATAGATGATAGATTAGGTAGGTAGGTAGGTAGGTAGGTAGGTAGAGATAGATAGATAGATAGATAGATAGATAGATAGAGAGAGAGAGAGAGAGAGAGAGAGAGAGAGGTGATAGATGATTGATAGAGAGAGAGAGGGTAGATTAGAGATAAATAAATAGATAGATAGATAGATAGATAGATAGATAGATAGATAGATAGATAGATAGATAGATAGATAGATAGATAGATAGATATAGGTAGTTAATAGATATGGATAGATGGATAGATTATAAATGGATGATAAATATATGATGGAGAGAGAGAGAAAGAGAGAGGGATGGTAGATGAGAAAGAGGGAGAGAGAGATCTTAGCATGGGATAAAACTATGTGATTAATTCATGCAAAGAGATGATGAAATGAATGAACTAAAGGAGAAATGGTTTTAGTAATGTAAATTTATTGTATTTCACTGTATTTTATTTTATGAAGTTGGGGAGTCCTCTTCATTGAATACTTATCATTCTGGGGGAAAAGAAAGAATATTTGAATGTTATTTAAAAGTTAGGTGGGGATTTCTACTTCCAGTTCAGAGGAGATAGTGCCATATGGGTCTCTGGTAGCCACAAGCCCAGTATATAAATTGGGATGTCACTTGTGAACTCCAAGGCATAAGTCTGTCTATTAAGCTATGGAAAAGAGATGCGAGGAGGGTTAGAAAGTTATTAGTAAAACTGCTGTCCAAGTAACAGACCAAACTCAATCAAAACACTGATGCCTAGAGTTTCCTCAAAGTATGAATGTATTAGGCATGTCATGTTGGCATGGCTAATGAAAACCCAATTCTGAAGGACCCAAGGTTTCCCCCACCCAAATCAAACCCCAAAATGTTCACAGTATTGTAGCGTAAATTCAACACCAGAAAAGTGAACACAGATGGCTGAGGCTTCATTTAACTTCTTTATAAACACATAAAGTAAATTTTACAATACCAGTTGTAGATTTATCCAACATGGAGCAAACTCAACAGTTTCACTTTAGACATCAGTTTCACTTTAGTTCAGCAGAGGAGAGAAGCAGTTTCATTTTCAATAGACAGACTCAGAGCTTAACATAGCTTCAGAGCTGCAAAGTTTAATATAGAGCCATGCCTAGGCTACTTCTAATTTCAGTTTCCAAACAGTCCTCATTGGCTGACTTAGTTGCTACACCTATTCATTGGCTGACCTTGTTACCATGCTGTATTCCAGTTCATGAATATAGTCTGACACAAAGTTCTTGCCCCAGACCACATGTCCATCACATGGTCCAATCAGATCACAGTCCCAACTTCAGTTGGCTTTGGTCCACGCCTCTCCAGCACCTGTGAGGATGTCCTTGGTTCCCAGGAGGAAGAATTTTATTCTGGCTACAAGTCCCCAGCTATTTCTACTTCCCCTCTCCCATTCCCACAGCTCCAACCGGCCTTGCTGTGGCAGCCCTGAAGATGCTCCCAAAATGGCTTCAGGGCTACTTCCTTTTTTCATGAATATTTTGGAAATTGTCAGGGAATTAGAACAGAAGGAGAGCTCTCCTGCTGGAACGCATACAGTCAGGATGTTCACAAAAATAAACAGGTTAATGATAGTCATCCTTCACTGTAATTCCACAGCAGTTGGTATTTAAGGTTTTCCGCCGTTGATCTTGAGAGGAATAAACAGTCATTAATAATCCGATTGTCCATAAATTCATCTTTCCCATCAAAATTGGGAGCGTTTCCATCTCTAACAGGATACAAATTGCACAACTGAGCAATGGATTGTATGAAGGAATCTTCCCTTTAATTTTTTCTGAGATTTAGATTAGATTAGATTTACAGAGTTGGAAGGAACCTTGTAGGTCATCTAGTCCAACCTCCCCACCCAAGCAGGAGACTCTACACCATTTATGACAGATGGGAGTCCAATTTCTTATTGAAAGTCTCAAGTGATGAAGCTCCCACAACTTCCGAAGACAACTTCTGTTCCATTGGTTGATTGTTCTCACTGTCAGAAAATTTCTCCTTATTTCCAGGTTGAATCTTTCCTTGTTCAGTTTCCATCCATTATTCCTTGTCTGGCCTTTGGGTGCTTTGGAAAATAGGTTGACCCCCTCCTCTCTGTGGCAGCCCCTCAAATATTGGAAGACTGCTATCATGTCTCCCCTGGTCCTTCTCTTTACTAGACTAGCCATGCCCAGTTGCTGCAACCATTCATCATATGTTTTAGCCCCCAGTCCCTAATCATCCTGATTGCTCTTCTCTGCACTTTTTCTAGAGTCTCAACATCAATTTTATAGTGTGGTGATCAAAAGTGGATGCATTATTCTAGGTGTGGTCTTACTAAGATTTTATAGAGTGGTATTAGTACCTCCCTTGATCTCGATTGTATCCCTCTGTTAATGCAATTTAGATTACATTGGCTTTTTTGGCTGCTGCTGCACACTTCTGGCTCCTATTTAGCTGGTTGTCCACTAAGACTCCAAGATCCCTCTCCCAGTTACTGCCATTAAGCTTGGTTTCACCTAGTCTATATGTGTACTTTTGTTTTTTCTTGCCTAGGTGTACTTTTCTCTACATTGATTTTCATTTTGTTAGATAGGGCCCAGTGTTCAGATCTCTGAAAATCCATCCATCTGGAACTTGAGCCTATCTTCTAGGTGTTAGCTATTCCTACCAGGTTTTTCCATATTTCATTTGAACAGATCAGAATTAAAGGGACAAAGCTAACTGAAGGAGACACAATCCATGTGATATTTTCACTTGATCCTCCACTGAAAAGGATTCATTTGTCCTTCTTGATCTTTTGCTGGTAGACTCTACCTCTTAAGAAGATTTGTGTTACATTCGTGATATAATCATTGTACTGATTATGTTGATTGTCAGGATAAATTCTTCTGCAACATCCTTAGCAGTCAAGACGGATGTAAGCACTGGATTTTTCCCCTTCAACTGAAAAGAATGAACTTCTGGAAATAAGCATTTCAAAAGGAATTCTTTATTGAAAGGGAGTGATTCCAGTACTAGTCAAAGCAGAGTGTAAATGCTTGCAGGCATGCAGTAATAGATAAGGAGAGTTAGGACCCCTCCCCTTATTTAGATGTGTATTTTGTCAAGCAAAGAACCAACATGTTAATTCCCCCTTCCCCTTCTCTGAGAACATATCTTTTGAAGAGTTCCCAAGGAGTATCTTCTGGAGCTGGAATTCCCAACAGATTTCTTAATGGCTAAGCTTAAGCAAAGAAAGTTGGAATACTTTCCTCTATTGCAATTTATACAGTAAATCATATTTTACACGTAGCTACCAAATCAAAGCAGGACCACCAGAAGAATATATTTTTTGATGAAACAAATGTATTAAAGATATCTGCAAAAGACAGAAGAAAATCAATCGGGCTTCAGGCCCGGGCACAGCACGGAGACGGCATTGGTCACATTGGTGGATGATCTCTGGAGGGTTCATATTCCTCTGTCCTGGTCCTATTAGATCTCTCGGTGGCTTATTGGTCTAGCAAATGTTTTGTATGTTCTAGTTAGTAATGTGATATTACCAGAGAAAAAGCTACATGGGATTAGGTTAACAACTCTTAACACCTATTTGGCTATGTAGTTACAGTGGGCTCTAGCACTTAGATCATTAGAGATGAGTACTCCAAGATCCTTGAAGAGTTTGGATCATCAACAAGGTCTTGACTATTCAGCTTGTATTTTATTTTCTGATTTTTTTTTTGCCAATATGTAAGACAGAGCATTTATTTGTTGAGATTTGAAGTTGCCATTTGTTTGACCATTCTTGATACATAGTCAAGGTTTTTTTGAAGGATAGCAGTATTGTCTGTGGTATTGAACAGATTTACGTCATCAGCAAAGAGAACGCAGTTGCTCTTAATATGATTTCAATATTTCAAGTGTGCTCTTACCAAGGCATTATAAAGTGGTAGTAATACCTCTACTTGAGGGGGATGCAGTGGCTCAGTGGCTAAGACACTGAGCTTGTCAATCTTTCAGATTGGCAGTTTGACGGTTCGAATCCCTAGCGCCGCGTAACAGAGTGAGCTCCCGTTACTTGTCCCAGCTTTTGCCAACCTAACAGTTCAAAAGCATGTAAAAATGCAAGTAGAAAAATAGGGAGCACCTCAATGGGAAGGTAACAGCATTCTGTGTGCCTTCGACATTTACTCATGCCAGCCACATGACCATGGAGATGTCTTCGGACAGTGCTGGCTCTTCGGCTTTGTAATGGAGATGAGCATCACTCTCTAGAGCCAGAAATGACTAGCACATATGTGCAATGGGAACTTTATCTTTAACACTTCTGCTTGTGTTTTCAATGTCTATCGACATTACAAGCTAGCTACTGTATGTTGTACTAAGTATGTAGATGCACTGTTGATATATAATATTCGGTTAGGCCTCTTTAGCTGGACATTTGCTGGCAATCTGCTTCAAATGGAAAATTCAACTTCTTTTTGGGGTGTGTACGGTGTATATGTTTGTCTGTCTGTCTGTCTATCTGTCTGTCTGCGTGAGTGTGTAAGCCCCTGCAGTTTTCTTGGCAAGATTTCAGAAGTGGTTTACCATTGTGTCCTTCCTAGGGCTGAGAGTGGATGGCTGGCTCAAGGTGACCCAGTTGGCTTTGTGCCTAAGGTGGGATTAGAACTCAAGGTCCCTCATTTTCCAGGCTGGTACATCCACCATTAAACCAGACTGACTAACTCTTTTCTAAATTACTTCTCTAACCATTGATAAATACATATAGGCAGGAATTTCTATTAGATTTTAAATTATTGTTTCTATGTCATCTTAAATCTCATTTTCTTTATCTCACTGTCCAAGTTGTAGAATTAGGTGTTTAATTTGTGCCTTTCTTCATATTTCATATATACATATCCGATAGAATCTTCTTGTGATCTGCAATAAATTGAATTTTCCTTGGTGTCTTTGGAGATTTTGAGCACAGGTTTTTCATCTTTAACAGAATGCTGGGATTTCTTTTTGCAATTTTATGTTTTAAACTGATCTGCAAGCTGTTATATTATCATGATCTAAGCAGCTTTGCAATTATCTTCTTCCATACTGAACGTCTGCATGTTAATGTTTAAAGAGGGCTTCTTTTGCACCTTTCCATTTTAATACTAAAAAGCTTCCTTTTGCTTATCTCCTGTGAGATTGATTTAGTTCCTAAGCAAGAAAGGGAGGAAGGGCTTAATCCACCAGTCATCACCTTCTACATTGCTTAGGTAGAAGAAGGTGCTATAGAAATTCTATCAACTTTTGCATTTTGGCTCATACTTTTCCAGAAGTGCAGCATAAAGTGTGAGAGCCTATCAGGTTCAGCCCAAGAATAGAATAGAATACAATAGAGTAGAGTAGAATAGAATGGGACTTTGGAGGTCTTCTAGTCCAGCCCCCTGCTCAAGCAGGAAAACTTATACTATTTCAGATAAGTGGCTGTCTAGTTTCTTCTTAAAATCCTCTAGTAATGGCCTGAAATTTCAGTCAAGCCTGAAATTCACACATGTGTAGCCATTTTATTTAGCCTTATTATATATTCCTTTTCTTTCTTTCTCTTTGTTGGTTATGGAGGAAAGGGTTTCAGGCTTACCACATTCCTAAGGTGGGAGGAGTGGAGATAGAGAGAGTTGTTTAGGCTAGGTGGTTCTCCTTCCCATGGGAACAAAAGCTGACCCTGCAGAGACCTGGAGGTGGAGATTGATGACATCAGGCAATGTTGATTTACTTCCATTGGGGAATGGGACTTTTGGGGGCTGTTTCTAACTTCCAATATTATGTGTTGTAATTCCGGGTTGTGTCGGATCTGGAATTGTAACAGACTTTGCCCATTTGATACTTTCCTAAATAAAAGAAATTGTTTTGGAAGATGGGCTTTGTTCTTTTCTTTTTAAATGGATTTCATCACTTGGAAACCTGACACCCACGATTTCTGAAGGCAAGCTGTTCCATTGTTAGGAAGTTTCTCCTTAATTCCAGGTTGCGTCTCTCCTTGATTAGTTTCCATCCATTGTTGGCTCTCTGGTGCTTTGGAGAATAATTTGACTGCCTCTCCTTTGTGGCAGCCCCTCGAATACTGGAATACTGCTGGAATACTGCCATCACATCATCACTAATTCTTCTTTTCTTTAGACTAGCCAAACCAAAATCATATGTTCATATGTTTTAGTCTCCAGGCCTTTGATCATCTTAGTTGCTCTTCTCTGAACTTTTCAACATCTCTTTTGTAGTACGGTGACCAAAGTTGGTTGCAGTATTTCAGGTGTGTTCTTACTAGGGTTTCATAAAGCGGTACAAATACTTCACATGATCTTGATTCTATGCCTCTGTTTATACAATCCAGAATTGTATTAGTTTTTTGGCCGCTAACCGCATACTGCTGGCTCATATTCAAGTGATTATCCACTAGGATTGCCAGGTCCCTCTCACAGTTACTGTTTTTGAGCCAGGTCTCACCTAATCTGTACTTATACCTTTGATTTTTCCTGCTTAAAGGTAACATTAAAAATTAATGACAGAATAATCCAGCAAGTTCAGTTCTTTATTTGCTCCCAACCAACAGACAGATTCTTGTCAGTCTAAACACTTACTACCCTCAGCCTAACAGATACATTCTGCAAGATTCTAGGGAGTTGCTATTTCTTCCTCTATCTCTTATCCAACTCTGGGTTGTGCTGTCTCTTTTCTTTACCACTTTTTTGTTATGAGTTCCTCTTCCTCTCCTGCTTCATCCCAATCATGACACCAGTTCATCTCTTAGGCACCATCTCTCACAGTTATAGCCAAAATCTCCAGAATTACCTGATGTGGGATAATCCCATAGTTTTCTTCCCCCTCTGTAGGAAGACACCACAAAATAATTAGGTTCATT
The DNA here is from genome assembly GCA_023653725.1 of Bungarus multicinctus. Lineage (NCBI taxonomy): Eukaryota > Metazoa > Chordata > Lepidosauria > Squamata > Elapidae > Bungarus > Bungarus multicinctus. The sequence goes on along the minus strand of CM042846.1, from coordinate 92,736,468 downwards.
GTCCCAGAAGTCCTTTTCCAAAAGGCAACTGGACTTTCTTGGTTTTTTGCTTGAAGATGTTTCACTTCTCATCCAAAGTTTTTATTCAACCAAGAAAATCCAGTTGCCTTTTTGAAAAAAAAAACACCTTTGGGATCACCATGACCAGAATGATTGAGAATCTATATACAATTAGCTTCATTATTTTCCATGTTTCTTAAAAAGTAATATAAGTATTTGTCAAGCTAAGCCCAAAAATTATGTAGAACAATTCAGCCAGTTCTTTATTTGCTGACAAACAATAGACAGAATCTTGCCGGACTAAAGCCTCATTGTTCTCAACCTGTTTGATAGGAAGGGAAGGCTGAAAAGAGGACGGGAAGGGAAAGATGAAGAAGGGAAGTGAGGGAGGGAAGGGAGGAGAGAAGGAAGGAGGGAAGGAGGAAGGAAGGATCTGGGGGAGGTTAAGGGAAGGAGCAGGGGAGGGTAGAATTGTAACTTGTTGTTTTGCATAATTCCTTATGCAATTTGTTTTGTCCATTGTAAAAAACAAACAAGCCCATTTTTTTTTTTGGACAGGAAAATGGACATTAAAAGCAATGCAAACCCATTAAATTTCCTTCCCCTTCCCCCACCTCTGCAGATAATATACATTTTTATTTCCCGTCCTGCTGACTGCCTCTCTAGCATATAATGGGGGAACAATTTCCTTGCAAAATCTAATAGCCTGCTGAGCACGAGGGAATACGTCTCGCTGACGGATCGTATCGGAATGCCCCCAGCCATTTATTACCTAAAGTTGGTCATATCTCCTCAGCTCAGTAAATTGCATAAATGTTGGCAGAAATACAGAAACACAAGTTTCAGTATTTCTATTCCACTAACACAATAACAACCCAGATAGACTTCTGGAGTCCCATGAGAGCATACTACAGAGAAACCTTTCTAGTAGGTAAAACTTTAATTCTCTCTCTGTGTGTGTATGTAAGAGAGAGGGGGAGAGGGAGAGGGAGAGGGAGAGGGAGAGGCAGAGGCAGAGGGAGAGGGAGGGAGGGAGGGAGGGAGGGAGGGAGAGAGAGAGAGAGAGAGAGAGATGTTCAAAGATGAACATAAGTGCATAGAGATAATGGTTTTGTGACCAAAAGGTTTATTGTGGCATACATGTAATCCTTGATATATGACCACAACTGAGTCCACAATTGAGCCCCTAAGCGAGACAGTTGTTAAGTGAGTTTTGCCCCATTTTAGGACCTTTTTTGTGACTGTTATGTGAATTGCTCTAGTTAAATTAGTAACACAAAACAATTAATCAGTGGAACTGCTTATTTTTATTTATTTATTTATTTATTTATTTATTTATTTATTTATTTATTTATTTATTTATTTATTTATTTATTTATTTAACACATTTATATACCGCCCTTCTCCCAAAGGACTCAGGGCGGTGTACAGCCAACTATAACACATTACACTTTACAAAGGTTAAAAGAAAATTAAATATCTTAAGGCTGCCACTAAAATTTATACCCAACCCCAATAAATTACAATAAAAACCCCGAATTTAAAACCCCAAAATTTAAAACCCCAATATCTAAAATTACACTTTAAAACTCCCATTTAAAATCAGCCCAGGCCGGCCTGCTCAAAGAGCCAAGTTTTCAGCGCACGTCTGAATGCTCTCAGGTCGGCGGTCTTATGTAGCTCAGGAGGCAACCCATTCCAGAGGGTGGGTGCCCCCACAGAGAAGGCCCTGTTCCTCGGGGTCACCAGGCGGCACATAGATGCCATCGGGACCCAAAGGAGGCCCTCCCTGTGGGAGTGCACAGGTCGGTGGGAAACTACCGGCAGAACGCGGTCTTGCAAATAGCCTGGTCCAATGCCATGGATCGCTTTAAAGGTCAAAACCAGAACCTTGAAGCGAACCTGGAAGCCACCAGCAACCAATGCAGCTCACGCAGGAGAGGCGTCACATGGGAGTTTCTTGACGCCCCCATAACCACCCACGTGGCCGCATTTTGCACCAGTTGAAGCCTCCGGGTGCTCCCCACAGGGAGCCCCATGTAGAGAGCGTTACAATAGTCCAGGCAGGAGGTGACGAGGGCATGAGTGACCGTGCGTAAGGCGTCCCAATCCAGAAAGGGCCGCAACTGGTGAATCAGGCGAACCTGATAAAAAGCCCCCCTGGAGACGGCCATAATATGATCTTCTAAAGACAGCCATGCATCCAGGAGGACGCCTAGATTGCGAGTCTTCTCTGTGGGGGCTAAGATCTCACCCCCAATAGCCAGCGACGGAGTCAGCTGACTATATCGGGGTGCCGGAAACCACAGCCACTCAGTCTTGGAAGGGTTGAGCTGAAGCCTGTTTCCGCCCATCCAAATCCGCACGGCCTCCAGGCACCGGGACATAACCTCCACAGCATCGTTGGGGTGGTTTGGGGTGGAGATGTAAAGCTGAGTATCATCAGCATAGAGATGACACTGCACCCCCAAACCACGGATGATCTCCCCCAGTGGCTTCACATAAATGTTGAACAAAATCACTGGAGGTTGTGTGTATTCCAACACTGGAGGTTTTAAAGAAGTAATTGCACATCCATTTGTCTAAAATAGCATAGGATCTCCTGCATGAGCAGGGGATTGGACTAGAAGACCTCAAGGTCCCTTCCAGCTCTATTCTGATTGATTGAATAAATCAAGGACAGAACCAACCTGGAACTAAGGAGAAACTTCCTAACAGTGAGAATAATTAACCAGCAGAATGGCTTGCCTTCAGAAGTGGTGGGTGTTCCATCACTGGAAGTTTTTAAGAAGAGCCACTTGTCTGAAATGGGATAGGATCTCCTGCTTGAGGAGGGGGTTGGGCTAGAAGAGGTCCCTTCCAACTCTGTTATTCTGTTAACTTCAAGCATTGGTTAAAAAGAGCAGATCTAACAGACTTATTTGGCAGTTGGACAGGGAACAAATTATTATGATTATTTTATAAATGTTTTTATTATACATTTTCCTTTATTCTACCTCACATTTTCAATTTTGCAACAACAGTGTACTGGCAGTATCAAATCCTTTTTAAATATACATAGTATTATACACCTAATCATAACCATTATTCTCATAGTCATACAGTATAGTCTCTTTTAAATATATATATATATGGTATTGTACATCATAGTTATATCCATAATTTTCCTAATTATACCACAATGCTCTATACATTTATCACTCTATACATTTTAATCTATAGTCATGTACAGTCCAATAGTAATATTGCTTACAGTATATATTCTTATATCTCTCTATACATCTGTATTTATTTCCAATTTGCTAATCCAATTTGCTAATTTCTAATCTCTGCATCTGTTGTCTAGCCATTTGTCCAATAAATCCAATGTTGTGTAATACTGTTTCCGCTTTATCTCTGAGTTCCATTATTAACCTATCAATTTGGCAAATTCTAATATTTTCTTTATTACCTTTTCATCTGTAAGTATACTTCCATTTTTCCAATTTTGTGCATATGTCATTCTAGCTGCGGTTATTATATGTAACATTAAGCATGCAGTTCTTTTATTGTATTTCCCCGGTAGTATGGCTAATAAAAATAGTTCTGGTTTTAGGTCTATTTGTTGTGCTGTCATTTCTTGTAGTCATCTTTTTATCTTTAACCAGTATTTTTTTTTTTTTGCACCAATGGACAAGTCCACTACATATGATAGTAGGATCCCTGTGTTCTGACCAAGGCTTTCTAGACCATAATTACGCACATGCTTATTTTAAAAACAAGTCTTATTTTATTGCAATGCTGGGAATTGTTTTCATACCCAGCTGGTAATGAATCTCAAACAGTCCCTTGAGATAAGCACCCACCTATCTTTTCTGTGACGTGCTGCCAATAACCGAAGTATCAAATAAACTAGAGAAAAAAACCAACCAAAGTACAAAGACCTTCAAGAATGAATCTGAATCGAATAAACGACTTTGCTTCCTGCAAAGGTTTAGTTATCTTTGCCTATCCATTATATCTTATGGGAGGGGCAATCACCTCCCAGCCTTACTCCCGAGTGGCCCCTTTTGTCTCAGCTGCTCTTGCCTTCTGGCACCTCTGCACATGCAAGCACTGGGAACAGGCTCCCTCTGTTCCTCTGCCTCGCTGTTGCCAAACTCTGAAGGCTCCAGAGTCATCACCCCACTCCCAGATGGTCCTGGCTCCATCTCTGCATCGGACGCAGGACCCTCGTTCGAGTCCTGTCAAGACTCCCGGACTAATCTCCTTTCTTCCCCACTGTCCAATTCTGCTGCCATCTGCACAGGCTGCCGGTGAACCACAACACCCTGTACCTGTTTAGATTTCCAGCACTCTGGTGACATATTTGGGAACATTTTTATTTATTTATTTATTTATTTATTTATTTATTTATTTATTTATTTGATTTGTCAATCACTTACAAGATAACAGGTATAAATATAAATAGTTATGAATACATGAGATGGATACATATAAGAAGAATAAAAATAAACAATAGGACAGGGACGGTAGGCACGATTGGTGCGCTGATACATGCTCCCTATAGGCCTCTTAGGAAAGGGGTGAGGTCAATAGTAGACAGTCTAAGATTAAAGTTTTTGGGGTTTGGGGAAGAAACCACAGAGTCAGGTAGAGTATTCCAAACATTGACCACTCTGTTGCTGAAGTCGTATTTCTGGCAATCAAGTTTGGTGTGATTTACTTTGAGTTTGTATCTATTGTGTGCTCTTGTATTGTTATGGTTGAAGCTGAATTATTCATTTGCAGGTAGGACATTGCAATGTATGGTTTTACATACTATACTTAGATTGGATCTAAGGACGATGTAGTTCTAGGTTTTCTAGGTCTAGAATTTCAAGTCTGGTGGCATAAAGTATTCTGCAATTGGTAAAGGAGTGGAGAATTCTTCTTGTGAACTATTTCTGGACTTTCTCAACTGTGTTAATATCAGATACATAATATGGGTACCAGACTGATGAGCTATATTCAAGTATAGGTCTAGCAAATGTTTTGTATGCTCTAGTTAGTAGTATGATATTACCAGAGAAAAAGCTACGTAGGATTAGGTTAACTACTCTGAATGCCTTTTTGGTGTTGTACTTACAGTGGATTCTAGCACTTAGATCATTAGAGATGAGTATTCCAAGGTCCTTGACAGAGTTTGGATCCTCAGCAAGGTCCTGACTATTCAGCTTGTATTTTATTTTCTGATTTTTTTTTGCCAATATGTAAGACAGAACATTTATTTTGCCATTCTTGCTGGTGACAAGTGTCATGTATAAAACATTTTGCACAGGTTTTCTTTATATGCTGTTGACATCGTTAATTTATAATTTCTTTCCCACCATTTTTGCCAATTATCTAGATCTATAAGCAACTGTGTCCTCTTCATGGATGACATAAAATGATTCAACACCACCGACAATGCTACCATCCTTCAGAAAGACCTTCATTATGTCTCTGAATGGCCAAACAGTTGGCAACTCCAAATCTCGACCAACAAATGCTCTGTCCTACACATTGGTAAAAATAATCAGTACACCAAATGCAAGCTAGACAGATATGATCTCGTTGACGACCATCACTCTGTCAAGGACCTTGGAGTATTCATATCAAATGACCTAAGCACCAGAGCTCCCTGTAACAGTATTGCCAAAAAGACATTAAGAGTTGTAAGTCTAATCTTATGAAGCATCTCCTCCGGTAATACTGATTTGCAAACTAGGGCATACAAAACCTTTGCTAGACCAATACTTGAATACAGCTCTGCTGTCTGGAATCCACACTGTATATCAGACATCAATACAAGTGAGCAAGTCCAGAAGTATTTTACAAGAAGAGTACTACACTCTTCTGTTCGCAACAGAATACCCTACACCACCAGACTTGAGATTCTAGGCTTAGACAACCTTGAACTAAGCCAGCTAAGACTGGACTTAAGCATAGTACATAAAATTATCCGTAACCATGTCTAACCAGTTAATGAATATTTCACCTTTAACCACAACAACACAAGAGCACACAACAGATATAAACTTAATGTAAAACCACTCCAAACTTGATTGCAGGAAGTATGACTTCAGCAACAGAGTGGTCAGTGCCTGGAACTCACTACCTGATTCTGTTGTCACATGATCAAACCCTCATCCCTTTACCCTCAAACTAACCTCCACTGACCTCACCCCATTCTTAAGAGGTGTGTAAGGGGCATGCATAAGTGCACAATTGTGCCTACCATCCCTGTCCTATTATCCCCAATTATTAGTAACTATTTCAAGTATTTATATTTATGTTTATTCTTATTTCTATTATATTGTAAGCATTTGACAAATAAATAATAAATAAATAATCTATAGTGCACTCAAATTTTTTCGCCCATACTATCATGGATTCCTTTATGAATTCTTCTTCCATTTTAAAGTTCAATAGGTAATTATAAAGTTTCTTTATTAATTTTTCATCTATCCCTAACAGTATCTTGTCCAGTTCTTGGGGTTCCTTATAAAATCCATAGAATTCTGCATCTTTTTTATGTCTCAGTTTGCATTTGGATATGTGGCCACCAGTGCAAGTCAATCCCTTGCTTTTTTTAAATCCCTGTTTAGTTTTTAAGTCCCCTTGTTCATTTAGTACAAAAGAAAAAAGGGAACAAATTATTGATTGCTTACTATTTACCCATTCCTAAGCACAGGACTTAATGAAAGCTCATGTCTTGTGATTGATTAGGCACATTATTTAACTGAGGGTCTGTCAAAATACTTCGTGGCCATTAGGGTTCTCCTCTGAGTTTATTCTGCTGTTTGGTAAATAGAGAATTGCTAAAATTCAAGCCTCTTCAAGCTTGAAAGGGAGACCTTATGTCAGGATTCTGACCGATTCCCTATTTAAATTATGATCCTTAGGCCAAGCTTCAAAAGAAATCCAGTTATTTAGTATGAGAATTATGTTGGCATGGACCAAGGGAAACCAACTCTGACCTCACTTAATTTGCGCTTTGGTTCTGACCCTGTTTCCCTCTCCCCCCAAGATGTGTCATCAGTCACATTCCCCAACAAAGCAATTTCGTGGGTTGTAGAAGTCACTCCTTCCGGTCAATTATGGTCTCTGTGGAGATGATCTTGACATTGCCGGCTGGAATGTGCTTTGTTTTGACTGAAATGCAAGATTTATTTATTTATTTATTTATTTGATTTGATTTGTCAATCATTTACAACTTAACAGGTATAAGTATAAACATGAGTAAGAATATAGGAAATAGGTACAAATAAACGGGGAGAATAGGACAAGGATGGTAGGCACGATGGTGCATGCATTTATGCACGCCCCTTACAGACCTCTTAGGAATGGGGTGAGGTCAATACTCGATAGTAATGGATAGTTTAATCTATCTATCTATCTATCTATCTATCTATCTATCTATCTATCTATCTATCTATCTATCTATCATCTATTACTTATTTTATTTTATTTATTTGATTTGTCACTCGCTTACAAGATACTAGATATAAGTATAAACATGAGTAAGAATACAGAAAATAGGTACGATTAAATGGGGACAATAGGACAGGGACGGGAGACACGATGGTGCGCTTATGCACGCCCCTTACAGACCTCTTAGGAATGTGGTGAGGTCAATAGTGGATAGTTTGAGGTTAAAGGAGTGGGGGTTAGAGGATGTAACAACAGAGTCAGGTAGTGCATTCCAGGCATTGACCACTCTGTTGCAAATGCAGCTCCAAGGCTCGATTCCCAATCCCCCTTGCCTATGGCAACTCAAAAGCAGGTCAGGAATGCTTCGCAAGTTGACATCTTGTATATTTGTGGTTTTCTACCACTGAGGCCAAGGATAGAGATCTCCATTCCTTCTGATGAGTTTGCTGTTCATCATGGCATCTCATTGATGCTTCATGCATCCATGCAGATGTCCAAACGAAATAGGTTGCATTTATTTTGCCAGTACAAATCGGAGAATCCAAATTAATTTAGATGAGCTTAGACTTTCAGGAGAAGAGGAGGGTAGGTACCTCCATCAGTTACCATGGAGACCACAGAGGTGCTGAAGAATGTTATCAAAGAAAATTACATGAAGAATTTGATCAGTGGATGATCCGGTTGTCATCTTATAGTGCTGTAATGGCTAACATGGATGAACATGTATAGAATAGAATGGAAGGGAAAAGAAGAGGAAGGGAAGGGAAGGGAAGGGAAGAGAAGAGAAGAGAAGAGAAGAGAAGAGAAGAGAAGAGAAGAGAAGAGAAGAGAAGAGAAGAGAAGAGAAGAGAAGAGAAGAGAAGAGAAGAGAAGAGAAGAGAAGAAAGAGTTTGAGATCTTCTAGTCCAACTCGCTGCTCAGGCAGGAAACCCTATACCATTTCAGACAAATGGTTGTCCAATTTCTTTTACAAACCTCTAGTGTTGGAGCACTCAACTCCAGAGGTAAGCAGTTCCACTGATTAATAGCCCCATGCTAATTTAACTGGAGCAATTCACTTGTCCAGTTTCTTTTTGAAATCCTTCAGTGATGGAGTACCCACAATTTCTAGAGGCAAGTTATTTCATTGGATGGTTGCTATAACCATTAGGAAATGTCTCCTTATTCCAGGTTGCTTCTCTCCTTGATTAGTTTCCATCCACTGTTTCTTATCCTGCCTTCAGGTGCTTTGAAAAATAGATTGAACACCTTATCTTTGTAGGAGCCCCTCAAATATTGGAAGACTGCTTTCTTGTCTCCTATAGTCCTTCTTTTCATTACACTAGACATACCCAATTCCTGTAACTGTTCTTCATATGTTTTATCTTCCACCCCCTAATCATTTTTGTTACTCTTCTCTGTACTCTTTGCAGAATCTCAACATCTTTTTTATATTGTGGTTGACCAGAACTGGATGCAGTGTTACTAAGTATGGTTTTACTAAGGCTTTGCAAAGCAGTATTAGAATTTCACGTGATCTTGATTCTATCCCTCTTCACATGCTTTAACCTCCAGCCCACTAATACTTCTTGTTGCTCTTCTCTGCACTCTTTACAGACTCTCGACATTGTTAATCTGTTAATCCCTCTATGAATAATTATTATTTATTAAGTATTGATTACTATTAATACTTATTAATAATTAATGCTTGTTGAAGGATGGTTGATCTGTCATCAAGGCCAGAGAACGCCCTGGAGCTCACAGTTCAATCCTGAGCTTCAAATGCAGGAGTGGGCTGCTACCGGTTCACCTCGGTTCGGGTGAACTGGTAGTTAATTTTATGGCCAGTTCAGTGAACCAGTAAATCCCACCTCGGCCCTCCCAGGAGTCCCTACATGGCCCATTTGGGATGCCAGGTAAGTGTAGGGCTCATGTGGAGGCTTGGTGAGGGTGAAAAATGGGCCTCCCAGAGGCTCCAGAAGGCTGGAAATTGGCCCCTTTCTGGCTTCTGGAGAGCCTCTGGAGCTCAGGGAGACTGTTTTCACCCTCTCGGCGGCTCAAGGAAAGCCTCTGGAGGATGGGGAGGGTGAAAATCTCCACTGTGGTGCAGGAGGCTGACTAGGCCATGCCCATCATGGCCACGTCCACCCAGCAACCAGGCTGAACGTGATAGTTTTTACCTATGAGAATGCTGGGTAGATACCTACACATTTTTATCTCTCTACAAACTGAGATAAAAGCAACAGCTAGAAACAATGTAGTTCTGCCTCAGCCAGTAAAATACTGGGACTCACTCACATATCCCACCAAAGTCTGGAAAAATCAGTAGATGAAGAAATAATATTTTTATGGGAGATTGAGAGAATTTAATTGTGCAAATTGCTCAATCATAAACCAGGTTTCATACAATTACATGCTGGGTAATTTTACTTTGCTAACAGTTTTAATTTCCATTTTGTGGATTTCATCCTCATTTAGAATATGGTTACCAGTTGAACACTAGATTTCCCCCCACACATTTTATGATACAGCTCTAAAAAATAAAAATTGCATTCGGTGTATCCATTAAGGAAAGTTGTGTACCAAATATTGCATATCAGGAGAAGTTTTTTGTATAAGTCTGTTTATGGGAGGAATAAATGCATACAGAAGGCAGGTTAAGGAAGAGTGAAAATCAAAATATTTTCTGGAAAGGCAGAAGTTAAATTAAAAATATGCTTGGGAATACAGATGAAACTGAAATGAGCCAGAGCCAGAGATGGTTTTGTGTATCACTAGGGACATGATGGCTCGGTGGTTAAGACACTGGGCTTGTCGATCAAAAATGTTGGCAGTTTGGGGGTTCGAAATCCTAGCGCCACGTAACGTAGTAAGCTCCTGTTACTTGTCCCAGCTTCTGCCAACCTAGCAGTTTGAAAGCACGTAAAAATGCAAGTAGAAAAATAGGGACCACTTTGGTAGGAAGGGAACACTGTTCTGTGCACCTTCGGCATTTAGTCATGCAGGCCACATGACCATGGAGACATCTTTGGACAGCGCTGGCTCTTCAGCTTTGTAACAGAGATGAGCAGCACCCCCTAGAGCCAGAAATGACTAAAATGTATGCAAGAAGGGAATCTTTACCTTTAGTACCTGATTAATTAAAATAGTGATAAATTTATACTACTATGTGTGAGTTTTGGTGACAGGAAGGGCATCCGGCCATTAAACACTCTGCTAGCTCCATTCAGTTGCCCAGCCTCCACTCTACAAGGGATTACAGAGTCGTTAAAAGAAGATGATGTCTGTGTGTGAGTTTTGGAATAAGCAACAAATAAGCAACCATAATAAAGATCTCCGGTCAAGAAAGGATGTGCTGCTTTCTGTTTGAGGCATGGCTCATAAAATCAATTTATGCAAGTCTGCGCATGTATAATGTTTCACCATGGTTTGCCTTTGCTCTGTGAACATTACATATCACCCACAAAAGATACAGTTTGGGAAAAGGGGGGAATAGATGTGAACAGAAACAGCTATTTTGCAGAATTTGCTGCAGTGGCATTTTGAAAAATAAAGCATATACAGTGAAGTTCTGTAACAGAATAACAGGGCTGGAAGGGACCTTGGAGGTCTTCTAGTCCAACCCCTTGCCCAAGCAGAAGACCCTAGACCTGTGATGGAGAACCTATGGCACACCTGGAAGAGCCCCACTGCACATGTGTGCACACCACCGCCGCCTAACAGCTGATTTTCAGGTTTAATGTGTGCATGCCTGGGGTGGTGCAGAGATGCGCAGTGCATGCTGGGGGGGGGTCACGCATGCATGCACAGATGGATGGTGCGGGGGTTGATCATGCACACATGCACAGATGTGTGGTGCGCTGCAAGGGGATCTTACACACATGCGCTGACGCATGGTGCATGGAGGGGTAGAGAGCACCAAGGACCCGATGGTGCAAACTACTGAATAAGGAAAAAAAATTGAATAATAGAGATCCCCTTCTCCTGACTTCTGTTCACTAAATAGCTTCCTCCCAGGGAACACCAAACACCATTAAAATGCTCAAGTTCATTTTGCTACACACCTGGACTACAAATAATTAATGGAGATATTCTTCTTCAATCAGCTCTGTTTCTCTCATCTTTGCCTGTGGAAATCGAGGTAATACTACAGGATTTTTGCAATTGGTGGGAGGGGAAGAGGAGGAGGAAGAGGAGGATTAGGAGGAGGAGTAGAAAGAGGAGGAGGAATAGAAATAGAAAGGAGAAAGAGGGGATAAGGGAGGAAGAGGAGGAGGAAGAGGAAGATTATGAGAAGGAGGAGGAAGAGGAAGGGAAAGAGGAGAAAGAGGAAGGGGTAGGGAAGGAGGAGGATTATGAGAAGGAGGAGGAGGAAGAGAAAAGGAGGAGGAGGAGGAGGAGGAAGAGAAGAAAGAATAGGGGAGGGAAGGAGGAAGAAAAAGATGAGTGGGAAGGGGAGAGGAGGAGGAGGAGGAAGAGAAAGAGGAGAAAGAGTGGGTAGGAGTAAGAGAGGAAGAGGAGGAACAGGAGGAAGAAGAGGAAGAGGAGAAAGAGGAAGGGGTAGGGAAGGAGGATTATGAGAAGGAGGAGGAAGAGAAAGAGGAGGATTAGGAGGGGGAGGAAGAAAAAGAGGAGAAAGAAGAGGGAGAGGGAAGGAGGAAGAGAAAGATGAGTGGGTAGGGGTGAGGAGGAGGAGGAAGAGAAAGAGGAGGAAGAAGGTAGGGAAGGAGGAGGAGGATTATGAGAAGGAGGAGGAAGAGAAAAAGGAAGGGATAAGGGAGGTGGAGGAGGAGGAAGAGAAGGATTAGGAGGAGGAGGAAGAGGAGAAAGAAGAGGGGAGGGGAGGGGAGGAGGAGGAGGAGGAGGAGGTAGAGAACAAGAAGAATAAGAAGAAAGGTAACATTTTCAAAATGCAATTATCGAGCTGGGGGGGACACTAACCTCTGGAACAACAACAATAAAAATAACCCATAAAAGGACCAGTAGAAACAGATGCCACCTATCTGTAAGAATAATTTTCCTACTACGACAAAGCACTTTTTAATGACTTTTTAATTGACAGCACGGGATAATTAAGCAGATGCCATTCTGAAAAGTTTATTCCCATTTACTCACCTCCAGTACGGTAGAGGTGAGCCGCTCACTTAAGTAGGGTGAGTAAAACTTTTGAACAGACCGCTACGCCTCCCTGATTTTGGTGATTCCCTAATTGATACTGGTAAGCTGTTTTGGAAATGCTCCTGATGACATTCTCGTTTGAGCTGGGAATAGAATTTCCATTGTTTAGCACGATGGGTTGTTAAGTAAGTCTGGTCTGATTTTACAACCTTCTTTTCAGTGGTGGTATTCTACCGGTTCGGTTTGGTTTGGCCGAACTGGTAGTAAAAAAACAGCTACTGGTTTGGCTGAACCGTTATTTCTTTTCTTCTCCTCCGGACGATCAGCTGTTTGGATGATCAGCTGTGTTGGGATCTCCTTCACTGTCTTACTGCTTCACCCAGGAGGCTTCCCTGAGGCCCAGGAGGCAAAAAGGGGCACAGGGTGGGTGGCTGTGCGCCCCACCAAGCTCCGTTCTTTTCCTTCTGGGCCTCAGGGATACCTCCTGGGAGCAAAAATGGCTTCCCAGGAGGCTTCCCTGAGGCCCAGGAGGCAAAACAAAATGGAGCACAGGGGCGGGTTGCTGCAAAAAAGGCCATGCCCACCCAGTCACGTGGTCATGCCCACTTAGCCACTCCCATCTAGCCATGCCCACAGAACCGGTAGTAAAAATATTTGAATCCCACCCCTTCTTCCTTTTTGCTACGGTCGGTAAGCAAATCATTCCAATTATTAAGAGAATCACGGTTGTCCCAAAGGTGCTTTTCAAAAGACAACTGGAACTTCCTTCATTTTGTTCTGTTTTTTTCCTTGAAGACCTTTCACTTCTCATCCAAGAAGCTTCCTCAGTTCTTCAGTTAAGGGAATCGTGTAGTCATTAAACGCATCTGGATTCCATTAGGTCTGGGTTACCAAGTGCCCAAAATGTTGATCGTGTGACTGACGGTGGTGGTGGTGGTGCTGCAATGGTTGTAAGTGCAAGGACTGGCAGTAAATCAATTTTGGGTGTGGTTGTCACTTTGAATGGATGTTAGAAGAATGGTTGTAAAGCCAGGGCCATCTGTATGGCATCAGTCAGCACTAGAAGCCAATATAGAACAACATCCACATCTGGAAGGTCATTATGGAGTTGGCTTTATGAAAGTCATGTCAACAATTTTGGAATTTAGAAATGTCAATTTTTTGAGGAATTTCTTTCTTCCTCCTCCTCTTTATTCTTCTTCCTCTTCTTCCTCTTCTTCTCCTTCTTCTCCTTCCTCTTGCTCTTCCTCCTCTTCCTCTTCCTTCTCCTCCTCCTTCCTCCTCCTCCTTCTCTATTAACTTGACATTTGTATATTCTATTGAATATCTCTTCCTCCTCTATATAGCTGATTCTATTATGGATAATTTTTTAGAAAAAAATTACATTTTAGACTTCTTCTATTGAGCACACAGAATCAAAAATTACCTCTAGAGAATTCTCTTGCCCTCATTTGCACTGCCTTGCTATTCTCCTTTGTGTTAGTGGAGACATGACATATCCAATTGTAAAATAATTGTCCTCTCCTGTTGTGTTCAACACCTGGACTGCATTTCAACCCAAAGTCATTATACAACCCCTATTTGTATTTGTGTAAGGAACAGACTCAGAAAATGTGAGTGAAATTCTACTCAATTACCTGGTAGCATACACACATGAAGGAACAGACTCAGAAAATGTGAGTGAAATTGTACTCAATTACCTGGTAGCATACACACACACATACACAAACACATACACAAACAAACACATACACACACTTTCACAGGTTGCATCAAGAACTGAAAAACCACTAAAAATAATGAATGTTGGTTAATTTATATGGAATTATATAAACATATAAACATGGAGCTCAAAGGCCTTGGAGGTCTTCTAGTCCCAAAACCCACCCTGACAAACGGTTGTCCAATCTTTTCTTGGAAACCACTAAGAGTGAAGCATACACAACTCAAACAGGCAAGCTGTTCCACTAACAGAATAACAGTTTAACAGAATTGAAAGGAACCTTAGATGTCTTTGTCAAAGTACTGTATATTCATGAACTGGAATCGAGTTTGGTAACAAGGTCAGCCAATGAATAGGCATAGCAACTAAATCAGCCAATGAGGACTGTTTTTGGAAACGGAAACTAGATTTAGCCTAGGCTGGAAACTGAAACTAAAAGTAGTCTAGGCTAAATCTAGTTTCCGTTTCCAAAAACAGTCCTCATTGGACTGTTTCCAAAAACAGTCCTCATTGGACTGGGCTCTATGTTAAGCTCTGCAGCTATGTTGAGCTCTGAGTCTGTCTATTGAAGATGAAACTAACTTGCTTGCTTGCAGAAGACTGGAGCTCTGCTCTGAACTTGCAACATGTTTCTGTCTGAGTTTGCTCCATGTTGGAGAAATATACAACTGGTTTGTAAAATCTACTTATGTTTATAAAGATGTTAAATGAAGCATCAGCCGTTTGTGTTTATTTTTATAGTGCTGAATTATTGCTGCAAAACTCTCAATAATTTTCTACTCCAACCCTCTGCTTAAGCAGGAGACCTTATATCAGGGGTCTCCAACCTTGGCCACTTTAAGACTTCAACTCCCAGAATTCCTCAGCCAGCTTTGCTTTAAAGTGGTACCTAGCTTTTGCTGGCTGAGGAATTCTGGGAATTGAAGTCCACAAGTCTTAAAGTGGCCAAGGTTGGAGACCTCTGCCCTATACCATTTCAGACAACTGATTGTGCAATCTCTTTTTAAAAACCACCAGTGATAAGGTGGGACTAGAATTCATAGACTCTTGATGATTGGCCCAAAGTCACCCAGCTGGCTTTCATGACTAAGGTGGGACTAGAACTCACCATCTCTCAGCTTCTAACCTAATGCCCTAACCACTAGACTAAATATATACAGTAACAAAGTTCCAGATATTTTTCAAGTTATTTGTCTTAGTGCATCATGCTTTCCTTTCCCACTGTGTAGTTGGGAAGCAGTGCTTCTGTTGATGTGGTGTAAAATAAAACATTTGATTGTTCATTTCCTTGGGTTTAAAGCCCCATGTTCCTCCCCATGCTAGAGAATCACATTAGCAATCTGGGTTTCTAACAGATGGGGTGGACTTGATTTCAAGCATTTAGAAAATTGTTATGTCTTTCAGGATTTGATAAATTGGTTTTGCTTGCATGAACATAGAATAATGGATCAGAATATTAAAGGTTTTGGACATAACTGCTAAGCAACGGAGGCCCACAACTGTCCGTTTGACTTTTAGCTACTCGATCAATGCCTCATCCTTGGATGATGGACAGAGATTTATTTTTATCATCTGGAGTAAATAGACTCTAAGCTGCCCTTTTCTGTAATCATCATACTTCTCATCCCTGGGTTCAATTCTAAACCAAGGCAAAATCCATTTACTGATTCTGGGGTGCAGTAAATTACCTTGGAATATTAGAACATCTTTCTATTGATCATATCCAATTATTATTCCCTCGCAAAAGCATTCACTAAAAAAGATTGAAGGATTTAGGAGGGCAGTAACACAGGCCTGTGTTGTTTCAAAGTCTATGTCTCTTTGCAAACATGGCAAGCGTCTCCTCTCTTCCTGAGTGTCGATGCCATTATGACATGGAGGAAGCAGATCAAGTCAGCCATCAACAGGCGCATGGAGATAAATGACATCTACATACCATTCAAAAAAGACAAGCAAAAAGGAAACCAAAGGACTAAACACTTCCTTGCCAGCTACCAACATCCAGATAAGCAGAGATTAAACCTATGATTAATATTAGAGTAACAACCAAGTAATAAATAATACCCCAAACAAGGAATTACTAACTCAGACAAATAATTCAACAGTAAACAACATTAACAACAGCTTAATCAATGAACAACCAAGAAGAAAACAACACCCCAACCAAAACTGATCAGGCAAGCTGCAGAATACCTTATGCCACCAGACTTGAAATTCTAGACCTAGAAAACCTAGAACTACACCGCCTTCGGTCCGATCTAAGTATAGTACAGTATATAAAATCATACATTGCAATGTCTTACCTGTCAATGAATACTTCAGCTTCAACCATAACAACACAAGAGCAAACAATAGATACAAACTCAAGACTGATTGCACCAAACTTGACTGCAGAAAATACGATTTCAGCAACAGAGTGGTCAATGTCTGAAATACTCTACCTGACTCTGTGGTTTCTTCCTCAAACTCCAAAAACTTTAACCTTAGACTGTCTACTATTGACCTCACCCCTTTCCTAAGAGGCCTGTAGGGAGCATGCATAAGCACACCAACATGCCTACCATCCCTGTCCTATTGTTTCTTTTATTTTTCTTATATGTACCCATTTCATGTATTCATAACTATGTATATACTTATACCTATTATCTTGTAAGCAATTGACAAAAATAAATAAAAATAAATAAATAGAAAACAAACCCCACTCCCTTCTAGCACTGATGATGTTACCTAGTTGGATAATGAAACATCTGCAAAAAAACAACCAAGCTCAGAAAGCATTAAGGACCCCATAGTTTTCCTCCTCCTCCTCCTCCTCCTCCTCCTCCTCCTCCTCCTCCTCCTCCTCCATTCCACATACCCTTTTAGCACTGAAGATGTTCCCCAGTTGGATCATGAAATGTCTGCAAGAAAACAACCAGTACCAAGGCCCCCTAGTTCTCCTCCTCCTCCTCCTCCTCCTCCATTCCACACATCCTTTTGGCACTGTTGATATTCCCTAGTTGGGTAATGAAATGTTTGCAAGAAAACAACCAAGCTCGGAAAGCACCAAGGACCAATAGTTCTCCTCCTCCTCCTCCTCCTCCTCCATTCCACATACCCTTTTAGCACTGAAGATGTTCCCCAGTTGGATCATGAAATGTCTGCAAGAAAACAACCAGCACCAAGGCCCCCTAGTTCTCCTCCTCCTCCTCCTCCATTCCACACATCCTTTTAGCACTGATGATGTTCCCTAGTTGGGTAATGAAATATTTGCAAGAAAACAACCAACCTGGGAGAGCACCAAGGATTCTACAAGCAGTCTAATTCTGCAGGTTTGGGGTAACTTCGGGGATGAATTCTTTGCCTTCAGATCACTTTCCTGATCATACCCATGATATAGTTTTTCCCCTTCTTCATCCTCCTTCCTATACTGATATTCAGGATAAAACATTGGAAAGTGGGGAAAAATATTAGTCAAATTTCAGAATTGGAAACAAAACGGCATACAAATGTATTCAAAATCCATCCTCCAGAGAAAGTTTGTTGAAAAATGCAAATTTTAGGTCTATATAACACTTTGGATCTGAAGGGGGAAAGACTGCATTGGAATATAAGTAAGCACCACCTTGTCATCTCCATCCATAAAATAATCTTCTTCAAGGATTGTATTTGATATGAGGAGATGCCTATAGATACCAATGCAAACTCACACCTGCTTCCAAATGCTTTTTTGCCCCTTGAATCCTTTCAATCTTTTTAAGGTAGATCACTCACACAATGTTATCAACCTAGTTCCTAAATTAATCCACATATAGAAGTTGGCAAGTTTAAGACTTGTGGACTTCAACTCCCAGAATTCCTGAACTAACATGACTGGAGGAAGAATTCTGGGAGTCCACAAGTCTTAAGGCGGTCAAGTTTGAAGACCTCTGGTTTAAAGTCTCCTACTTGACAAGCCGGGTGGACTAGAAGACCTCCAAGGTCCCTTCCAAGTCTCTCATTTGCTTATCCATCTGGGAAAATTTGCACAAGAAAACCCACCAGGAAGGAGCTCAACAGCCTAGATCCAACCAACACATCCACAATCAACCAACAAAAGTTAATGCTAATCCATCTTAGCATATGGTGTAAAAACAACTGCTAACTATTCAATTAAGCTGATCAGGTGACTGTATCCAATGAGCTTAAAAGGTGCTTTGGTTGCAGGAATTGGGTATGCCTAGCTTCATGAAAAGAAGGTCTAGGAGTGACATGATAGCAGTCTTCCAATATTTGAGAGGCTGCCTCAAAGAAGAGGGGGTCAACCTATTCTCCAAATCACCTGAAGGTAAGACAAGAAGCAATGGGTGGAAACTAACGAAGGAGAGTGGAATGAATGCTCCAACATTGGGAGTTTTTAAGAAGATATTGTACAACCGTTTGTTTGGTATGTGTGAGAAGTACATAAAAATGAATCAACAGACTTTTGATAATCTGATCCATCGGATGCTTTATTAGGGAAAATACTGCAGTATGGACCGCTTGACTCCAAAACCATGTTTAGAGATAGAAGAAGACACTCCCATTTAGTGAATACAGCTTATATCGGTTTATCAAATCATATGGCTACATAACACTTCCTGCTTCCCATATATGTATGTTATACAACGTTTTCATAAAAAAATTCCAACCTTCCATGGAAAACTCCCAACATTCTCATTATAGTCAGATTTCCTGTTATTCAAATTCCAGAAGATTATAAGAAAACAGTAATATCTCTTAATGTGACATCTAATGTCAGAGCGTCCCAGCACATACCTCTAACTTATGCCAAATACATAGTTTTGCAATCTTGTATTATTTCTAGTAGAAAACACATTACATAAATGTTCTGAGCTTCAAAATTTCAGACTGCGAACACAAAATGGTTTCTGTTCAGCTCTTCACATTCTCAGGTGTAATAACCAAATTTTCACCTACAACAGTATGCTATAGGATCTCCTGCTTGAACACGGATTGGACCAGAAGACTTCCAAAGTCCCTTCCAACTCTTTTATTCTTGTTATTTTTGCTTGAATGCAGAAATAGGATGAAATTGAGATTTTTTTGAGCAGTTCCACCAAAAATGATACCATGTTGTAAAAATAATAATGATTTAGCCATTCATAGAGCCATTAATCCAAGAGATGTATTGTGAGAAATGGAAAAATAGCCTAGTGGACTACCAAAGTCCATAGGTCTCAGAAGGATAGCAGCCTCCCACCCAAAAAAAGCTACATGAACCAAAGTTTTAGACAGAAAGATTTCAAAGTGTACCAGAACTATTTGTAATTCTGCTGAGCTGTTGCTGTGAAATGTGATTTTGCAAAGTACACAGTTTTGAAAACTGCCGAGAAATAAGGAACTGAAAGTAGTTTAATTTACTTTATTGTCATTGTACCTCGTACAACGAAATCAAACACCATCTTTGGTGCACATCATGACCATGACCATGACAATAAACACAAACACACATCCTTCACCCTCCATACATTGAACCGAAAAACCCCGACACTGCACCAATACTGCACTACATAGCAGAATTCAAAAGAGCTACTGCCCTGGGTAGAAGCTGTTTTTCAGCCTATTTGTCCTTGTTTTTATTATTCTGTACCGTCTGCCAGATGGTAATAGTTCAAAAAAAGGGTTCCCAGGATGAGATGGATCTTTGAGAATGTTTTGACCTTTCTTAAGGCAGCGGGAGCTATAAAGCTCTTCCAAAGAGGGGAGAGGGCAACCAATGATCCTCTGGGCAATGACGTTAGCTCTCTGGAGCGCTGTCCTATCTGCCCCTGTGCAATAGGCAAACTCTACAGGGGTGCAGTACGTTAAAATACTCTCTATGGTGCAGCAGCAGAAGGTCACCAGCAGTTTTTCATTCAGTTGTTGTTTCCTGAGAAGTCTCAGGTAGTATAATCTCTGCTGGGCCCTTTTGACCAGGGCTGTAATGTGGGCAGCCCAGGTCAGGTCCTCTTTTAGGGTAACACCCAGAAACATAAAACTGGCCACTTGCTCCCCTTGGTCTCCATTTGTAAGCAAGAGCTGGATGTCTGATCAGTTCACTGATCAGTTCACTGACTATAGTCCACTATAAGATCCTTGGTCTTACTGGTGTTGAGGACCAAATTATTGACTCCACACCATGAAAGCAACTGGTCCACCTCATCATCAAGTAGCTGATGGATAGAGATTTGAGATGTACATGGGTATATGTGGAGAGGGTCTGTAAGAAAGAACAAGGAAGTATCTAATAATTTATCTAATAGCACATGTACTGACAGCTAGAATAATATATGCACAATACTGGAAAAATGAAATCATACCTCCAGAAAGAGAAATAATAAGAAAAATTATGGCATGTACAAAATCAGATAAGTTAACTTTAGAAATAAAAGACAAAGGAGAGTCTAAATATTATAAAATATGGAATAAATGTTATCAATGGTTATAAAGCAAAAGAGAAGGTTGAAATATTAGTAGTTATGATTAGATTAATTAGTAATTAATATATTAAATAAGGAGATTATTAATGTTGAAGTAAAATGTATATTTGTATAACAAGGTTAAGTTGGCTGTATTGTGTTGTATTCTCATAATTAAAATGTAAAAAGAAATTAAAAAAGAAAGAAAGAAAGAGAGAGAGAGAGAAAGAGAGAGAGAGAAAGAAAGAACAAGGAAGTAGACTGTGAAGTGCATGAAGAAAACTATAAGAAGAATGTCTTGGGATGAGTACAGGACCACTGGCCATAGCTGCTCGTTGCTGGACTCAGCTATGTCAATGAACCTCATTGCAATGGGTTATTGATACATGTTGTATAATGATGGCTGTTCATGTTCCAAATTGCTCATGAAATAAACTTCTGAATCTTAAAGTAAGAATTGTTGTTTGCCCGTGTTCCTCTTTATTGGGATATTTTTACAACCATATGAAGTGATACTTCTGATACAGGGAGGCATGGATACTGGCTCACGAATGATTCACAATTATTCTATCATTTCTGGCTCATTAATACATCAAATCTTCTTGCTGTCCCCCACTTCAGCCGACTGATCAGATAACCCCCAAATTCCCAAATTCTTGGCTCAGTTGCCTGGATCATTCAGGATGAATGGCTAGGAATTGGGTAGAAGTATATTTTACACTTTTGCAGAGCCTCAGATTGCTTAGTGCTTCCAACTAAATCACTATGTCTTAAAACAATTTACTGTCCTAGTTTGTGCTATAAATGTAGCTTGAGATGAACAGTGTTTGAAAACTATAAAAAAAGACTTCAGAGTCCGTCCATTCTCAGAAACTGAGATGACATATTTTATATATATTTTTATAGCAGTGTTCTGTGTAAATGTAGGAGAATAACTGCAACTAAGCTGAGAGAGAGAGAGAGAGGAAAAAGAAAGAAAGATGAGGAAAAGAATGAAAAAAAGGAGGGAGGGAGAAAAAGAAAAGAGAGGGGAAAGAGAGAAAAGAGAAAGAGACAGAGGAAAAGAGAGGAAGAAAGAGAAAAGAGAAGAGGAACATAGAAAGAAAGAGAAAAGAGAGAGAGAAAAGAAGAGAGAGAAAGATAGTTACACAATTTCTTTTCTTCAATTTTAAAAAAGATCACATTTTCAGTTGTTAAAAACAGTGACCTTTACTTTTATTAATATTTTATTATTATATTTTATTAATATTAGTTACACAACTATGATGGCACTGATGTTTTAAGATTCAATGCCAGCCCACTTGCCAAAAAATTGGTGATACCTCCATTTGTTGAAGCCAGAGACGAGACCAAAAAAAAAATCATTTTTGCACATGGCCCCAAATAAGTTTAAACAGTTTAAAAGGCAAAGCAAATGCCTCAAGGTCTATTTTAAAAAAAAAAATCTAAAACCTTGAACTCATTTGCCTATATGTGATTGAGCTCCAGTCAGTGGGTTCCCAGCATCTGCAGAAAGGAGAAGGATGAAGTGATCTCTATTCTGGTTTAATCAGAGTAGAGTTGTCAGGGACATTGGAAGTCTTCTAATGCAGCAGTCACCAACCAGTGGGCCACTGGTGGGCCTTAAGAAAATTTTGGTGGGCTGCAGAGAAATCTCACCCCCAGAGCACCCTCCCAAAGCAATTAATCCAGGCTGTGCAGAAACACAAGGCTGCGCCGCCCACATGGCCCGTAAGAACGCTCCCCACCCACTCACTCCTTACCCGGAAAACTTGCCTGCTAAAATTGCTATTTTTCCTTTTTCCAACCATCATCTGTTCTGCTGTGCCAGGAGATTTAAATTAGCTAGGAAGCAGGAAATGGTTGGATTTCTTGCTTTCTAGCTAGTCTTTAGATCTTCGGCTCTGCTTCCCTTAGGACTGAAGGTTTGCTTGCAAGCAAATTCAGTGCAGACTCACAGCAAGCAAATGTGAGAGACTGAGCTAGCCGATGGCAGATAGATAGATCACTGAATGATTCTATGAGCAACTCAATCTACCTGCTTTGCCTGATTTTGGGTAAAAATTGCTTTTTTTATAAAAAAAAATCAATATTTACATACATGGTGTGTTGCGAGTTAATTTTGTAAGTTTGCTTGCTAGCAAATTTTGTGAGTTTGCTTGCAAGCAAATTTTATGTGACAGATTGAGCTAGCCAATGGCAGATAGATATATTTCTGAATGAATCTGTGATTCTGTGAGCAACTCAATCTGCCTGCCTGCTTTGCCTGATTTTGGCTAAAAGTTGCTCTTTTTTAAATTAAAAAAATCAGTATTTATATAAATATTTATAATATTTACATACAAGCCATGCCCAGCCAGTCACATGACCACCAAACCACACCCACAAATTAGGCCATGCCCACAGAACTGATTAGTGATCCCTGGGATCTAAAATTATGAGTTTGGTGGTCCCTGAGGTCCAAAAGTTTGGCAACCCCTGGAATCTAATCCAACCTTCTGCTCAAGCAGCAGACCCTATACAATTTCAGGCAAACAGCTATCCAGTCTCTTCTTAAAAACCTCCAGTGATGAAGCACCCACAACTTCTGAAGGCTGGTTAACTGTCCTCACGTAAAGGGATTTCTTCCTTAATTCCACCTTGCTTGTCTCCTTGATTAGTTTCCATCTATCGTTTCTTGTCCTGCCTTCTGGTGCTTTGGAAAATAAGTTGTCCCCTCCTCTCTGGGGCAGCCCCTCAAATACTGGAATACTGCTATCATGTCCTCCCTAATCCTTCTTTTCTCTAGACTAACCAATTCCTACAACCGTTCTTCATAAACTGCTAAATAAACTGTGAAATTCATAAAGGGTTAACTTAATAGACGTTTAAATTCATAAAGTGTTAAACTGCTAAAATAGCCAACAGGTTCTTCATCTTTAATCCTGGCACTCAATATCAACAAATTGATCACTCAGTTAAAGGATCATCATTCTCCAGGAATTTACATGAATCAAAATCGCATTAGCAGTAAAAGATCAGTAGTAACAGATCAACACTCCATTTCTTCCCATAAAAATACGGGTAGCCCTTACGACTGCATTTGAGCCCGAACTTTCTGTTGCTAAGCGAGACAGTTGCTAAGCGAACTTTGCCACATTTTATTACCTTTCTTGTCCCAGTTGTTAAGTGAATCACAGCAGTGGGTTCAGTTAGCAACCTGGTTGTTAAGTGAATCTGGCTTCTCCTTTTGACTTTGTCAGAAAGTCACCAAAGGAGATCACACCACCCCAGGACACTGCAACTGTCATAAATACGGGTCAGTTGTCAATCATCTGAATTTGGAGATATGGCAAAGGTTGTAAGTGTGAAAACCGGTCATATGTCACTTTTTTCAATGCATTGTAACTTCAGATAATCATTAAATTAAATGGATATCTATATAAAGAGCCATGGTGGCGCAGTGGTTAGAATGTGGTACTGCAGGCTACTTTGCTGCCTGCTGCCTGCCTGCAATTTGGCAGTTCGATTCTGACCAGCTCAAGGTTGATTCAGCCTTCCATCCTTCCAAGGTCGGTGAAATGAGGGCCCAGATTATTGGGTACAAGAGGCTGACTCTGTAAACTGCTTATAGAGGGCTGTAAAAGCATTGTGAAGTGGTATATAAGTCTAAGTAGTGCTAGGAAGGAAAGAAGCAAGGAAGCAAGGAAAAGAGGGAGGGGGAGAGAGGAAGGAAGGAAGGAAGGAAGGAAGGAAGGAAGGAAGGAAAAGAGGGAGGGAGAGTGGGAGAGATGAAGGAAGCAAAGAAGGAAGGAAGGAAGGAAGGAAGGAAGGAAGGAAGGAAGGAAGGAAGGAAGGAAGGAAGGAAGGAAGGGCCATGGTTTAACAGTGATTAGAATGCAGTACTGCAGACTGAACACTGCCCACTGCCAAGAGTTCGATCCGGACTGGCTCAAGGTTGACTCAGCCTTTCGTCCTTCTGAGGTTGCTAAAATGAGGACCCAGATCATTGGGGCAACAGGTTGACTCTGTAAACTGCTTAAAGAGGGCCGTAAAGCACTGTGAAGTGGTATATAAGTCCAATGGCTATTGCTATGTGCATCTTCAGAATTTTCGGATACAGAACTGCTTCCTAAGTTCCACTTTAATATAACTTCTGAGAATGCAATACAATGGATAAAAGGGCTTTCCTCTTTATAGGAATGTTGTGTAATTAAAAAAGGAGTCTTTGAGTTTGACCTCAGATGCTGACAAAGGAAAGAGTTAACCAATAGTTAAAACATCTTTAGTTGATAAGTACAAGGGTAGTTGTATGCAGGTAGTTCTCGACTTACGACCTTTCAAAGTTGTGATGGACAACAAAGAAGATACTTACAATTCAGAGTCACAGATCGTATCCCACCTTGGTCAAGAGATCGTGTTTTGGGTGCTTGGCAACCAGCCCATATTTATGGCTGTTCACTGAAGGTCATCTAGTCCAACCTCTAGCTCGAGCCAGAAAGTTTATAACATTCCAAAAAAATGGTTGTCCCTGGTCTCTTCTTAAAAGCGTCCAGTGATGGAGCACCCATAACTTCTGAAGGCAACTTCTGTTCCACTAATTGTCCTCACTGTCATGATATTCCTCCTTACTTCTAGGTTGCTTCTCCCCTGGATTAGTTTTCATCCATTGCTTCTTGCCTTCAGGTGCTTTGGAAAAGGACCAGATTAATAGCATATAATTAATCAATCAGTTTATGATCCTGTTATTCAAAAATGGCTCAGTGGCAAGTTTTTCATTTTTCTAAAATAAATAGATAGCTAGGTAGACAGACAGACATAGATAATAGATGGATAGATAGATAGATAGATAGATAGATAGATAGATAGATAGATAGATAGATAGATAGATAGATAGATAGATAGATAGACAGACAGACAGACAGACAGACAGACAGACAGACAGACAGACAGACAGACAGACAGACAGACAGACAGACAATGTTGTGGTCCACTGGTGGCTTGTGGAGCTGGTAGCAGAGTCAGACAGTGGGGAGGAACATGGACCAGTCCCAGAGTCTGGGAAGGGCTCAGATGAAGGATCTGCATCTGACACAGAAATGAGGCCAGGATCATCTGAGAGTTATGTGCTGACTCCAGAACCTCCAGAATTTGACATCTGACAGTGAGGCAGAGGAACAGGGGGAGCCTGTTCTCAGTGCACGCTTGCACAGAGTTGCCAGAAGGCAAGAACAGTTAAGACAAAAGGGGCAACTCGGAAGTAAGGTTTGGAGATGATTGGCCCCTCCCATAAGACATAAAGGAGGAGCAAAGGGACATGAGCCTTTGCAGGAAGCAACTTTCTTCATTCTGGTCAGTTTAAAATCTGAAGCTCCGTGTTGACTTTGTTCTCCATTTGGCCTTGTGGTATAGCCAATGGTCAATTTAGTCATTGGCAACATTTCAAGGGAGATAAAGGTGGGTGCTTATCAGCCTTATCCCGAAAGACTGTGGCAGGCTTCTGCTTGACTATTCATAAATTGTTTGGAACTCATGGGCTGTGAATGCATATAATCCACAGCTGTTGAAATAATAAAAAAAGGGGGAACAGCATGTGATTCTTACTGTCTCAGGAAGTCTTGGTCAGAACAAGATAGATGATGGATGGATGGATAGATGGCAGATAGAGTTGTTGTTGTTGTTGTTGTTAGTTAGTTAGTTGTGAAGTCATGTCCGACCCATCACGACCCCATGGAAAATGTTTCTCCAGGCCTTCCTGTCCTCTACCATCCCCCGGAGTCCATTTAAGCTCATGTCTACTGCTTTGGTGACTCCATCCGGTCACCTCATTCTCTGCCATCCCCCACTTCGGTTGCCCTCCATCGTTCCCAGCATTAGACTCTTCTCCAGTGAGTCCTTCCTTCTCATTAGGTGGCCAAAGTCTTTGACTTTCATCTTCTGGCCTTGTAAAGAGCAGTCCGGTTGATTCCTCTAGGACTGACTGGTTGGATCACCTTTCAGTCCAAGGGACTCAGTCTTCTCCAGCACCATAGTTCAAAGGCCTCAATTCTTGGCAGATAGACAGATGGATGAATGGATAGATGAATGGATGGATGATAGATAGATAGATAGATAGATAGATAGATAGATAGATAGATAGACGATAGATACATGGATAGATAGATGATAGATAGATAGATAGATAGATAGATAGATAGATAGATAGATAGATAGATAGACGATAGATACATGGATAGATAGATGATAGATAGATAGATAGATAGATAGATAGATAGATAGATAGATAGATAGATAGATAGAAGTTTACCTATCGTCTATCTATCTATCAATCAAATTATTGGCTGCTCAACTTATTTCTTTATTCTTGAAGTCTTGAAATGTTGGTGAAAGGAATTGACTTTAGACTGTTTCTTCTGCAGACTATCTCTGAATTTTATACAAAGCTGTCCCAATTTGATTGAAATCCACCATTTGCTTATAGTTCATGTAGATAGTTTGAGACATCTCCCATTTCTAGAACTGATTAAAAACATCTTCTTTCTCAAAACAAAGAAAAGATTCATAGATTGCAGAAAGGTCATCCATCCAAGGTGTGTATTTTCTGATAATGATCATTCAGTGCTCATTAGCAGGCTAAAAATCATCCCTCTGGGAAACAGAACATTGTTTGTGGGGTTATTTCCTTATTCATGAGCCTATCCATTATTTAGCCATTCCAACTGTTGCATGACATAATGCCAAGCCCAAAATGATCGGCTCTTTAACTGCACTCAGATAACTCTCTAGCCAGCCACTTGGAGAAGGGTTGTGGCGTCACAAGGCACAGATCTGTGCCAAGGAATGAGAAATGAGCTCTTGGATTGAGGACAATCATTGCAGAAAATCATTAATAGCAAAAGCACTTACACTTGGAGTGGTGACTAGAAGTGGAGCTCTTGCCTCCCAATCAGGAGACTATGAGTTCGATCCTAGGCAGATGTTTCTCTCTCTGGGCACGATGAGAATATATATATGAACAAAACTCCTCATCGGTGACAGGAAGGGCATCCGGCCATTGAAACACTCTCCTAGCTCCATTCAGTTGCCCAGACACCACCCCGCAAGGGATTATGGGGTTGTTAAAAGATGATGAAGAATAGCACTTAGACTTATATACTGCTTCACACTGCTTTACAACCCTCTCTAAGCGGTTTACAGAGTCAGCATATTGCCCTCAACAAACTGGGACCTCATTTTACCAACCTCTGAAGGATGGAAAATTGAGTCAACCTTGAGCCGGTGAGAATCAAATTGCTGAACTGCAGTCAGCTGGCAATCAGCAGAAGTAGCCTGCAGTACTGCATTCTCACCACTGCGCCACCACAGCTCTTATTAATGTGCTTTCTTCAAGAAAGGAGGTGAAGAATTTGAGTGGATTCTTGCAATAGGAAGCCTGCTGGATTAGGTAATCTCCAGAACACTCTTCTCGTGTTCTCACATGATCTGATTCTATAAGTCTATCCTCTAAGTGGGCTTGGTGGCATATTGTCAGGTTCCCCCCCCCAAAAAAAAAATTTTAAAATTGAAGAAAGACACACAAGATTACTATAAAGCCATTTCCTTTATCATTTTTCTCTAGAGGCAGCCATCTTGCTAAACCAAAGTAACTACTTGGTACTTTTCCAAAAGGCAAGTGGACTTCATTTTTTCCTCAAGGACATTTTGCTTCTCATTCAAGAAGCTTCCTCAGTTCGGACTGAATGGGAGGAATGGAAGGAATTATGCTCCTTGCAATCATCTGGTCATTTGCACTCTTTCTGAGAGTCGTTGAGGCTGCCTGGAAGTCTAATTGTTGTCTTCAGGCTCACAAAATATTTGAACTATTTCAGTGATCCTGAGGGTACAAAGTGGCTCAAAGATTCTCAAAAAGAGTACTAATGACCACATGACTGCTTGTCAGAATGTTATAACCATCATAAATAAGAGCCAGTTGCAAAGAATCAGAATTCTGATCATGCACCCAATGGTTACAAGTGTGGAAAATGGTTATAAATCACTTTTAAAATGTCATTGTAACTTTAAAAGGTCACTCAATGAACTGTTGTAAGTCGAGGACTACCTGTATAACTTTTTCTGGTGAAACACATTTCCACACAATACACACCTGTTTTCCTCGTAGTTCTCAAGGACTACAAATTCAGGGGATTTAGAGTTATAATTTTTGGACTGGTTTAAATCTAGTTGGTTTTATTGGTGTTTATAGAAAATTGAGATATTGAACATGTGGAATACTGAGTGATACATATAATATTAAAATATTAATGACTTAATAGGGGTTAATAAGTATACTGGATGAAGAAATATTATTGATGTTTGTATATATTTCTGGAGGAAATGATTAAAAAAATCATAAAGAGAGAATAGTATTGTCTAAAGATAATGAGATAAATATAGAAGAACCCCACCAATGGGAAAAATAAAGAAATAAGTATAAATGGGGAAAATAGTAGAATATATATTGGTATATAAAAGAATGTGTTATAATTATAATGAGCACATTAAGGTCAGAAGTTGGACGATAAAAATTTTCTACATAATTGTATAATTACTTGAGCACTATATGTTAATCCAGTTATTGCACTGTCCACAAAAAATGTTGGTTGTTAAAGGAAAACTGCAAATAGAACATATACCAAAAAAAAAAAAAAATACACATGTTTACCTGAAAAACAAAGATCAAAAAAATCCCCCAAATATTAATGAGATGTACAACAATTACCTTCGATGTAGAGTAACAAACTTGCAGAAAGCTCGGGGCAGGAGAAAAAGGGTGAGAGCATATAGAAAGTGTCTGATTACATTTTAATTAAAATGCAATTAAAAAATTGAAAACATACCCATTTCTTCAACCTCCCTTGCAACCAGACAAGACAACAACCTCAATTTTTGTTAATTTATTGCCTAATTAGTTGCCATTTATACACGACTTGAAGCTTTAGAAATGGCCTTAGAAAGTTTCATTCTACCTTTCCTTTGATGGGTGTATCGCATCACACTGTTGTTGTTGTTGGGTGTGTTTTTGGTTCAGCTACACCCAAGATTATGGGGACATGGTGGCTCAGTGGCTAAGACACTGAGCTTGTTGATCAGAAAGGTTGGCAGTTTGGCGGTTCGAATCCCTAGCACCGCATAACGGAGTGAGCTCCCGTTACTTGTCCCAGCTTCTGCCAACCTAGCAGTTTGGAAGCACGTAAAAATGCAAGTAGAAAAATAGGGACCATTTTGGTGGGAAGGTAACAACGTTCCATGCGCCTTCAGCATTTAGTCATACCAACCACCTGACCACGGAGACACCTTTGGGCAGCGCTGTCTTTTCAGCTATGTAACAGAGATGAGCACTACCCTCTAGAGCCGGAAATGACTAGTATGTGTGTGTGAGAGGAACCTTTACCTTTACCTTTACAACCAAAATTGTAGATGTGTACTCTTCACTGGGTTGGGTTGGAAAGGACTCACACAACTCCCTCCCTTAGTGCAGTAGATGGAAATTCAGATTGAAAAGCCTTCCTACTTAACTCAGAGTCAGGAGTCCTCAATTTACGACTGTAATTGAGCCTGACAATTATGTTCACACAGTAGTGTCATCATGTGGCTGGTTTGATTTTAAGATCTTTTTTTGCACTGGTTGTTATGCAAATGGTATTATTGTAGAGCAAACGTTAAGAGAACCCATTATTCGGGAGGGGTCACAAACTCGTAGTAAATGCCGAACACCCATCATCCCACCAGTGAATTTCAGTCACGTGACCACAGGACGCTGCAAACAACTATAAATATGGACAGATTGCTAAGCTCTCAAAATTAGGTATTGTGATATCAGGGGGAGGAGCTTGGCCATGGGAACTTTGGAACTGGACCGTAAGTAACTTTAGAAAGAGTGCAAAGAAGAGCAACCAAGATGATTAAGGGATTGGAACAGTGGTAGTGTTCCAAAAAATTTTTACTACTGGTTTTGTGGGCATGGCTTGATGGGCATGGCTTGGTGGGTGTGGCACGGGAAGCATACTGCAAAATCCTCATTCTCTCCCCACTTCTGGGGGAAGGTTACTGCAAAATCCAATTCCCTCCCCACCCCGCTAACCTGCTTTCCAGCTCCTTTCTCCTGTGCAGGGCAACAAAAGAAGACCCAGCTGATCAGCTGGGACTCGGGAGGCAGAGAATAGATGGGGGTGGGGCCAGTCAGAGGTGGTATTTGCCGGTTCTCTCAACTACTCAAAATTTCCGCTACTGGTTCTCCAGAACTGGTCAGAACCGGCTGAATATCACCTCTGGACTGGAAGGTAAAACATATAAAGAATGGTTGCAGGAATTGGGCGCGTCTAGTTTGATGAAAAGAGAGACTTGGGGAGACATGATAGCAGTGTTACAATATTTGAGGGGCTTCCACAAAGAAGAGGGAGTCAAGTTAAAACATAACAAAGGATGTTCTTTCTGCACCAACTCAGAAAGTTCAAACTGCCCAAGGAGCTGCTGATCCAGTTCTACAGAGGAATTATTGAGTCTGTCATCTGCACCTCTATAACTGTCTGATTTGGTTCTGCAACCCAACAGGACAGACACAGACTTCAGAGGATAATTAGGACTGCAGAAAAAACAATTACTACCAAACCTGCCTTCAATCGAAGACCTGTATACGGCACGAGTCAAAAGGAGGGCTGTGAAAATATTCACAGACCCCTCACATCCCAGACATAAACTGTTTCAACTCCTTCCCTCAAAACTACACTATAGAGCACTGCACACCAGAACAACTAGACACAAGGGCAGTATTTTCCCGAAAGCCATCACTCTGCTAAACAAATAATTCCCTCAACACTGTTCAACTATTACAAAGTCTGCACTACTATTACTGCTAATCTTCTCATCACTCCTTATCACCCATCCCCTCCCACTTGTGACTGTAGGACTGTAACTTTGTCGCTTATATCTTTACAATTTATATTGACTGTTTCCTAGTATGATTTGATTGTTGATTGTACCCTATGACTATCATTAAGTGTTGTACGTTATGATTCTTGATTCTTAATGAATGTATCTTTTCTTTATGTATCCTGAGAGTATTTACACCAAGACAAATTCCTTGTGTGTCCCATCACATTTGGCCAATAAAGCTATTCTATTCTATTCTATTCTATTCTATTCTATTCTATTCTATTCTATTCTATTCTATTCTATTCTATTCTATTCTATTCTATTCTATTTTATTCTCCAAAGCACCTGAAGGCAGGAGAAAAAGCAAGGGATGGAAACTAACCAAGGACACAACCAACCTCGAACTAAGGAGAAATTTCCTGACCGTGAGACCAATAAAGCAATAGATCAGGTTGCCTTCAGAAGTTGTGGGTGCTCTATCACTAGAGGTTTTCAAGAAGAGATTGGACACCCATTTGTCTGGAATTGTGTAGGGTTTCCTTCTGGAGCAGTGGGTTGGACTAGAAGACCTCCAGGGTCATTTCCAACTCTGTTATTCTGGGGAGATCTTTCAATAGTCATTAAGCAACCAGTTGTAAGTCAAGGACTACCTGTATGGTTAGGCAGAATTGGATCACACATATAAAATCTTCTGTTTCAGATAGGGAATCCAACAGACCGTTCAAAATCCTATTGGCGCTGAAAAAAGTGACTTAGTTTTTCACACTTACGACCATTGAAGCATCCCCATGGTCACATAATTGCAATTCAGACACTTGGCAACTGACTCACGGTTATGATGGTTGCAGGGTCCTGGGTTGACATGGTCAACTTATTTTTATGAGAACAAGAGGTCAACTTTTTTCCAAAGCACCTGAAGGCAGGACAAGAAACAGTGGATGGAAACCAATCAAGGAGAGAAACAACCTACAAATAAGGAGAAATTTCACAACAGTGAGAACAATAAACCAGTGGAACAGTTTGCCTCCAGATGTTGTGAGTGCTCCATCACTGGAGGCGTTCAAAAAAAGCAAAGAAAGATTGGACAGCCACTTGTCTGAAATGGTAGAGGGTTTCCTTCTTGAGCAGGGGGTTCAATCAATCAGAATAAGAGCTTGGAAGGGACATTAGAGGTCTTCTAGTCCAACCCCCTGTACCACTTCAGACAAATGCCTGTCCAGTCTCTTCTTCAAAGACACCAGTGATGAAGCCCTCACAATTTCTGGAGGGAATTCGTTCCACTGGTTTATTGTTCTCACCGTTAGGAAATTCCTCCTTAGTTCTAGGTTGCTTCTCTCCTTGATTAGTTTCCATCCATTGCTTCTTATGATGCTTTCTGGTGCTTTAGGAAATAAGTTGACACCCCCCCCCCCCGATTGGACTAGAAAACCTCCATGGCAGAGGTGCTTTTCAATAGGTTCTGACTGGTTCTGGAGAACCAGTAGTGGAAATTCTGAGTAGTTCAGAGAACCGGCAAATACCACCTCTAACTGGCCCCGCCCCCATCTTATTCTTTGCCTCCCAAGTCCCAGCTGATTGGCTGGCCCTTCTTTTGTTGCCCTGTACAGGAGAACGGAGCTGGAAAGCAGGTTAGTGGGGTGGAGAGCGAATGGGGATTTTGCAGTATCCTTCCCCTGCCGTGCCCACACCAAGCCATGCCACACCCACCAAGCCACGCCCACAGAACCGGTAGTAAAAAAAAATTGAATCCCACCACCGTTCCATGGTCTCTTCCAGCTCTATTTAGAATAGAATAGGTGTCTGGTAAGCACAGCTGGATAGATTCATCTTCTGATCAAACTTCCCACTCCCCTCTCTATCCCTGATTCAACTGTAGTTATATTTCAGGGCTGCCGAAGAAGGAACAGAAGAGAGAAAACGGACTATTGGCTTAAATGACTTTGCCACTCTGACAGCTCAGGGGCGGCACAGCAGATGCCTGAACATATGTCTATGGAAGCATCACATCCAATAATTCCAGATTCTACAAAGGCAGCCGCAAGAGCCGAGCATTTTAGAAAAAAGCGACATTTCGGTGTTTCACTACTCCACAATGTTACAGCTTCCCTCCCTTCTTCCTTCCTTCCCTCCCTCTCCTTGAATCTCTGTATCTTAAAAAGGTAGAGCTCTCCTTCCAGATGCTACCACTCCCTTGGTAGTTGGCTAATAATAACATTCCCATCTTCTGCCAAGGAGTGGGAAGGCAACAAACTCGGAGGATAGAAAAGTCAGCGTGATGGAAATTTCCCTGTCTCTGTTCTTGGTTGTCTCGAATGATCAGCAAATTTTTAAAAGAAAAATGATTCAAGGCACTTCTCTGGGTGATATTTTTAGGATGATTTGGGCCTCCATAGTGTCCCACCATATCAATCATTTGTTTATTTTTATTTATCAGTAGAAGAGAGGTTCTGAAGTTCAGGATTGAGCTGTGGGATCCTTGGTGCTGTCTGAGCCTGGTAGGTTTCTTTCAGATGTTTCATGACATCATCAGGACTGGAGTAGGATTTACAGAGAGGAGGAGGGAGGGAGGAGAAGGGAGGAGGAAGGAGGAGGGAAAGGAAAAGGTGTTAGGTGTCCTTGGTGCCCTCGGAGCTTGGTTGTTTTCTTGAAGACGTTTCATGACCCAACTAGGTCACATTATCAAGGCTGGAATGGAGTAGGATTTGAAGGGAGGAGGAGGAGGAGGAGGATTTGGGGGTCCTTGGTGGTCTCTGAGCTTGGTTGTTTCATGACCCAACTAGCTCACTTCATCAGGGCTGGAATGGAGTACGATTTGCAGAGGAGGAGAAGGAGAAGGGGGAGGAGAAAGAGAAGGGGAAGGATTGGTGCTCTCTAAGCTTGGTTTTTTTCCTTGCAGACATTTTATTACCCAACTAGGTCACATCATCAGGGCTAGAAGGGAGTCGTGTTTATACACTAGTGACTTGCCCTGTTGGGAGTATTCTTAGCGGTTCCTTGGTTAGACTGTGTTTTATTTGTTTATTAGAATTGGCCATCTCGCCCAGAGGAGACTCTTTGCATTGAATAGTCTGTGTTTACTATTAGCTTGTTATACACTTCAATCAAGGAACTACCAACTCGGAGAAACAAGCTCACAGTAAACAACAGCCCAATCAAGGAACCACTATGGAATCAAAGCAAACAATCAAGGCTTATGGCAGGGTTTATTAGATGGCCTGTGCTTGTGGGACTCTCTCCAAAGAAAAGTGAGAAATAGCCCCCATCCAACAAAGGAATGCACTCCTATTTATAAAGGTAGTCCTCAAGTGTATGACCAGAATTGAACCCAAAGTTGTTGTTATTAAGTGAGACATCTGTGAAGTGAGTTTTGTACCCTTTTTATAACCTTCCTTGCCACAATTGTTAAGTGAATCACCGCAGATGTGAAGTTAGCAACAAGGTTGTTCAGGGAATCTGGCTTCCCCAAGATTGACAAAGGGGGATGACGTGACCCTGGGACATTATGACCGTCATAAATATGAGTCGGTTGCCAAGCCTCTGAATGTGGATCACATGACCATTGGGATGGTGCAACAGTTGTAAGTCATTTCCTTTGTGTGTGAGTGTTAGTGTGTGTGTTTGTGCGTCTGTGTGTATTTTCTAATCCAAACCTTGTTCCAAGAAACACGAAACAGAGGCAACAGCAAAACCTTTTAATGATTCTTTACGAATTCCGTTCCTTCCCGGTTAAAAGGCTGTTTCAAACTAATTGTCTCTGATAAGAACGGGCCTTGCCAAGGTTGTGCAAGGCTGCCAAGAACACTAGATAAAGTTATTAAGAAATATTTCAAACACAAAGCATCTCCAAACACCAACCAAGATACTCCGAATGTCCACAAGGCTTGAGTGCAAAAACTTCTTTGCTTCCTGCAAAGAACTCCAGTTTCTCAGCTGGCTTTTATCTCTTAAGGGAGGGGCCATTACCTTGCAGCCTAACTCCCGAGTCGCCCGTGCTGCTGCGGCTGCTCTTTCCTTCGAGCAACTTTGTTGCAGGCGCACTGGACACAGGCTCCTCTTCATCACTGCTGCCAGTCTCCACAATCTCTGAAGGCAACAACCTACTCCTTGGCCCTATCCCTGCATCACAAGCAGGCCCCTCATCTGAGTCCTCGCTCTCCAAGACCTCAGTTGTCTGCACCTGCTACCGGCAAACCATGACAGTGTGGGTATGACAAGGCCAAGAGTGTCAAACTCTATTTTATTGAGGGCTGCATCAGAGTTTGTTTGACCTCGGGGTGGTGGTTGCGGCCAGGGGCATAGTTGGGGTGGGCATGGCCAGCTCGATGTCATTCATCAAGGCTCCATTTTTGGCCGTGATGGCCTCCCGCAGCCCTCTGCCAGTGAAAACGGAGCTCAGGAGGGCCCTGTGCAGCCAGCCTGGGCTCTGTTTTCTCTGGCACAGGGCTGCAGGAGACTGTCACGGCTGAAAATGGAGCTTGGGTGGGATGATGGTGATCATATGACTTATGATCATATGACTTATGATGGTGATCATATGACTTATGATCATAAGCCCTCCCAAGCTCCATTTTCACTGGCAGAGGCACAGGGGTGGCATTCAAAACTCCCAGGAACTGGTTCACTGCCCTTGATCGATAGGCATGGCCATGTGGACATGGCCTACCAAAACTTCCAGGAGGGCTGTTTTTTGCCTTCCCAAGGGTCTGGAGGCTTCCCTCGGGCCTCTGGGAGGGCAAAAATGGTCTCCCCCAGGCTCCGGAGGCCCTCTGGAAGCTGGAAACAGCCTGTTTTTGGACTTCCAGTACTTCCGGAAGACCCATTTTTCCTCCTTCCAGAGCCTCCACATGGACTCTGTACTTACCTGCATCAAAAATGGGCCATATGGAGACTCCTGGGAGGGGAGGGGAGGGGCAGGGTGGGCAGGGCCACCCAGTTGGTTCAAATACCGGTTCGGCAAACCAGGTGCAAATTTAGCACCCAGTTCACCCTTAACAGTCTGAACCGGTAGAATCCCACCCCTGCAGAGGCACCATGGGCTGATTCTTTGCTGTTTTCAGGGTGGACCTACGGGCCAGATCTAAACACCCCATGGGCCGGATCCAGCTTCCGGGCCTTGAGTTTGACACTCCCAGGCTAGGCCTTTGAGTTAATGCTGACTTCTAGTCACTGACTTGACTAGGCCGTACAATTTTTTTTAACAACATTTCCAGTTTGTACTTGCTGTCTTTTGAGGGCTGAGAGACAACGGCTGGCCCGAGGTCACCCAGCTGGCTACTGCAGGATTAGAACTCGGAGTCTCCTGGTTCCTAAACTGGTGTCTAAATCTCAAAACTGGCTCTCCAAAAATCTATAGATTCATTCAAAGAACGAACTCCTCCAAGTAAAAAAAACCACCACCACTAAATAGTCTGAAATCTCATGTAAACCCTAACTGGCACAACATAAAATTTAATTGAGATATCCATCAATTTAAATACACTTTAGTTTATGACACTGAATATTAATCCCATGTGTTGTAGACTGGAAGTCCTTTTGACAGCATTTTGTACCTCATTTGCTGGCAGAGTTATTAGATTTTAGTCCATGGTCAAAAAAAGGTAAATTGTCTCTTAAAGGGCTCCTGTGAAGCGGTGGCATGTGATATTAAAACAATTTGGAAATAATTTTGATATTTTCTTCCATCCTTTCAGCATTTTTCCTCCTGAGTTGTCTTTGGTTAACTTAGTTCTGACTTTGAAACGTTGGGGGAAAAAATTCATAACTACATGAGGGCATGATAGGTGTCCCATTGACCAACACTCACATGCAATGATGGCATTGTGTGTTACATGTGTTGCAAAATAAGTTAAATAACTCCATGTTGAAAGGACATGTCAGAATATTCATGAACTGGCAGAGACATGGTTAACAAGATCAGCTAATGGGAGCTGAATTAGAAACTTAAAGAGAGAGTCTGGGCGTGGCTTCTCTCTACTCTCTGCTCTGAAGCTGCTGCTTGTGTTTTGCTTGTGTTACACTGGAAGAATCTACTATTGATATTGTACATTTTACTCATATTATTATGAATATAAAGAAGTTAATGAATCCTGCTGAATCAGTCATCTGTGTGTGCTTTTTGGATTTAAATTTCTGCTGCAAAATCTAACAGGATGCTTAACCCAAACTTTGCTTAATTATTTGCTCAACATAAAACTACTTCAATGGACCATAATTTAAACCTGGACTTTTTCTGCTATGGCCACATTTACAGTACTTAACTTCTTTCTTCCAAGTTCTACCTTTTTTCCAACTTTTTCTCACACTGTCTGATCAAGGAGCAGGAGTTTGAATTTGTCTATATTTTATTTTATTATTTTAATTTTATGTTTTGTTTTATTTAATTTTAATTCAAATTCAAACCTTTATTGTCAGAGCACAACATGTGTACAATGAGATTGGCTGAAGCCTCTCTTAGTGCACCCGACTCCCCAACACAATGCAACTCACAGTGAAAGACAGAAAATCCCTGTTTTGTTTTATTTTATTATTTTATGTTAATATTTTATGTTTTATTTTAATTTTATATTTAATTTTATTATTTTATTTTATTTTAATTTTATATTTTATTTTTATATTTTATTATTTTAATTTTATACTTTATTTTATTATTTTATGTTAAATTTATATGTTATATTTATATTTTATTATTTTATTTTATTAATTGTATACAATGCCATCAAGAAAGTAAAAGAATGAAATTGAAATGGTCACATAGGAAGAAGAGCTGATGGTGGCTGGATCAAGGCAGTCATAGACTGGATCCCACTTGATCAAAGGCTTCCACAAAAGAGTTCTAAAACAAGATGGATCACCAACATCAGCAAGAATTGCGGGTCTAATTGTTAAGAGAAAGCTCAAGACCATAGCAATGGAAATTTGGAGGTCAATTGTGGCTAGGTGTCAAGGACTACCTGTATTCCCAGTTGGTTTTCCTTCCTACCAGGGTTGGGATCCGACTGGTATAACTGTCGGTTCTGTTGCTCTGCGTCATGCGAGTGCAATTTACGACCTGCTGATCTGGACAGCTGAGTAGTGCTGCGTGCTGTTGTGCAGTGGTTGGAAAAGCCCCTTTTTCTTGCTTTTTCAACCACAGCTGTGCTGCACAAAGCAGCTGAGATTGAAAAAGCAGGAAATAAAGGTCAGGTAAGAGCCGGGGCGGGCATGTGGGCCAAAACATCAGCAGACATAAAACCGGTTCTATGTCTGCTGCTCTTCAGAGAAACCGGTTCTACAGAGGTGGTTAGAACCAGTAGAATCCCATCCCTGCTTCCCACCTGTTTTTTTTTCCCCCCAGTGGATACCAGTTTGGGAAACAAAGCAAACCCATTTGCTGCCTTCCTTCCTCAAAGTCTCTCCTTTTTTTTTTAATCCATAGAAGCAACATAGCTCTTTATCTAAATCAATTACCACTGAGTAGTAATTAGAGCTGTATATTTAACTGGGCTTAAATCATCTTTGATTGATGTCCCTGTGACAGCTTGTTATTGTAAATGGTATTTCATTGCTAGCAAAAAATTTTGGAGAGTCCTTTAATTTGCCTTCTTCAGACTATTTTCTTAACCAACTTTATTATCCAAAACCTCTTTGGTGGGGCGTAATATGTTGGCGGATCATTTTTTTCTATTACGCATAAGGATTTACTACAATTATGCTTTAAGGAAATTAGTTTGGTTTTCCTCAAAAAGTCCTTTCTCGTTTTATCTTGCCAAAGGCGAGAGAGGGTCTTCTTAGAAGGTTTGACAAGGGATGAAAATCTGAGCATCACATACATCTGGAGAGGGTGGGCAAAAAAGTCACAATGACAGCCATCTTTGAAAATGCATATTGCATGTTGAGAGCCAGTCTGGCGTGGTGGTTAAGGTGCTGGCTGAAAAACCTGAAGATGGTGAGTTCTAGTTCTACCTTAGCCATGAAAGCTGATTGAGTGACTTTGGGCCAACCACCATGAGACTGTGAGTTCTAGTCTCACTTTGGGACTGAAAGCTGGCTGGGTGATTTTGGGTTAATCACCAGGAGACTGTGAGTTCTAGTCTCACCTTGAAACAAAAGTTGGCTGGGTGACTCTGGGTCAATCACTAGAAGATAGTGAGTTCTAGTCCCACCTTAGGAATGAAAGCTAGATGAATGACCTTGGGCCAATCATCAGGAGATGGTGAATTCTAGTGCTGCTTTAAGTATGAAAGTCAGCTGAATGACTTTGAACCAATTACCAAGAGACTGAGTTCTAGTCCCAGCTTAGGCAGAAAGCCAGCCAGATGAATGGGCCAGTCCCTCTCTGTCAGCCCATCTCACCTCACAGGGTTGCTGTTATGAGGAAACTAGGAGGAGGGAGATGAGTTGGGTATGTTCCCATCTTGAGTTACTTAAAAATAAATATAAAAATCAAATAAATAAATACATATCAAAAGAGATACAGTTTTGATCATGTTTGTGGCCGCCATTTTGATTTTGTGGATACCTCTGGAATAGCATTCTCCAACAGTAGCTTCTTGAAGAACTTGTTCTTGTTGTACATCAATTTCAATTCATCATTTGCTCCAGTTATCATTCAGGCTCTGTTTAGACGTGATAAAATCCAGAATGTTTTCTTGGAAGGCTCAAGATAATTTCCCCCATTTATTTTATTTCAACCCTGATTTTCCTCATTCTCTGTCAATTCTTTCAGTGCCGGATTAATTGATGTTCCTCTTATATCCCCACCCCTGACACTTTAATTGCATAGTTTGGTCTAGCGGTGTTGATTTTGTTACCTTTTTGGTCAACGCTTTTTGATCAACCAAGGCCTGGGATATGATTGCAATTATACTCCTTTTGAATGCAGACTGGGTGATTTTGAAAAGGCAAGGTGGTTTAAAATTGTTTTTTTTTTTTAAAAATGAACTGCAAGGGAAGGCAGCCCACTTTGACTCCAAACCTAATTGCAAAGATAGCAATTGCCAACTTTCATCTCGGAGGTTGATTGTTCCTTTTCAAAAGATTAAAGAGATTTCAACTCGGGGCTTTCCAGATGCGCCTAGCGACAATGGATCTTCCCCGATCTTCCCAAATTGTCTTTTCAGGAAAAAAAAAAAAGAAAAAAAAGAATGCTTTCGTGTTTATGAATTCTGAACCATGTTTCTTCTTCCTCCTGTAATCACTTTAAGGCCCTGGCTTTTTGCAACTGCACTTAGTAGCAATAAAAATAATAAGCCCGTGGTTGCACATGCAAATCGAATTGGCACGGAATTTCAAGCAAATATTTACACAACAGCTGGGCATTTGCGGCGTTCCCCTGCTGGAGTCGCGAGAGTGTGACTTATAATAAGAGCAACCTGTTTGCGCGGATTGAAATTGCGGCTGTTTTTATGGCCTCCCGATCTTAATAAGATAGGCCAATTACGGTCCACTTAAAGGAAGGCTTTGTTCTTGGTGCTCGGAGGATCTTTCGTTGGGATTGCAGTTGAGTCTTTTAAGCGTTTCTGGTATAAACTGGGAGGCCGCGATGCCATCTGTGGAGCTGTTTCCTCTCTCTTAGCAATGAGACAACCAGCAAGGCCTTGCGAAATTCCACTTAATTCCCCCTGAGCTGAATTTCAGGGTCTATACTTAGTACGGCTTCGCTTTTCAGGGAACTGAATACTTAATGGTTGCAATGGGTTATTCACTGGAGTCAACTGGACTTTCAGGTGGTTTACAAGTACATATACTTCCATGCCCATTTTCTTTTCCGAAACCTAAAAGTATACAATTACAGATGAGGAATTCCTTGAGTATCTAGCCATTTTTTATGTATATAGGCAGGGGTGGGATTCAATTTTTTTAACAACCGGTTCTGTGGGTGTGGCTTAATTGGTGGGTGTGGCTCGGTGGTCATGTGACTGGGTGGACATGGCTTGGTGGTCATGTTATTGGCTGGGTGTGGCCAACTCAATATCACACACATTGAGGCACCATCTCCTCACCTGGCCTCTCATGACTGTGGGGATGCTGCAATAGACATAAGTATGAAAAATGGTCATAAGTCACTTTTTTCAATGCTATTGTAACTTTGAATGGTCACTCCACACAAGCAAAGTACTAGCAAAGGAGAGGAAAAAAACTCCAGAGAAGTTCCAGAGACAGGAAGTCTAGTCCTGCCAAGAATGTATTAAGGGTTAACAGAGAGGCACTTTCTGTAAGCAACACCAGAATGTTTCCTTCCTGCCTTCCTTACAGGATTAGGCCAGTAATTTCTTCTAACAACCGATTCTCTGAACTGCTTAGAATGTTAACAACTGGTTCTTGCGAATAGGTGCGAAGTGGTAGAATCCCACCTATGTATATAGGATAGGACAAGCCACTAGTGTGTAAACTGAAAGCAAACCTCACTCTCTTCCAGCACCTGATGATGTTACTTAATTCGGTAATGAAATGTCTTCAAGAAAACAGCCAAGCTCAGAGAGCACCAATAATTCCACAGATCTCTTCCTCCTCTCTACAATTCCCATTCTCTTCTACCACTAATGATGTTGCTAGTTGGACCATGAGACATCTGCAAGAGAACAACAAGCTCACGGAGCACCATGCATCTTACAAATCTTTGATTTTAAGCTACTCAGTTTTCGGCTCTCTTTGTTATATACTCTTCATTTATCTTTTGCAGACGTCACAAAAATTAAACTGTTTTTCATTCTGCAGACCTTCCGGAGCCTCTGAACAGGTCCATCTGCAATTGTTCAGGTCTTTGTTATGTGTCATTTATATAACAATGAGAAGCAGCATGTTTTGACCACTCACATCCCCAAAGTCTACAAATTGTTCTGGCACAAAAGCCCTGGAAGTTTCATCTGAAAAATGCCCAAAACTTAGAAGAGATTAACTGTTCTTGCAAACTAAAATTTAGCTGTGCAAAAACATTTTTTTTTAAAAAAAGGAAGAACTTAAAAAACAAACAGGTGAGATTAAAATCACCTGTATGCATTTGTCAGAGGTTTGGACCCAGGTTTCCATTGAAGATGCAGCTGAAAATGTAATTCAGTTCTGTTCTGCAACCAAAAAAATCAATTTTTAATTGTTTTTTTTTTCAGTTTTACTTTTTGCATATTCTATTTTTTTATCTGATTCATTGTAACTTTTCTTATTTTATATTTTTTCTTATTGCCATCTTTAATAAATAGATATAATAAATAGATATCATTAGGCATCTTTAATAAATAGCACTATCATTCCTGATCTCATGATATATTCTTCAATGCTATTAACAGACTGATAACCATGCCCAGTGAAAAAGTGCCTCAGTTATCAATGCAGTTTTACTTATCTTCCAATTAAAAAAATTCCTCAGCTTTAGGCCCTTTTTTTGATAGTCAACTACTATTGAATTGAGTTCTTCTGTACTTAGCCGCAACTGCAAAATTGTGATATCAAGTGTCATAGAACCATTGAACCATGGAGTCATAGAACCACAGAATCATGGAATCATAAAACCATTGAACCATGGAGTCATGGATTAAAATGCCATATAATCGTGGAAACATGGAATCATAGAACCATAGAATTATGGAATAATGGAATGATGGAATCATAGAACCATATAAGCATGGAACTATAGAATCATGGAATCAAAACCATAGAATCATGGAATCATAGAACTATAGAATCATGGAATCATAAAACCATATAAGCACGGAACTATAGAATCATGGAACCATAGAACTGTGGAATCATAGGACCGTCAAATCATGGAGTCATAGATTCACAGAATCATGGAATCATGGAACCATGGAATCATGGGATCATAGAACCATAGAATTGGGGAATCAAAACTACAGAATCATGGAATGAAAACCATAGAATCATGGAACCATAGAATCACTGAATCAAAACCATAAAATCATGGTATCATAGAACCATAGAATCATGGAATCACAGAACCATAGAATCATGTGACCATAGAACCATAGAACCATAGAACTGTGGAATCATAGAACCATCAAATCATGGAGTCATAGAAACATAGAATCATGGAGCCATAGAATCATGGAATCATAGAACTGTGGAATCTTAGAAACATCAAATCATTGAGTCATAGAACCACAGAATCATGGAATCATGGAAATATAGAACCATAGAATCATGGAGTCATAGAATCACATAATCATGGAACCGTGGAATCATAGAATCATTGGGGTTTATATTTTAAAATTTTATAAGGGTGATTCTTAGCCATCTTAGATTATTTACCTGTTTTCACTTCTGTTATCTGTATTATCTTGTTTGTTGAATGTACACCGCCTCGAGTCCCTTTTTGGGAGAGGGAGCGGTATAGAAGTACGAATAAATAAATAAATAATAGAACATAGAATGATAGAGCTGGGAGGAACCTTGAAGGTCTTCTAATCCAAACCCTTTCCATGGTAGTAGTCCTTATACCATCCCAATCAAATGGTTGTTCATTCTTTTTCTTTTTCAAAAAATCCTCAGTGCCCCTTTGCTCAGGCAAAAGGAATGTTGCATTCTCCATTTTCCATGGGTCAGAGGTGATCTGGAAGAAACACTGCAAGACTCCTGGTAGATACCTCAAGGAGGGACTCTCAAAACCCAGCCCTTTGCTTCTTGGGAACAAGGAATCTAGCACTGCCTCCCTCCAGCTCCCCTTTTGAATTTGTATGGCGTGTGCATTCCTTCAAGCATCACATTAAAACACATTCCATTTTCTAGCCCAATGCGGCTGTAACATTCTTCGGCAAGGCAGAATCGATTAACATCCTACAAGGTCTCTCTGCCTCTCATACTCTCCCAGGTTACTTATGAACCGGTGGGAGTGAAATCAGAAGGGGAACAAATGAAGATGGATGAAATCTGTAC
The DNA here is from genome assembly GCA_023653725.1 of Bungarus multicinctus. Taxonomy (NCBI): domain Eukaryota; kingdom Metazoa; phylum Chordata; class Lepidosauria; order Squamata; family Elapidae; genus Bungarus; species Bungarus multicinctus. The sequence continues at coordinate 92,692,041 of CM042846.1, read as the reverse complement.
CTCGGCTAAATAAAGAGGGCCCGCAATCCCACCCTCACAAAAAATAATAATAATAAAATAGGACAAGGAAAGGTCAGCATTAGCTGGGAGAGAGTTTGCATTTAGTGGTTGGAAAAGGCAAAGAAATAGTCATCGTGTCAGAAGCTGTCTCAGTTTTCAAGGGGGCCTTTAACCGCCTCCTAGACTCAGAGTTTTCAATATCCTTGGAGGTGATGCATACTTATTATTGATTTGATTTCATTCCTGCTTTATAATTAATTCAAAACAGCAAACATATCCTTCTCCCTCCTCCTATTTTCCCCAACAACAACCCTGTGAGGTTGGTTAGCCTGAGAGACCTGGACAGGCTCAAAGTTTCACAGTGGGATTTTATGCCTAAGGAGGGGCTACAACTCTCTTGGTGATTGGCCCAGAGTCATCCAGCGGGCTTTCATGCCTAAGACAGAACTAGAACTCACTATTGCCTAGTGATTGGTCCTAGGTCACCCAACTAGCTTTCATGCCCAAGATGGACTAGAACTCACAGTTTGTTGATGATTGGTTCAAAGTCACCCAGCAGTTTTTCATGCCTAAGGCAAAGCTAGAACTCACTATCACCTAATGATTTGCCCTAAGTCAGCATTTATGCCCAAGATGCTCATAGTTTATTGATAATTGGCCCAAAGTCACCCAACTGTCTTCCATGCCTAATGCAGAACTAGAATTTACTATCACCTGGTGGTTGGTCCTAAGTCACATAGCCAGCTTTCATGCCTAAGGTGGTCTACAACTCATAAAGGTAAAGGTTCCCCTTGCACACACATGCTTGTTGTTTCCAGCTCTAGGGGGCAGTGCTAATCTCTGTTACAAAGCCAAAGAGCCAGCGCTGTCCGAAGACGACTCTGTGGTCATCTGGCCAGCATGACTAAATGCCGAAGGCGCACAGAACGCTGTTCCTTTCCCACCAAAGTGGTCCCTATTTTTCTACTTGCATTTTTTACGTGCTTTCGAAGTGCTAGGTTGGCAGAAGCTGGGACAAGGAACGGGAGCTCACTCCGTTATGCGGAGCTAGGGATTCGAACTGCAGAACTGCCAACCGATAAGTTCAGCATCTTAGCCACTGAGCCACCACATCCCTTGGCTAGAACTCATAGTTTACTGATAATTGGCCCAAAGTCACCCAACTGTCTTTCATGCCTAAGACAGAACTAGAGCTCACTTATCACCTGGTGATTGGTCCTAGGTCACACAGTCAGCTTTCATACCCAAGGTGGGCTAGAACTCATAGTTTACTGATGATTGGTTCAAAGTAATTCAGTCATCTTTCATGCCTAAGGCAGGACTAGAATTCACTATCACCTAGTGAATGGTCCTAAGTCACCCAGTCATCTTTCATGCCTAAGGTGGATTAGAGCTTGGAGTCTCCAGGCGATTGGTCCAAAGTCACCCTGTCATATTTCATGCCTAAAGCAGGTCTAGAACTCTCAAGCTCCTAGCAGATTGTCCCAAAATTACCCAGCCAGTTTTCATGCCTAAAATGGGTCTAGAACTCACCATCTCCTGTTTTCTAGCCTGGGGCCTTCACCACTAGACCAGACCTCCTCTCTGAATGCAATGAAACTGACGGTCTGTTCCCTCTTTAACTGCAGCAATCTTTCTTTTTCCAATCCAGGGGGTTTGGGCCAAAGGATACAGATCTTGCATATTGGTTGGGTGATTGTAACAAGCCCATATTAAATTAAGCATCCCTAGAAGTCGTTGCATTTTTGCTGGGCAATTACACCTACCTTGTATAATCTAATGAGCTGTTACTTTGCCCTAATGTAACATTTCAAGGAGCCCGTTTCATCTCTTTCCCCCATGTTCGTCTTCTTCACAGCTTGCTGCACAGGAGAGATAATTGATTTGTTAAACTAAATCCCAACGATATACGCCCGGTCTCTGGTTTTTGTCCTGGAGTCCTTTAAAATATATACATATATATATATACATTTCCTCCTCCTCGGAATCATTTTGTCTTTAAGAAAGGAGAAGAGAGAAGCGAGGGTTTTTTTTGGTGATGAAACGCAACTGCAACATCGTGGAAAGGTCAGCTCGGCAATCTATTCGCAAGAGATAACCTGGCAATACTAATGAATTATTTTCATTGCAAAACAGGGGAGAGAGCGAGGGTGTGTGTGCTGCCTTTCTTAGAGTATAAAGGAACCCAGCATATATATGCATGCTGAATTTGAGACTCCAATCTTGAGAGCAGGAGGTGTCTCGTGTACCTTCTGAGGCAGTACAGAAGAAAAGACATTCTAAGATCGGTTGATTGCACCAGTAAAGGGAAATAAAGGCTCGTCGTATAAAACTTTAGAATTGGATAGTTGTTGTTGGGTTGCTGAGTTGGGACCCTGGTTAACTTGCAACCTCAAGGGCTGGCTTCAATATTTGGCTTCCTTTGTGCTCTTTGAAGTTGGTTGTTTTCTTCCAGATGTTTCATGACTCCAACTAGGTAACATCATCAGTGCTAGAAGAGAGCGGGGTTTGTAGAGAGGAGGAGGAGAGAAGGAGGAGAGGACTATAGAGACTTTGGTATTCTCTGAGCTTTGTTGTTTTCCCGTAAACATTTCATGACACAAGTAGGTAACATCATCAGTAGCAGAAGAGAGCAGGGTTTGTGGAGAGGAGGAGGAGGAGGAGGAGGAGGAGGAGGAGGAGGAGGAGGAGGAGGAGGAGGAGGAGGAGGAGGAGGAGGAGGAGGAGGAGGAGGAAAAAGAATTATTGCAGGAGAACTGTGGGGTCCTGAGTGGTCTTTGAGCTTAGTTGTTTACTTGCAGATGTTTCAGACCCAACTAGGTAACATCATCAGTACTAAAAGGGAGTGGGGTTTGTGGATAGGAGGAGGAGGTGAAAGAGGAGGAGGGGACTATAGAGTCTTTGATATTCTCTGTTTTCCTGTAGACATCTCATAAACAAGTAGGTAACGTCATCAATGCTAGACTGAGAGTAGGACAAAGAAGAGGGAGTCAAGCTATTCTCCAGAGCACCTGAAGGCAGGATAAGAAGCAATTGGTAGAAACTAATCAAGGAGAGAAGCAACCTAGAAGTAAGGAGAAATTTCCTGACAATGAGAACAACTAATCAATGGAACGGCTTGCCTTCAGAAACTCTGGGTGCTCCATCACTGAAGATTTTTAAGAAGAGATTGGACAACCACTTGTCTGAAATATTATAAGGTCTGCTACTTGAGCACGGGAGTGGACTAGAACAGTGGTCGCCAACCAGTGGGCCAGGGACCACTGGTGGTCCATGAGAAAATTTTGGTGGTCCGCAGAGAAATGCCACCCCCAAAGCAATTAATCCAGGCTGCGCAGGAACACAAGGCTGTGCCACCCATATAGCTGGTGGGAACACAAGGCTTGTGTCATTTGCATTGTGAACAAATGAGGTAGTGAAGGGAGGGGGGAAAGGGCAGAGGGAGGGGAACTTGCCTCCCTCACCCCACGTGCCTTGCCTGGCCACTGGGCTGCTTCTTTCCACTTCCTTCTTCTTCTGCTTTTGGCTGCACGCAAGGAAAGCAGCAGAAATCTTTCTTTCTCTCCCCCAAACTCTGCAAGATATGAATCTTTGGGACCCTGCAAGGCATCTTGCTCAAAGACGTTGCGCCAGGGTGACAAGTCTCACAAAGACTTGTTTCTGGTGGAGTTTGGGGGAGAGAAAGAAAGTCTTCTGCTGCTTCTGCTGCTTCTGCTGCTTTCCTTGCATGAAGCCAAAAGTCTCTCTCTCCCCCACCCCCTAAGAACGGAGCTGAAGACTGTATCCTGTGATCCCAAATAAAGAATGATCTATTGGTAGGAAAACAGAGTGGGGAATCTCCCTGCAGACTTTTTTGCGGATTTTCCCAGGGTCTCTGGTCCACTTACGAGTTTGGTGGTCCCTGAGGTCCAAAAGGTTTGCAACCCCTGGACTAGAAGACTTTAGTTTCTCTTAACCAAAAGGAAGCAAGCTCAACCATTCATCCCAAAGGTGTTTCAAAATAAGATAGAAAAGCAGAAACCCATTTTACAGGGGAAGAAAACTTGGACAACAGGATTCAACCTGGTTTTATCTGACAGGCCTATAGACAACATGAGAAATCCTAAGCAAATCCTTCCCACTGAACAAAATCCTCCAAATGCCACCATTGCTGTCTCATTCTTGAGGCTTTCAGCAGAAACGTTCCAACCATTGACCTTTCCCGTTGCATACAAATGAAGTTGAATATGCATAAGCAGTAAAAAGTTTAATTAAATTCTCTAGCATGCTAAGTTCATGTCAAAATCCCCAGGAAGTCCACTGCCTTGGGGCAAGAAAGGGTGGGTGAAACCCACCCAGGTCTAACAAGATGGCAATAGTTAAAAGCCAATTAACCAGGCCCATTAGTTGTCCATTATCTGCCTGGAGTGGTAGATATAAAATATATTAATTGCGATAGGCCCTGCTGTTCATTGCTAAATAAATGCATAAATATTTCTTGGTCTATTCATGGTGGTTTGAACTTGTCATTTATGCATTGCATTTGCAAGAATCTTCCCTGACATCTGGCAAATAAGGAGCTGGGGTGAATGACTGAAACAATGAATGAATGAATGGAATGAATGAGTGGATGACTGAACAAGTGAGTGAGTGAATGTATGTATGAATGATGAATGAACGAATGAACGAACGAATGACACAATTCCTTGTCTCTGTAAGCAGGCCATTTTAAAGGATAACAATGAAAAGAAGATCAGGGTTGAGATTACTTCTGAGCATCCTTCCTCCCTCCCTCCCTCTTTTTTTCTTTTTAATTTTTCTTCTTTTAACCTCCCTCCCTCCTTTCCTTCCTTCCTATCTTCCTCCCTCCCTCCCTCTTTCTTTTTAATTTTTCTTCTTTCTCCCTCCCTCTCTTCCTATCTTCCTTCCTTTGTCCCTCCCTCTCTCCCTTTCTTCCCTTCTCCCTCTCTCCCTCTCTCCCTCTCTCCCTGTTTCCTTCCTTCCTTCCTTCCTTCCTTCCTTCCTTCCTTCCTTCCTTCCTTCCTTCCTTCCTTCCTTCCTTCCTTCCTTCCTTCCTTCCTTCCTTCTTGGGCTAAGAGAAAGGAGAGGAGAAACCCCTCCATAAAGAAATGTGGTGTGGCACTTTCTCCATCACTATCCAGAAAGAATCAATTCTTTATAAGCTCAGAAGACAATGACTAATGTTCACCAAATGCAGTATGCCGTTAATGGAGCTCTCAGACCAACTTCTGAATCAAAGCCATGATGGGATTAAAAATGTCATTTAGAAATGTACAGATTTCCCACCCTCTGTCCCACCTTTCATGGGGGTTCAATTTGCTCATGATTTCTCCGCTCAAGTTGGAACTCAACATTTTAATTATAGTTCAAAGAACAGTGCATAATTATTAACATTCTCTCTCAACCAGATACTTCTGCATTTTACGGTCTTAATGAAAAGCTAATTAATTTTTCCAAACCATTGAAATCTCCTTTTATTTTTTTTTCCCTCCTTCCCAACTTGCTGATTTCCTATTTGACATTCTGCATTAATTAGATAAGAAGGGAAATGGAGGGGCTTTAATTGCCTCAGATAGAGAAGGGGATTGAATTCCTCACAAAAATGTGGTTATCGACGATCAGCGGTACCGGCTTAAAAAGGAACTTTAAATGGAGCAACGTTCCTCCTGTGACAATGGACTCAGCAGAATGGAAAAATCAGAATCACCTTCCTCCACTATCTCCAGATAAGGATACTTCATCAAACAAGATGCAGAGATAATTTGTGAGTTCACAAGGAAATTGCCCACTTGAACCTGGAATTAAGGAGAAACATCCTAACAGTGAGGACAATTAACCAGTTGAACAGCTTACCTTCAGAAATCATGGGCGCTCCATCACTGGAGGTTTTTAAGAAGAGACTAGACAGTCACTTATCTGAAATGGTATCGGTTCTCCTGCTTGAGCAGGGGGCTGGACTAAAAGACCTCCAAGGTCCCTTCCAGCTCTATGCTATTCTGTTCTGTTCTGTTCTACTCTACTCTACTCTACTCTACTCTACTCTACTCTACTCTACTCTACTCTACTCTGTTCACTTGAGACTTTCAATAAGAGATTGGATTGCCATTTGTCAGAAATGGTGTAGGGTCTCCTGCTTGGGCAGGGGGTTGGACTGGATGACCTACAAGGTCCCTTCCAACTCTGATTATCTGTTATCTATAACTGTCTATTCTATTCTGTTCTGTTCTGTTCTGTTCTATTTCTATTTCTATTTCTATTTCTATTTCTATTTCTATTTCTATTTCTATTTCTATTTCTATTTCTATTTCTATTTCTATTTCTATTTCTATTTCTATTTCTATTTCTATTTCTATTTCTATTTCTATTTCTATTTCTATTTCTATTTCTATTTCTATTTCTATTCTTTCCAATGAGGGAAATACACAAGTATGCTGTCCCTTGAAGAATATTGATGTCTTTGAAATTTGACATTGGAGAAGACTCCAAGAAAACAAACCCATGGATCTCTATGAAGATTCCCAGTCATCCAGGCCATGGTTGTCCCAAAAGTGATTTTTCAAAAGGCATCTGGGCTTTGTTTTTCTCCTTGAAGACATTTCACTTCTCATCCAATAAGTTTCTTCAATTCTGGTTCAGCTTTTCAGTTCAGTTCTTTTTCCAAAACTGAACTGAATAAAGAATTCTAAACTCTATTCTTTATTGGTCAAATGTGACCGGACACACAAGGAGTTTGTCTCTGGTGCATAAGCTCTCAGGGTACATACAAGCAATAAATGATCAATCATGATCATGTTTTTTAGAAGAGCTCAGACAACTATTTGTCCAGAATGTCATAGGATCTCCTGCTTGAGCAGGGGGCTGGACTAGAAGACCTCTGAGGTGCCTTCCAACTCTGTTATTTCTCGTATTCTGTACAAATATCAGTTCATAGATGTGATTTGCTCTACTGCTGATTTTGTACCTATTTCATGGAAGGTTTTAAATGGCTTTGTCTCTTCTGCAAGACCCTTACCAAATTGTGCAATTTTCACCCACTCTTGGGAAACGTGTTAAATATTTGCTTGACATTTCTGAAAGCCTGCTAACTTCAATCTTCTTAACTGGTTTCAAACGAGACTGCTAGGCAAATGTGCCAATAAGTATGAAATACAGGGAGTCCAACAGTCTTAACACTTGGTACAAGAATAGAGAGGAGGCAGGCATCAAAGGAATAGTAATGGCACTTATTGGCCTATGCCTTCCCAATTAAAACTGCTTTTTATGTCACTGATTCTAACATAAAACCTTTAAAGAATGCCAACACTGTTTTGTCTCTAGTTAACGCAGCAGAATCAAACTGTTCAGAATAGAGCTGGGAGGGACCTTGGCAGTCTTCCAGCCCAACCCCCCCACTCACTGAAGCAGGAGACCCTATACCATTTTAAACAAGTAGCTGTCAACTCTCTTCTTAAACACTTCTAATGATGAAGCACCCACAACTTCTGAAGTCACAGCTGTTCCACTGGTTAATTGTTCTCCCAGTCAGGAAGTTTCTTCTTAATTCCAGGTTGCTTCTCTCCTTGATTAGTTTCCATCCATTGTTCTTTGTATTCTGTCCTCTATAATTACTGACTGAATGTATAAAGGCAGATAGATAACTCCACAAAGCATCCATACAAAGTATTTTAATTGGTTCATCAGGCATCCTCAAGATAACTCACAGTTATGATGAGATTCTTCTCAATGTTCAATTCTTTGCATATCTGTCTTTCTGGGTAAAAAGATGATTATCTTTCATCCCTTTCATCCCATATCGAATGAGCAAGGGGTAGAGATGCCGGCGTGCTACTGAGATCCAGGTGAGAGTAAGAAACCTCCCCCAACCCACCAAGGGTCAATTCAGTGACCAATCAAGATTATAGATGTGGCCACATAATATGAAGTACATTTCCCAGGATACTTTAACTACATTTACCATGATGCATTCCCTTAAGGGGACAGCTCTCAATTCCTAACTAACTATGCCAATTCCCATTAACTGTAACTGGCTGGACAGTACACCTTGTCCTACCTTCTGGTGCTTTGGGAAATAAGTTGACCCCTCTCGTTTGTGGCAGCCCCTTAAATCCTGGAAGACTGTTATCATGTCTCCCTAGTCCTTCTTTTCTCCAGACTAACCAAACCCAAATCCTGCAACCATTTTTCATAGTTTAGGAAAAAAAGGAGAGGCAGGAAGAGGAGGAGAGGAGGAGGAGGAGGAAAGCTTGTGGGATCCTTGGTGTTTTCTGAGGTTGGTTATTTTCTTGCAGATGTTTCATTATCAAACTAGGTAACATCATCAGTGCTGGAAAGAAATGGGGTTGAGGAGGAAGAGGAGGAGGAGAAGGAGGAAGGACTGTAGGGTCATTGGTGCTCTCTGAGGATGGTTGTTTTCTTGCAGATGTTTCATTACCAAACTAGATAACATCATCAACACAGCACAGTGCACTGATGATGATGCCTAGTTTGGTAATGAAATGTCCACAAGAAAACAACCAAGCTGAGAGAGTGCCAAGGACTTCTCAGAGATGACTCTGTGGGCCCTGCTAGTACCTGTCTCACACTGACAGCTTCTGTCCAATTTATTGTCAATGACCACCTACGATCCTTCTCTAATGTACTCTTCCCAAACTTTGAATCCTATGTCTTTTATGAACAGCCTATATTTTTCCCCCTAACTGTAAAATCTTACATTTGTTGCATTGGAAGAACCTCCGCCAAGTATTTCAACCTATCAAGATTAGATTAAAATCAGTATTCTTTTTTTAGCCGGAGGGAGGGGGGGTGTCTTGTGGTTGAATCACCAGACTAGAAAGTGGGAGACGGTGAGCTCTAGTTCCGCCTTAAGCACGAAAGCCAACTGGGTGATATTGAGTCATTTATAGGAAATGGTGAGTTCTAGTTCCACATTAGCAGTGAAAATGAGCTGAGTAACTTTGGGACAATCACTAGGAGACAGTGAGTCCTAGTTCTCCATTAGGCATGAAAGCCAGCTGGGTGACATTGGGTCTATCACCAGGAGATGGTGAGTTCTAGTCTTGCCTCAGGCATGAAAGCCACCCGACTGTCTTTAAGCCAATCACAGGAGACAGTGAGTTCTAGTCCTCCCTTAAGCAGGAAAGCAGCTGGGTGACTTTGGGCCTATCACCAGGCGATGGTGAGTTCATCCTGCCTCAGGCATGAAAGCCATCTGAGTATCTTTGGGACAATCACCAGGAGATGGTGAGTTCTAGTCCTCCCTTAAGCATGAAAGCCAGCTGGGTGACTTTGGTCTTATCACCAGGAGATGGTAAATTCTAGTCCCACCTCAGCCAGGAAAGCCATGTGAGGGTCTTCAGGCCAATCACCAGGAGACAGTGAGTTCTAGTCCTCTTAGGCATGAAAGTTGGTTGGGCAACTTTGGGCCAGGTCCTCTCTCTCAGCCCAACCCACCTCACAGAGGAAGATAGGAGAAGGAAAGTGTTAATTGCCTTGAGTTATTTGCAAAAACAGTCAAGATGGGTTACAAATAAATAAAGCCTGGATATTGGTACTATCAATCTTCCCTGTAGCTTTCTGCCCTCTGGATGGATGTAAGGCCATTGATGTCGGCTATATGAGCACAATTAGCCAGCCAGTTGTGGAGCCATTATACCGGATTGTTGTCCAAATTGCCCTTTAACAGCTTATCAGTGAGAATGCCAGGTGGCACCATGTCAAGAGCTTGGCTGAAATCAAGATAGATTTCCTCTGTTGATTTAAGAGAGTTACCTTATCAAAGTGCAGGGAGAGGATTATAAGGCTGTCCATCCATTAAGATTTTTTCATTTGGTATTGGCATTGAGCTTACTGCCTCCCTTATCTTCCTCTTGCTATTGACATATTTGAAGAAAAATATACTCTCAACTCATCTTCCAGGTAGTTCTCAACACACAACCACAACTTTCTGACCCAAAATTTCTGCTGCTGAGCCAGGCAGTGGTTAAGTGAGTTTCTCCCCTTATACAACCTTTTTCACCACAGGCGTTAAATGAATCACTGTAGGTATTACGTTAGTAACATGGTTGTTCGATGAATCTGGCTTCCCCGTTGACTTTGTTTGGTAGAGGTAAGAAATGGTGATCACACTGCAGGACACTGCAACTGTCATAAACACAAGTCAGTTTCCAAGCATCTGAATTTTGATCACATGACCAGCTTGGGAGATGGGAGATAGATAGATAGATGATAGATAGATAGATAGATATAATTCTTTATTGGCCAAGTGTGATTGGACACACAAGGAATTTGTCTTGGTGCAAATGCTCTCAGTGTATATAAAAGAAAAGATACATTAATTAAGAGTCAAGAATAATTAGATACAACGCTTAATAATAGTCATAGGGAACAATAAGCAATCAAATCATATTAGGAAACAGTCAATATAGATCGTAAGGATACAAGCAACAAAGTTACAGTCATACAGTCACAAATGGGAGAGGATGGGTGATAAGGAGTGATGAGAAGATTAATAGTAGTGCAGACTTGGTAAATAGTTGGACAGTGTGGAGAGAATTATTGGTTTAGCAGAGTGATGGCGTTCGCGGAAAAACTGTTCTTATGTCTAGTTGTTCTGGTCTGCAGTGCTCTATAGCATCATTTTGAGGGTAGGAGTTCAAACAGTTTATGTCTGGGGTGTGAGGATATAAGGGGCTATAAATACCATCAAATCCTAAATGAATGAGTAAAATAGAACTGGTTTGGTCTCATGGTTAAGGCAGCAGGCTAGAAACCAGGAGACTGTGAATTCTAGTCCCTCCATAAAAGCTAGCTGAGTGACTTTGGGACAATCATCAGGAGACTCAATGCTGGGTTGCAAATTTTTTAACTACCAGCTCTCTGGTTGGGTAGGCGTGGCCAGTTGGTCATGTGACTGGGTGGGTGATGTCACTCATCCCACCTAGCCCCTCCTCCCAGCCACTTACCTCAAAGGCAGAGGTAGGATTCAGCCACTTGGGGCTAATCCCACCACTGACTGGCCCCACTCCTGCCTGTTTTTTGGTCTGTTTTTTAGACCAATTTCAGGGCATTTGGGGGACTTTTTCAGGCCATTTTCTTGGCCATTTTTAGGCTAAAAATGGCTCCCAAAATGGTCTAAAATGGCAAAAAATGGCCCCAAAATGGAGGCAGGACCAGCCAGTGGTGGGATTTGCTGGTTCACTGAACTGTGCAAAATCTTACTTACCGGTTTGCCTGAACTGGTGAGAACCAGCAGTAGCCCACCTCTGAGGAGACTGTGAGTTCTAGTCCCATTGTAGGCATGGAAGCCAGTTGAGTAATTTGGGGCCAATCACCAGGAGATTGTGAGTTCTAGTCCTGTTTTAGGCATGAAAGTCAGTTGGGTGATTTTGGGCCAGTCACTCTCTCTCAGGCCAACCCATCTCATAAGATGGTTGTTGTGGAGAAAATGAGAGTCGGAAAGAGTATAATATATGTTCACTGCCTAGTCTATGAAAGGTAATAACAGTACCCAGTAAGATATTAATCAATAAATAAAAATTCTGGTTCTATCACCTGTAGTGGTATCAACCTGATATGGAAAAAAAATATTGTAGTAAAATGCAACTGTTGGTCAAAACACAGACAGCTGTCTTCGACCTGCCTGAAGAATAAATCATAGTTAACAGTCCACACCGTGTAAAGAAACAATGCTGCCCACAACCATTAAGGCTGTCTTGTAAAAGCATAAAGTTGTGAGACTTCTTTGTTTCATGTTGAATGGTCTGTTGAGCAAACTTTCATTTGACGTGACCCATTTCTCTTGAAAGTATGTTCTGAGCTTGGAAGATTTTGCTGCAGAATCTGTTTTGTGTTTGCTACAAAACCTATTGTCCAAAGCACCTGAAGGCAGGACAAGAAGCAATGGATGGAAACTGACCAATCTGGAATTTTCTTGACAGTTAGAACAATTAATCAGTGGGATTTATTTATTTATTTGTTTATTTAAATTTATATACCGCCCCCCTCTCCCAAAGGGACTCGGGGCGGTGAACAGCCAGAATAAAATACAGATATAAAACACATATACAATATTTAAAAGTTAAAAGAATTACTCCTTGCAGACAGCTGGTCATTTGCATCATTTTAGAGAGTCATTGAGGCCATGTCTGTGTCCTCAGGGTCAGCTGAGTAGTGCTCCTGGTTCCTGCAGTCTGTAATTTTTTCTCTAGAAATCCGTTCCTACTCCCATTCCATTCAAAGGGTGTTCATCCCAAATTGTATAGCTTGAAGTCTGTAAAGATTCTCAGTCTTCCAGGCCATGGTTGTCTCAAAGGTGCTTTTTCAGAAGGCACCTGGACTTTCTTCTTCTTCTTCTTCTTCTTCTTCTTCTTCTTCTTCTTCTTCTTCTTCTTCTTCTTCTTCTTCTTTCTTCTTTCTTCTTCTTTCTTCTTGTTTTTGAAGACATTTTGCTTCTTCACTTCTGACTGGATGGTGGGGAAGGGAAGGATTGATACTCCTTGCAGACAGCTGGTCATTTGCATCATTTTAGAGAGTCATTGAGGCCACTTGGAGGTTTATCTGTATCCTCAGGGTCAGCTGAATAGTGCTCCTGGTTCCTGCAGTCTGTAATTTTTCTCTGGAAATCCATTCCTCCTAACCAGGAGGGCTACTCAGGTGACCCTGAGGACACAGATAAATCTCCAAGTGCTCATTAAAAGGATGCAAATGACCAGCTGTCTGCAAGGAGTATAAATCCTTCCATTCCCCACTATCCTATCAGAGCTGAAGAAGCTTCTTGGATGAGAAGTGAAACGTCTTCAAAGAAAAATAACAAGAAAGTCCAGTTGCCTCTTGAAAAAAGCACCTTTGGGACAGCCATGAACCTGGATGACTGAGAATCTCTACAGACATTTGTCTGGGTCTCCTGCTTGAGTAGGAGTTGGACTAGATGACCTCCAAGGTTCCTTCCAACCCTGCTATTCTGTACAAACCTGGACTTTATTTTCTCAACTTAGTCACAGACAGGAAACGAGGGTGATAAAATAGTTGTTGGGGGATGGAAAAAAGCTTTCTGAATGTCACATGCTGAGATTTAAATAAGGGGAGTTATTGCTGTATCATTACACTTTATGGTATAATTTCAGGACCATCTAATTGTTAGGCAGGATGGAATGCAAATCCATCTTTCTGGAGACCTTTTATTTAATTTATGCACAAAATAATTGGAGCCAAATAGCAAAACATACATTATATAAGTGATAGCGTTGATCTGGAGGGCCGTGGGGCTAAAGTTTTCCATAATATTCTTTTAATGAAGTTAGCTAACAGTTAAATCTATTTTGCTTGTTGCCGAGGGATGGACTGATAAGAGATAGCATAATCCGCAGTTGGAATACAGGCAGGGCATTTGGCTGAGAAGAGAAGAAGAGAGGAGAGGAGAGGAGAGGACAGGAGAGGACAGGAGGGGAGAGGAGGGGAGGGGAGGGGAAGGGAGGAGAGGAGAGGAGAGGAGAGGAGAAGAGAAGAGAAGAGAAGAGAAGAGAAGAGAAGAGAAGAGAAGAGAAGAGAAGAGAAGAGAAGAGAAGAGAAAAGTAAGAAAGTAGTCATTTGTATATAAGTCTTATAAATGTTAAAAGGAAAATATCCAGGTCCAGTTCCAAGCCAGGAGAAAGGCACTGGAGATAAAATGGAGTCCTGAGGCTGATTGGAAAGAAAGATTCCGTTTATTGATGAAGTAGAATCACCAACCACATGTGATTCTGGGCAGCTGCTCCTTTTCAAGCATCTAGAACAGGGGTGTCAAACTCAAGGCCTGGGGGCCAGATCTGGCCTGCGGGGTGTTTAAATCTGGCCCATGGGGCTGCCCCGGAAACAGGGAAGAACCGGCCCCTGGTGCCACAGAGGTGGTATTCAGCAGGTTCTGACCAGTTCTGGAGAACCGGTGGCGGAAATTTTGAGCAGTTTGGAGCACCGACAAATACCGCCTCTAATTGGCCCCGCCCCCATCTATTCTCTGCTTCCTGAGTCCCAGCTGATCGGCTGGGTCTTCTTTTGTTGCCCTGAACAGGAGAACGGAGCTGGAAAGCAGGTTAGTGGGGTGGGGAGGGAATGGGGATTGTGCAGTAACCTTCCTCTGCCATGTCCACCAAGCCACGCCCACAGAATCGGTAGTAAGCAGTTTTTAATCCCACCACTGTTCTGCCAGTGAAAATGGAGCTTGGGAGTGCTGCAGGCATCCCTCCTGACTTCTGTTTTTGCTGGCAGAGGGTTGCAGCAGGCCAAAAATGGAGCTCAAGGACCCCTTTTCGCTGGCAGAGTGCTCGGGCTGCCACAGGCACCCCCAACACGAGTTATGTCGAGCTGGTTATGCCCACCCTGGCCACACACACACACACCCCAAGGTCAAACACAAGCTCACATTGATGCGGCCCTCAATGATAATCGAGTTTGACGCCCTGATTTACAACATGGAATAAAAGAGTTGGAAAGGACCTTGAAGAAGGATCTTTTTCCAACAGGCCGGCCTGGCCCAGTAACAATTGTGGGGGTTTTAAATTGGTATTTTAATTTTTATCTGTTTTATATATTTTTTTTGACACAATTTGCCACAAATTTAATTATTTTAAATTGTTTTTAACTTTATAATTCCTATAGCTTGTTCTGTTTTATATGGCTGTACACCGCTCCGAGTCCTGCTTTTGGGAGAGGGGCGGTATAAAAATCCAATAAATAAATAAAGATCTCCTTGTATAGGGTTTCTTGCTTGAGCAAGGGGTTGGACTAGAAGACCTCCGAGGTCCCTTGCAACTCTCTCTTTATGGAGATTTTCAGTCATGGTTGTCCCAAAGGTATTTTATTTTTCAAGAGGCAACTGGACATTATAGTTTTTCTTTGAAGAGGTTTCACTTCTCATCCAAGAAGATTCTTCAGCTCTGAAGAATTGAGGAGCTGAAGAAGCTTCTTGGGTGAGAAACGAAACTTCTTCAAAGAAAAACCGGAAAGTCCAGTAGCCTCTTGGAAAAAAAAAGAACTTTTGAGATAACCATCTTCTACTTTCACCTAGGACAGTGGTGACTAACCTTTTTGGGCTTCTGTGCCGAAAATTGCATGTGCGCTCGTGCTCGCATGATCTCATGCCAGCACCCAGAAGGCAATATGCACAGCACCTCCTCCCACTGCTCATGTGTGCACGATCCCTCCTGCCGCCCCCTTATCTGCACTGCACCTCCCAGCTGATTTTCGGCCTGTTTGAGACCTTTTTCGGTCTCCCAGAGGCTCAAGGGAAGCCTCTGCAGACTTTGGAGGCTGAAAAATGGGCCCATTTTGTCACTTCTGGTATTTCTGGAAATACAGGAAGTGATAAAACAGGCCTGTTTTTCGGCCTCCAAAGTCTGCAGAGGCTTCCCTCGAGCCTCTGTGAGGCCAAAAAAGGCCTCAAACGGGCTGAAAATCAGTTGGGAGACGCGCACATGTGCAGTGAGGTAAGTTTGGCTGGGGCTCGTCTGCCCGTACAAATGGTTCTGCGTGCCATCTGTGTCATAGGTTTGCCATCACCGACCTAGGACTAAGCAGAAAAAGAAACTGTTATCTTCCACAGTGCTCTTTCTAGGCAAAAGAACAACTTTAAAAACCTCGATTGCATTTACGTATCTGATTCTTTGTTAAATGCTTTATTTCTGGGTTTATCTTTTCCATCTGCCCTTCAAGGTAAAAAAAAAAATATTCCCAAGGTAGCTTACAAGCGGTATCGGAAGCATAAATCAGTAAAACCGTGATGTTAAAACGAAAGCAATCAGACTAAAGTGCATCCCCCCCCCCCCCCCCCGCTCACATACCCCATGTCCTGCTTCTGAGAATGGCTCACCAAATGCTCCTGGGAAACCCAGTTATGCAAACAAGTGTACAAATCCTCTTTTGCCAACATTGTTTGTTGTCTAAGCCCCAAGACCCAGAAGCATAATTCTTCTAATAGTGGAAGAATTAATTTGCTTTGTTGTGATAAAGTTCAATACCTCATGTTTTCATCGTGTGATGAATAGCAAGTGCTGTCTCTTAGAAACCTGCTTATATGCTCTGACAGAAGAACAGAGTTGGAAGGGACCCTGGAGGTCTTCTAGTCCAACCTTCTGCTTTAGGAGACCTTATAGCATGCCAGATAAATGGCCATTCAAGTCTCTTCTTCACAGACTTCAGAGAGTAATTGGGACTGCAGAAAAAACAATTACTACCAACCTGCCTTCCATCGAGGACCTGTCAAAAAGAGGGCTGGGAAAATATTCACAGACCCCTCACATCCCGGACATAAACTGTTTCAACTCCTTCCCTCAAAACGACACTATAGAACCCTGCACACCAGAACAATTAGACACAAGGACAGTTTTTCCCAAAAGCCATCATTCTGCTAAACAAATAATTCCCTCAACACTGTCCAGCTATTTACAAAGTCTGCACTACTATTACTGTTAATCTTCTCATCACTCCTTATCATCCATCCCCTCCCACTTGTGACTGTATGACTGTAACTTTATCGCTTGTATCCTTATGATTTACATTGACTTTTTCCTAGTATGAGTTGATTGCTTATTGTACCTTATGACTATTATTAAGTGTTGTACCTGATGATTCTTGACAAATGGATCTTTTCTTTTATGTACACTGAGAACATTTGCACCAAGACAAATTCCTTGTGTGTCCAATCACACTTGGCCAATAAAGCATTCTATTCTATTCTATTCTATTCTATTCTATTCTATTCTATTCTATTCTATTCTATTCTATTCTATTCTATTCTATTCTATTCTATTCTATTCTATTAAAAAACCTCCAGTGAGGAGCACCTACAACTTCTGGAGACAAGTCGTTTCACTGGTTAATTTTTTTTCACTGTCAAGAAATTTCTCCTTAGTTCTAGGTTGGTTGATTAGTTTCCATTTGTAACATCTTGTGGGAATAAGTTGAGCCACTCTTCTTTGTGGCAGTCCCTTAGATATTGGAACAATGCTATCATGTCACCTTTAGTCCTTCTTTTCATTATATTAGATATACCCAATTCTTGCATCCTGGTCTATACTAGAACCAGCCCATTTCTGTCCTTCTATGATGGGAATCAACAATTTCATCATATAGACAATCCAGACATCTCCTGTATTAGCTGCTAAAGAGGCGTTGAATTATAGAAGGGGATTATAGAGTGGAAAGTGGTGATTAGAGGTGCAGGGACCGACTCCCTCTGAGAAAAACCAAATGCAGTTATGGAAAAGGTGTTACCTGGCTGAATAATAGAAACTGTGACAGGGATCTAGGAATCCTAGTGGCCAATCTCTTAAATATGAGCCAACAATTGTGTTGCAGTTGCCAAAAAAGTCAACACGATCCTATGTTGCAGCAACAGAGGAATAGTATCCTGATCATATGAAGATCCTCCTGCCTTACTTTGAGGATATCATCTGAGCTTCGGATTTACATTCTTCACCAAAGAATGTGGGCCCCAGATATATTTCCTGCTTCCTTTAAGTTGTGGGGTCAACTGTGCAACCACTTCGATGCCCATGTTTCTGCACCATTGCAGATGGCAGATCAGGCAATCCGGAAAAAGCTAGGGATGCTTCTATTACTCCATGTTTATAAATGTTTTAAGAAGGAGAAGGACAATTGTCATTTTTATTCAGTGGGGTGTTCTGAAACACCATCAGCAAAAACAGCGAGTCATTTCTTTGACATTCTGCAATTATTTCCTAATTTTAATCCAGGAAATGTAGCCAAGAATGATCTGGATGGTATTGTCTTCTCTGCCTTTATGCTATCAACTTCAAATTATCGGCGTATTTGTAACAGCAAAACTGAAAGGGTGAAGAGTTTTATACTGTTTCTCTTTCCTTATAAACAGAGTGAAATACATGCCATTGTGAAAAAATAGGAGTGATAGATTGCATCCTTTTCTGAGTAGTTAACAGCCACAGCCGAGTTACAGGGGACAATTGGACCATTTACTGCAAAGCTACTCCAATTTTCATTCCATTTTGCAGATGAATGATAACTATTCACACAGATGCAAGACCTCATTTGGTGGATAGCCCTTCTGATTCCAGCTTTGCTGCTTCCTACAATTAGACCTCAGTCCCATTTCTGCCTGCTTCATCTATTTGTTTGGTGTCTCTCTTGGCCCTCTGAATGTGTAATATAGTGGAAAGTAACCACCAGGATTTCAAAACAAGAGATTTGTAGCTCAGGGTTGAACTATGACATCCTTGGCACTCTCTGAGCTTGGTTGTTTTCTCACCATATCTTCCAGTGTTGGAATTCATTGTTTGAAATATATTTTTTTGCAAGAACTACAGTAGTATTCAGCCAGTAGATGGCAGTCTTTACAAGTTTGGATTTATGGTATGTATTTTATGCTCTGTTGTTCTTAAGTAAAGTTTGCTGTAATAGTAAAATAGTTGAGCAGTAAAGCACATGGTGACTGTGCTCTTTGTTTGCTCTGTGATGCTATATAAAAACAGAATTTCTAACAAGCAGAGAACTTGCATGAACACCAACTTCATGGAAGTCAGAGTCAGAAGTGTTGGAAGGAAAATCCATTTGGTTCAGTTCCAAGCTGGGAGAAAGATGCTGGAAATTGCATGGAGGCTGATTAGAAAGAAAGCCTCTGTTTATTGAGAGCAGAACCAACACACAAACAAACGCACAGCATGCAGTTCTGGGATAGCTGATCAATTAGCTTGATGAGTGCAAGGGTTTTTGTACAGTTTTTTTTAACAACATTTTGTAATCTGGAGGCTTGCTTTGTGTGTTTTTTATTATTTGATCGGTTTTACTTGTTTTGCAAAGGCTCATGTTGCGTCTTAATGTTCATTTCCTCAGTCTTAATCCTGTCGGGAATGTGTAATTGATTTTATCCTGTTATGTATTGCTTCTAGCCTGCCTTTTTTAAAAAAATGGACAGGTATTGTTTCATCCTTAATCCCATCGCCATCAGGTGAAGATGTTTTGTGAATAGGCTGGCCCAGGATTTCTTAATGGGCATAAAATATCTGCTGGGAGCTATTAAGAAAGATTGAACCTACTTTCTGTCTTTAAGAGCGTGTTTCTCCATTTCTCCCTTTGGGGAAATATAATATTCTGCTTCTTTCAATATTCCCACAAAATATTTCATTCTTCTAGGAGGGGGGAGGGACTTCCCACAGAAGACATGATGAAAACCTCCTAATTGCATAACATATGGACGGACTTCATCATAGTTTCAAGTGGGAAACCATAAGCATCTTAGACTAAGTCAAATCCAAAAATACTAGAGAATTGATGGCAGGACTCCACAGTAAACAATGGTCTAATTAAGAATTGTGCAGCAGTTGTCCAAATGGAGTCAAAGACGCTGACATAAACTTGTAGTTTCATGTACATAAATATATATTTACAACCATATACGAAGCAAACTAGATAATCAGGCTAAACAGGAACATTATGAGGTAAAAGACGAGAGATTTATACTATCTGAAGAGAAATCAGAGTAGAAATTAGATGAATTAGATGAAGAAAGATTATTGCTATGTATGAATTAAACATAAAGATGGTTTATAACTATGAGTATGCCAATATACAGGTGAAACTCAAAAAATTAGAATATAGTGCAAAAGTTCATTTATTTTAGCAATGCAACTTAAAAGGTGAACCTAATATATGAGATAGATTCATTACATGCACAGCAAGATAGTTCAAGCTGTGATGTGTCATAATTGAGATGATTATGGCTTACAGCCCATAAAAACCCCAAATCCACAATCTCAGAAGATTAGAATATTACATGCAATCAATAAAACAAGGATTGTACATAGAACAATATTGGACCTCTGAAAAGCATAAGCATGCATATGTACTCAATACTTGGTTTGGGCCCCTTTTGCAGCAATTACTGCCTCAATGAGGCGTGGCATGGAAGCTATCAGCCTATGGCACTGCTGAGGTGTTATAGAAGACCAGGATGCTTCAATAGCAGCCTTCAGCTCTTCTGCATTGTTCGGTCTCATGTCTCTCATCTTTCTCTTGGCAATGCCCCTTAGATTCTCTATGGGGTTCAGGTCAGATGAGTTTACTGGCCAATCAAGCACAGTGATCCCATGGTCATTGAAGCAGATTTTGGTGCTTTTGGCAGTGTGGGCAGGTGCCAAGTCCTGCTGGAAAATAAAGTCAGCATCCTCATAAAGCTCGTCTGCAGAAGGAAGCATGAAGTGCTCCAAAATCTCCTGGTAGACAGCTGTGTTGACCCTGGACTTAATGAAGCACAGTGGACCAACACCAGCAGATGACATGGCTCCCCAAATCAACACAGACTGTGGAAACTTCACACTGGACTTCAAGCATCTTGCAGTGTGTGCCTCTCCATTCTTCCTCCAGACTCTGGGTCCTTGGTTTCCAAATGAGATGCAAAAGTTGCTCTCATCAGAAAAGAGGACTTTGGACCACTGAGCAACAGACCAGTTCTGTTTTTCTTTAGCCCAGGTAAGATGCTTCTGACATTGTTTGTTATTCAGGAGCAGCTTGATAAGAGGAATATGACATTTGAAGCCCATGTCCAGGATCCGTCTGTGTG
This sequence comes from Bungarus multicinctus, assembly GCA_023653725.1. Classification (NCBI taxonomy): domain Eukaryota; kingdom Metazoa; phylum Chordata; class Lepidosauria; order Squamata; family Elapidae; genus Bungarus; species Bungarus multicinctus. The sequence continues at coordinate 92,671,475 of CM042846.1, read as the reverse complement.
TGGTGGCTCTTGATGCACTGACTCCAGCCTCAATGCACTCCTTGTGAAAGTCCTCAACACTTTTGAATGGCCTTTTTTCTGCACAACTGTCAGGTCAACAGTCTTTCCCATGATTGTGATTCCTCCTGAACCAGACTGAGAGACCATTTAAAGGATCAGGAACCCTTTGCAGGTGTTATGGCTTAATTAGCTGATTAGAGTTGGACACTTTGAGCCTAGAATATTGAACTTTTCACAATATTCTAATTTTCTGAGATTGTGGATTTGGGGTTTTCATGAGCTGTAAGCAATAATCATCTCAATTATGATACATCACGGCTTGAACTATCTTGCTTTGCATGTAATGAATCTATCTCATATATTAGGTTCACCTTTTAAGTTGCATTACTGAAATAAATGAACTTTTGCACTATATTCTAATTTTTTGAGTTTCACTTGTAATCAACAGGATTATAAATAAGATAACATAAAAATATGTTTAATTAAAATCATTCTGTTGTACCTTACTATTGTTATTAGCATATATGTTACTATTTCTTTTCTCTCTCTCTGCTTTTGTAAATGATATGCCCTGATAATACACTGTATTCAAAATGTTTACATATGAATAAAAATAAATAAATAAATAAATAAATAAAAAGGTACATCATGAGGTAAATCACAGAGCACAAATTGGCGCACAGAAGAAAAAGGAGGGAAAAAAAGGAAACTCCCCTCCACACCCACAGCAACCAATCACAGCTCAGCTTGCTTCACACAGGAGCCAGCATTCTCCAATCAATCAATTACAACTGTGTGTTCTGGCTTACTGAACAACATTTTGCTCCAGCTACTAAATTTAAATATCTTTACAAGAAACCACCAAAAAACTTGCAGGATGAGATAGGATGAAACCGGTTTAATATCAGAAAAGGAAGGTCCTTCATTTAGGCAAGAAAAAAAACCAAACACAGGTACAAAATAGGTGGTATTTGGTTCAATAGTAGTAACTCTGAGAGGAATTTAGGAGTTCGGTTGGACAGCCGCTTCCATGGGCTGCAGCTGCCAAAAAACCCAATGCAATCCCAGGCTGCATTAATAGAGGGATAGAATGAAGATCATGAGAAGCGATAATGCTGCTTTATATCACAGCACAAAATACTTGGAATATACTGCATCCAGTTTTGGTCGCAGTTTCTCCGCTGCTCAGTCCTGGAAGAAAATAAATAATGGAAAAAGTCAACTGGGTCTCAGAGTCTCTTTCCCGCGATGCAACACTGGCGATGAAGGTGGGATACTGAGACAAAGGAACCCAGTTGAGCACGTGGCAATGAAGACCGAGCGAGACGTAATGGCCGGAAACAATTCACCACCCGCACCGTTCAACCCAACAACCGAAGACTGGGAATTGTACGTCAACCGATTCCTCATGTTCCTAGAAGGGAGCGACCTCCATGAAATATCAGAAAATAGGAAGAGAGCCGTTTTCCTCACCCATTGTGGTTCCGCAGTATTCAAAATGGCAAAGGCATTAGCGGCACCCACCGATGTAAAAACAATGACTTGGCCAGACCTAGAGAAATTATTGCGAGCTCACTACATGCCAATAGTTTCATGCCTCATCAAAAGGCACAAATTTTATCGGTGCAATCAAAAAGAAGATGAGAGTATCAGAGATTTTATTGCAGCACTAAGAGACATCGGCGGAGCATGCACATTTCTAAACATGAATGAAGCCATGAGGGACTGAGTGGTCCTGCGATTAAAGGACCTTACACTACAGGGCCAATTACTAACAAGACCTAAGATAACAATAAATGAGGCGATAGAGGAAGCCACTGCAGCTGAAGCCACACAGAAATCGGTGGCTACCATGTGGCAAATGAATAAGATACCAACAGAAACCAAAAAAGCCACCACCCAAACATACAATAAGACACCAACGGAAACCCCCAAAACCAACACCACAACACACCACAAGGACATTGAGTCCCCATCAGAAGATGAAGAGGAAGAAGAAGAGGTAAATCAACTCCGGTTAGAAAAAGGCAGACAGGAGCAGAATGAAAAAAGGTCAGAGTTTTGTTGTTCCGGGTGTGGGGGGAGCCATCCATGTTTCGAATGCCATTTCTTTGATGCTATTTGCAGATATTGTGAATGGCGGGGACATATAGCTATGAACAAGAAATAACTATGGCCCTAGACAAAGATGGAACACACATCCCCTCCAGAGAGAGGAAAAGGCAAACAGGGAGCCGTTGGAGTCAAGAAAACAGAAATAGGCAAGGAAAATAAATAAACAACAGAAGAGAGGAAATATACCAAACAGTGACTATTGGACACTCCAATACGACCAATGCAAAAAAGGTGTATGTCCAAGTCACCATAGAAGGCCAGCCATGCAAGATGGAAGTGGATTCAGGCTCGTATTTATCAATGGTATCGTGGAATACCATAAAAGGACTAATACTTGATATAACAAGGGAGAACTCGAAAGACAAAAGCTCACACTAAAGAACTACCAGGGAAACAGATTTCCTGTACTAGGTACCAGACAATTCAAAGTTAAATTCAAAAAATACACTAAAGTCCTCCCACTAACAATAGTCAACCAGGATCAACCCAGCCTATTGGAACTCGAATGGTTTACACCATCAGTAATCGAAGTAACCAGAATAAACAACATTACTGAGACAGACTGGGAAGAGGACCTGATGAAAGAATTCCAGGATGTCTTCAACAGAGAACTGGGGAAGTACTGGAGGTCCCCTATTTCATTTAATCTAAACCCAAATATAGCTCCCATAAGACTAAAGGCGAGGCAAGTTCTTTTTGGGTTAAAACCAAAAATCGATGAACAATTAGATAAACTTATCGCACAGGGGTTTTTAGAACCAACAGACCACACAAGGTGGGAAACCCCAATTGTTACCCCTATTAAACCAGATGGGTCAGTACGAATCTGCGGGGACTACAAAGCAACCCTTAAGCATGCGATATAACAAAGTGCATATCCGGTCCCAGTGGTACAGCACCTATTACATTCTATAGGGAGAGGTAAAATCTTCACAAAACTGGACCTTGCACAATCCTACCAACAGTTACCAGTTGACCCAGAAACAGCGGAAGCACAAACAATTGTGACACGCAGGGAGGCATTCAAATGCAACAGACTGCAATTCAGAGTTAGCATGGCCCCAGCGGTATTCCAGAGCTTAATGGAATGCCTATTGCAAGGAATAAAGGGGGTGGTACCATACTTTGATGATGTATTAGTATCAACCAAGGACAAAGGACAACTGAAAGAACGCCTACGGGAAGTCTTAAGCAAATTTAAAGAGGCGGGACTTGAAGTGAAAAGGAGAAGTGCCAATTAGCCACCAACAAAATTGAATTCCTGGGATACATAATAGACAAAGAAGGGATCCACCCCACTGAAAACAAAATCAGAGGAATAAAGGAAGCACCCAGACCCAATAATAAAACAGACTTGCAAGCTTTTTTGGGACTTATTAACTTTTACAATGTATTCTTGCCACAGAAAGCAATGATAGCACAACCACTGCAGAGGTTGCTTGACAAGAAAGCTACTGGGCCTGGGGGCGATGAGAAGAAATAGCATTCCAGGAAATAAAAAACTTACTTCCATCAGACTGTGTGGTAATACAATACCGCGAGATACTTCCAATAACACTAACATGTGATGCATCACCATTCAGCATTGGTGCCATACTCAGCCACGTATTACCCGATGGAAGAGAAGCACCCATCGTATTCTATTCTAAAACTCTATCTAAACCGGAGCGGAATTACAGCCAACTAGACAAAGAAGCATTGGCCACAATAACAAGAATAAAACTCTTCCATGAGTATATCTATGGAAGAACATTTTCACTTGTCACAGATCATAAACCACTCCTAGGAATCCTCGCAGGAAACAAAGCTACACCTAACATATTGTCACCGCGAATTACGAGATGGTCTGAATTCCTAGCTGCCTATAACTACAACTTAATCTACTGACCAGGAAAGAACATAACGCATGCTGACGCCCTGAGTCATTGTCCCCTACCCAACATAGACAACGATCCTGCATCAACCATATCAACTCTTCAAATCGAGACATTGGCAAACTTACCCATAACAGCAACAGACATAGCTAAGGAAATCACGAGAGACAGAAACCTGGCGTGGATTTTAAATTGGGTAGGTAAAGGATGGCCAGAAACTGCAAGTGACAAGACTGTCAAACCATTTTGAAATAGACAAACAGAACTATCGATTTTAAAGGGATGTATATTATGGGGGGATAGGGTAGTCATACCGAACATTTTAAGGAAATGAATACTTGAATTATTACATGAGGGTCACCTGGGTATTGTCAGAATGAAATCCCTGGCTAGGAGTTATGTATGGTGGCCAGAGATGGATAAAGACATAGGGAGTTGGGTAGCAACGTGCAACCACTGCCAGGAATCTAGACCTACACCCCCCTCTGCAGCTATACACGAATGGGAAACACCCAACTAAAGGACACACATTCTTAATAGTCATAGATGCTTATTCAAATTGGCTAGAGGTAAACATCATGCACTCAATCACAACAGAAGCTGTAATTAGACAACTCAGAAAACTTTTTGCAATACATGGATTGCTGGACTTAATTGTATCCAACAACGGACCACAATTCACAGCAACAACATTTGAGGGGTTCCTAGCAAAACAGGGGATAAGGCATGCACTAACAGTGCTGGGTCATACGGCCACGAATGGATGAGCAGAACACATGGTCCGTTACACAAAGGAAGCACTACAAAAACTGGGATCTGGGGATATACAAGAAAAGATAGACAAACTACTAAGTATACAACACATAACACCCAACACCACAACAAATAGAAGCCCAGCAGAATTATTAATGGGAAGGAAACTAAGGTCAAACCTAGACAGACTACACCCCATATATAGCCCAGAAAAGCCAGCAGACTCCTCCAGTAATTGCCACACATTCAAAACAGGGGACCTAGTATATGCAAAGAACCTCACAGGGGAACCATTGTGGATACCGGCAACAGTAACCCAAATAACTGGGCCCCAGTCATACAGAGTAGACACCGAGGATGGGAGGAACTGGAGGAGACACAGAGACTAACTTAGATCGAGAACCACACTGAGAAACACAAACAATCACGGGGAAGAAGGGGGAGACCCCTCAAACATAAGCAGAACGGGAGGGGGAGACCCTCTACAAACCGCAAGTGAAAATAATCCAACTGGAGAAGAGGGGGGAGACCCCTCAAACACAAGCAGAAGGGGAGGGGGAGACCCTCCACAAACAAATGAATTAACAAAACAAACCCTAACAACCCAGCAACAACCATTACTAACATTAGCCCCGATTGGAATTCGCAAACACGTACCTGAGACTGGGGAAGAAGACAGCTCGGGGAGACTGGAACAGGCCATAAAGAACCATCGGGAAGCCACTCCTGATGGGAGTGGCCGAGCCGACTCAACCAGCCAGGAAAGGTCTGGTGGGAACGGCATGGCCGACTCTATCTTCCAGGAGGTTCCACGGAGACGGACAGAAGAAACAGCAATCCTGTCTGAACAGACCAGAGGTGAACCCACGACTGAGTTGCGCAGGTCCAGTAGAACCCATAAGAGCCCCGCCTACCTACTTGACTATGTAACGTAGGCGGGGCACGGATTGGTTAGACTGGACCACATGGGGAGGGGTGTTATATATTTGCATACTCACCTAAGATTGGTTGGTCTGTGGCGGTGGGAGATTTGAACAGCCATCACTGGCCGCGAGGTACGAGCAGCCGGCTATAAGAAAGATTGTTGCAATTTCTCCGCTGCTCAGTCCTGGAAGAAAATAAGGAATGGAAAAAGCCAACTGGGTCTCAGAGTCTTTCCCAAGACGCAACAGTCGCCACAGTAGAAAAAATATTTCTTTCTTGAGATTCTAGAAAATGTGCAGGGAAGAGCAACAAAAATGATTAGGGGACTGGAGGTTAAATCATGTGAGGAACGGTTGCACAAATGTACTTTCTTGACTATATTCTCAGGACATAGGCATTGAGCAGAGAAAGAAAAAGGAAGGAAGGAAGGAAGGAAGGAAGGAAGGAAGGAAGGAAGGAAGGAAGGAAGGAAGGAAGGAAGGAAGGAAGGGACTTTTAATAGCAAAGGATACAGAGAAACATCATGAAGCTCCATATTCAACATTGGTATATAAAACCAACACTGCACGCTGAATGGTTAAGTACCTTCCCTCCTTCCCTAATGACAGGGTTGAGGCTGCTTTCCTGCAGGGAGAAAAACTTAAAAACGATATTCCTGGCTATTCCCCCTTCTATCCTCTCATCTAAATCATTTATGAAGATGTTGAAGAGTACTGAGCCTAAGACAGAACCGTGGGCTATTCCACAGTGAAATATCTTCAAAAGAAAAAACCAAAAAGTCCAGTTGCCTCCTGAAAAAAGCATATTTGGGACAACCATGATCTGGATGACTGAGAATCTCTACAGAGTTTTAGCTATACAATTTGGGATGAACAGCCTTTGTATGGTGTGGGAGTAGGAATGGATTTCCAGAGGGAAAAAATTGCAGACTACAGGAAGCACCACTCAGGTGACCCTAAGGACACAGATAAACCTCTAAGTGGCCTCAAGGGCCCTCTAAAAGGATGCAAATGACCAGCTGTCTGCAAAGAATGTAAATCCTTCCATTCCTCACCATCCAGTCAGAGCTGAAGAAGCTTCTTGAAACATCTTCAAAGAAAAGAAACGAGAAAGTCCAGTTGCTTCCTGAAAAAGCACCTTTGAGACAACCATGACCTGGATGACTGAGAATCTCTACGGAATTCTACAGCATGTTTCTCTCCACGTAGACATAGTTCCATTGAGGATTAATTTGACTATCCCGAGTTAATATCTCAAATAGGACACATCCTTTCTTCCCTTTTCTGCCCGGATTTCTGGAATATGAGGTGAAATTAAATTCAAGAAATCAAACGAGAAAATTGAAGGTGCAAAACAACCCTTAGGGAAAGCCCGTGCTAAATGTGTATAAAAGGGAAACCATTGTAGGAAGTTAGTACCTACCCCTCTCCTAGAAAAATGAAATATCCCAGGAAATATTAAAAAAAAGCAGAACATTTCCCCTAAAAAGAGAAGTAGAAACTCAGAAGCAGAAGCTCACCCCCACCTTCGCTAATGGGCCTGGGCCAGAGTATTCCACATAACAAAGGCCTCTACCCATTTCACCCACCAGCCCTGGGAAGATTGCATCAGCCAGCACTCAGGTGAAGCCATGTGATCTAGCTAAGACCCCTGCCCCTGGGAGTCTGACAGCCAATGGGATACATTTCTTACACAGGAAGTGGAAACACTAAGGGGGGGACCCAACTGGGGGTATATAACTAAGGGTCTCTCAGCATCTTGGCCCTTCTTTTCCTTCACCCAACATCTTGAAGCATGTGATCGTCTTTTTCACTTTGGAGCTCCAGGCCATGTGGTCCTGTCCATCGTTAAACTATCTTTCCAAACAGCCTCCATGTTTCCAGTGTCTTCTTCCCCACTTGGAACTGAACCCAGAAGGATAATTCTTCCAACACCATATTCAAAAACACGTTTGAACATTTATTTATGTATTTATTTATTCGTTATTAAACTTGGTGGAAATGGAGTAAATTTGCACATGAAAAAAAAAATACTGATATTCAAAAATAAAACAGTCAAAGAGAGACATTAATTCACCCCAAGGGTCTCAACCTGTCTGGCAAATAACTCCAGAGCCTTTCAGAAGCAATTTGCCAAACAGCAAAAGAATCTGACATTCCGAGGAAAGAAATAGAGGCTAAAAAAATCTGGTTATCTGTCCATTATCCTAAGAGAGATGACAGATGTTTGCTAATAACAGACTGACATCCCAAGCAATGGAAAACAATTTTTGTCTGGGTTTTCGAAGAAGGGGGCAAAAGAGGCCACAGGCACCATGACACGATGGCACATAGGATACGAACGAGGTTGCGAGGCAATTGTGTACAACGATGTCGTGATGCAAGAGACAATGTTCTGGGTTCTGCTGGAGGCCACCGCTTGGAAGGCTTTTGAAAAGATGACAAGGGTTGAAAGGGGAGCAAAGCGGAAGAAGCAGAACTCCGCAGCTTTTTGACTTCCAGCATAATGGATGGGTCTGCATAGTGAGACTGGTGGAAGGAAGAAAAAGAAAAAAGGAAGGAAGGAAGGATAGAAGGAAGGGAAGAAGGAAGGAAGAAGAAGGAAATAAGAGAAAGAAGGAAGCAAGGAAGGAAGGAAGGAGGAAGGAAGGAAGGAAGGAAGGAAGGAAGGAAGGAAGGAAGGAAGGAAAGAGAGACCAAGAAGAAAGAAAGAAAGAAAGAAAGAAAGAAAGAAAGAAAAGAAAGAAAGAAAGAAAGAAAGAAAGAAAGAAAGAAAGAAAGAAGAAAGAAAGAAGGAAGAAGGAAGGAAGGAAAGGAAGGAAGGAAGGAAAGAGAAGAAAGAGGAAAGAAAGAAAGAAAGAAAGAAAGAAAGAAAGAAAAGAAAGAAGAAAGAAAGAAAGAAAGAAAGAAAGAAAGTAAGAAAGAAAGAAGGAAAAAAGAGAAAGGAAGGAAGGAAAAAGGAAAGGAAGGAAGGAAGGAAGGAAGGAAAGAAGGAAGGAAAGGAAGGAGGAAGGAAAAGGAAGGAAGGAAAGAAGAAAGAGAGAGAAGAAAAGGAAAAAAAGAAGAAGAAAGAAAAGGAAAGAAGAAGGAAGAAAGAAGAAAGAAAAAGAAAGGAAGAAAGAAAGAAAGAAAGAAAGAAGAAGAAGAAGAGAAAGAAGAAAGAAAGAAAGAAAGAAAGAAAGAAAGAAAGAAAGAAAGAAAGAAAGAAAAGAGTGAGGCAGGCAGGCAGGGAGAGAGGAAGAAAGGAAGAAGGAAGGATAAAAAGTGATGGAAGTGGTATGCGACCTCCTTGCTGATTTCCCAATTGGTTTTGCTTGTGGCAAAGCCGGCAGATAAGATCACCAAAAGCAGTCATGTGACTGTACGATGTTGTGATTGACCTCAGTTGCCGAGCTCCTAGATCATGATCCCGATGACCGTGGGGTGCTGGGGCAGTCCTTTTAAGGGCCTCTTGTTCAGCTCCATCAGAATTCGGAACGGTCATTGAATGAGAGGGTGCTAACCAAGGGGTTACCTGTTGCCAGGATGAGGCCAGTTCCTGCAACGCACCGTAACATCAAGAACCTTTTTCTTAGAAATTAAATCTCCCGTAATTTGTGGGGCACAAATCACACACACACACACACAGACACACCAGAATAGCCATGGAAACAGTGGACTGCTGTTTAAAAAAGCAAAAGAAACATCCATATACTAGGCTGAAACAAGGCTGTCCCCCTTTAATCTCCCAGAAGCCAGGGAGAAAATGCCACAGTTGCTGTTTTCTGCTCCACTGCCCACAACTCGGCTTTGAACTAATAAGCAACTCATTGTTTTGTCTGTATGTGCAATTATAGGTAGGGAGACTTTCTGAAAGGTTCATTTATCATCCAGTAATACAGTACATTCCTTACCTGCCAAAAATATCTACGGGTAGAAATTACCTCCTCATCACACATACAGGCACCCCACATCAGCCCTGGGCTATTTGATCTATATTCAAAGAGTGGAGAAAGAAGGGAAGAAAGAGGGAGGGAGGAAAAGAAGAAAGGATGGAGGGAGGAGGAAAGAGAGAGAGAGAGAGAGAAGGGAAGAAAGAAAGGTGGAGGGAGGGAGGAAGAGAAGGTGGAGAGAGAAGGAACGAAGGAAGATAGGGAGGGAGGGAAGGAGGGAGAAAATGGAAAGAAAGGACGCTGGGAAGGAGGGAGAGAAGATGGAGGGAGAAGGAAGGAAGGAAGAGAGGGAGGGGGAGAAGGGAGGAGGAGTGGAGGAGAATGGAGTCTGGGGGGAAGGAAGAAGAAGTACGGCTTAGGGGGCAAGAAAAGAAAGGAAAAAAAAAGAAGTTGAAAAGAAAGAAGTAAGAAAAAAGAAACGAACGAAAGAACGCATAAAGAAGAAGTGAAAGAAGAAAGAAAGAAAGTAAAGAAAAAGAATGAGAATGAAGGAAGGGAAAATGGAAAGAAAAGCTGGGAGAGAGGGAGGGATGGAGGGAAGAAAGGAAGGAAGGAAGTTTAGCCAAGGGGGGAAAAGTCGTGACACATCACGTGACGACAACGTGATACTGCGAGATTGATACCCCTGTCATAGGGTCTCCTGCTGAGCAGGAGGGTTGGACTAGAAGACCTCCAAGGTCCCTTCCAACTCTGTTATTCTGTGCTGGACTCTGTGCTGGGCTCTCTCTTTGTGTTTGTGTGTGTGTGTGTGTGTGTGTGTGTGTGTTTGTGTGTCTCGTACGAGGTCCAGAACTGGGGTGATGGATAGACTTGCCTGTTCCCAGAATCCTGGATTTAAACCAATCCTAGATGCAGACCAATATCAATTCCGCCCACTCTTCTCAGTTTTTTATTTTATTTTTTTTTATTTTTTGAATTCAGATAAAATCAATAGCTCCTGCTAAATATAGCCAAGCACCGTGGCATTAAAGAAGCAGGCAAAATGTAAGGCTGTGTTTGTGGCAGGCAAATATCAAACACACACAGCATGCACACGCACGCTCTCTCTCTCTCTCTCTCTCTCTCTCACACACACACGCCCAAACACACACCAAGAGCAATCATGGCAGAGATTATTTCTCTAAGACTGCCATCTAATGGAGGCACTTTGTGACCTGCGGCAATGTTGGGGGGGGGGGGGGTGCAGGAAAGGAAAGAGCATTTCCCCCCTTTCCATGTCTTATTTGAGAAGTCTTTTAGGAAAAAAAAAAATATCTCCCTTTAGAAAGCCCAATTAATGGTCCAAATAGAGAAGCTGTGATGATAGCAGCTATGGTGGGTTAAAGGAAAAGATATCAGGAATAGAAACCTGTAGTTTAGGAGAAAAAAAGAGGGAAAGGGAGGGAAGGAGGAGGAGGAGAAGGGAGAGGGCAAGGGAAACAAGAAGAAGAAGGAGAAAGGGAGGGGGAGGGAGAGGGAGAGGAGGGGAAGGAGAAAGGGAGGAGGAGGGAATGAGGAGGAGGAGGAGGAGAATGGGAAGGAGAGGGAGAAGGAGGAAGGAGGAGGAGGAAGAGGAGAAGGGGAAGGAGAATAAGAAGAAAAGGGGGGAGGAGGAGGAAGAGGAGGAGTAGAAGGAGAATAAGAAGGAGAATGGGGGGAGGAGGAGGAGGATTGTGGGATCCTTGGTTCTCTCTGAACTTGGTTGTTTTTCATTACCCAATTAGATAATGAAATGGATCTTGACATTGATGTTCTAGTAATCAGAAAAATAACAGCCCTTAGCCATTATATTGAAAGAGAATATAATAACATCATAACATAACATCACAACACAACATAACGTAACATCGCAACATCATATAACGCTTAAAACATAACACAATACAATAGTATAAGAAAGAGTCCTAAGCTGCGATAACAAAGGAATAGAATCACGTGAAGTGTTAGTACCACTTCATAACTCCTTGGTAAGATCATGCCTAGAATACTGCAACCAGTTTTGGTCACCACGCTATAAAAATGATGTTGAGATTCTAGAAAGAGTGCAGAAAAGAGCAACAAAGAGGATTAGGGGCAGGGGTGGGATTCTACCAGTTCGCACCTATTCGCTAGAACCAGTTGTTAACATTCTAAGCAGTTCAGAGAACAGGTTGTTAGAAGAAACTACTGGCCTAATCCTGTCAGGAAAGCAGGAAGGAAACATTCTGGTGTTGCTTACAGAAACTGCCTTATTACATTCTTGGCAGGACTAGACTTCCTCTCTCAGGAACTTCTCTGGAGTTTTGTTTTTCCTCCTTTGCTGGTACTTTGCTTATGTGGAGTGACCATTCAAAGTTACAATGGCACTGAAAAAAGTGACTTATGACCATTTTTCACACCTATGACTGTTGCAGCATCCCCACAGTCACGAGAGGCCAGGCGAGGAGATGCGTGCCTCAATGTGAGTGATGTTGAGTTGGCCACGCCCAGTCAATAACATGACCACCAAGCCATGTCCACCAACTTAGCCACTCCCACAGAACCAGTTGCTAAAAAAATTGCATCCCACCCCTGATTAGGGGACTGGAGGATAAAACGAAGAATGGTTGCAGGAATTGGATACATTTAGTTTAATGAAAAGAAGGACTAGGGGTGGCATAATAGCAGTGTTGCGATATCTCAAGGGTTGCCACAAAGAAGGCGAAGTCAAGCTACTCTCCAAAGCACCAGAAGGCAGGACAAAAAACTATGACTAGAAATTAATCAAGGAGAGAAACAACCTGGAATTAAGGAGAAACTTCCTAAGAGTGAGAACAATTAACTAGTGGAACAGCTTTGCCTTCAGAAGTTATGATGCTCCATCACAGGAGGTTTTTAAAGAACAGACTGGACAGCCATTTGCCTGAAATGTTACAGAGTCTCCTGCTTGAGCAAGGGATTGACTAGAAGACCTCTGAGGCCCCTTCCAACTTTGTTATTCTGTTCTGTTATACAATAAAGTGTTTGGCTAACCTAGATGAGAAACATGGATCTATCGGACTATATCCATGATGATGAATCTATGGCACTATGCCACAGGAGGCAAACACCTGCACTGCGCGATACCGGAAGTGGGGAAACGGGCCTGTTTTTCGGCCTCCTGAGGCTGCAGAGGCTTCCCTCGAGCCTCCGGGAGGGCAAAAAAGGCCTCAAACAGGCTTAAAATCAGCTGGGAGGTACGCACATGCGCAGTGCAGGTAAGGGGGGGGGGGGTGTTGCGCATGCGTGCACAGGGTGGGCAGGGGGTATTGCACTGTGGGTGCCGGCATGTGCATGCTTTTGGCACACCACAACGAAAAGGTTCGCCATCACTGGATTATATCAAAGACTGATTTTCAATCAGCCCTGCTTTAACGGACAGTTTTCAATGTTCATCTCGTTCCATATTCAGGAATATGAAACCTGATTCCCTCCTCCATGACAGTTATGGGATTTTGAGAATTTCCAGCACCACCTTTTGAATGGAGAACGGTTGTGCCATTGTGTGTTTCTTCGTTAACATCACAGTCAAAGTTGCATCCTACTGCATCAGCCAGCTCCCACACCGTCTTCAGTTTTTAAAAATTCATGCTAACAATTCATTTGAAGATTCTTTTTAAACAAAGAGTCAAAATCAGCAGCTGTCATCATATGGATTTTGCACAGATGTCTCTTTAATTTTCTGCACATTTTTTTGATGGAACATATGGAACAACCTGTAACGGAGACATTTTCCCCCCTGGTTTTTTTTCCCTCCAATTCCCCAACTGTTCTTTTTGTTGTTGGTCTTCTTTGGGGATGTGTGTGTGTGTGTCTGTAGACAACTTTGACAAAGAAATGCAAATTGCAATAAACTTCTCCTGGGAAAAAAATATGGGTGCGTGCAATGGTTTTGCTGCCATTTTGACTTATTTTGCTCCCTGCGTATGGCACGATAGGTGCAGTAGTGGGATACAAAATCTTTTACTACTGGTTCTGTGGGCGTGGCTTGGTGGACATGGCTTGGTGGGCATGGCAGGGGAAGGATACTGTAAAATCCCCATTCCCTCCCCACCCCACTAACCTGCTTTCCAGCTCCGTTATCCTGTGCAGGGCAACCAAGGAAGACCCAGCCGATCAGCTGGGACTTTGGAGGCAGAGAATAGATGGGGGCAGGGCCAGTCAGAGGTGGGATTTGCCGGTTCTCCGAACTACTCAAAATTTCCACAACCGGTTCTCTAGAACTGGTCCAAACCGGCTGAATACCACCTCTGGATAGGTGACAAGGAACTATATTTGTGTCATTTTTGCAACCTTCTGGCAATGGGGATGCCAGATTCACTTAACAACTGTGTAACTAACTTAACAATGGCAGTGATTACTTAATGAAGGTAAGCCAGAAAAGTTGTAAAATGGGGCAAAACTCACTTCACAAATTTTTCGCTTAGCAACAGATATTTTGGCCTCAACTGTGGTCATAAATCGAGGACTACCTGTATCGTGGTATGACTTAGCCACATCAAGGTGTATCGAGCTAAAAGAAATAGGGGACTGGGATAGAAATAGGGGACTGGAGGCTAAAACATATGAAGAACGGTTTTGCACGAACTGGGTATGTCTAGTTTAATGGAAAAGAAGGAAAAGGTGTGATGACCCAGGGTGGGATACAAAAGCAACAAAGTCACAAAAACCAGTGAAGTCCCTTTAATTCCTTCAACTTAGCTTCAAAGGTCCAATTATCTTTGATTGGAGAAAAAACTCCCCCACAAACAGTTGCACAAAAGGAAGAACCTCAGTTCAAACTCAAAATACATATAAATTATAAATAGAAAAAAACCCACAAACCACACTGAAGCAATTAAGGAAACCAGGCAGGATAAGGGTTTGAAGACACCCACAAATATCGCAATGCACACCCTGGGAAGGACGCCAGAACTCAGATAAGAATGGACAGACTAGAAATATTTTCACACTTTGCTTCCAGCACTGGCCCATGTGCAGTTTGTCCTTTTAAACAGTCCTCACAGCTGCAGCCCATGAAGGGGATCAAGGCCCTTTCCTCCCCCATAGACCATGCCATTCAAGTTTCTCCCTGATCCGCTCCTCCCTGCGTGCCGTAAGATGAAGAGGGGATGGGCCTGGGTCTTCCTCTGAATGCCCAGCTGGCCTGTGCCTTTCCCTAATTTTCTACACAACCTCCGGAGCTACACTCCCACTCCCTGTCGGCTGTTCCTCCTCTCCCTCAGAGTCAGATTCTAACAGGAGCATGACAAAAGGGGAGACATGATAGCAGTCTCCCAATCTCTCAGGGCTGCCACAAAGAAGAGGGAGTCAAGCTATTCCCCAAAGCACCAGAAGGCAGGACAAGAAACAACGGATGGAAACTAATCAAGGAGAGAAGCAACCTAGAACTAAGGAGAAATTTCCTGACAGCTAGAACAATTTATCCATGAAACAACTTGCCTCCAGAAGTTGTGAATGCTCCAACCTTGGAAGTTTTTAAAAAGATGTTGGATAACCATTTATCTGAAGTGGTGTAGGGTTTCCTGCCTAAGTAAGGGGTTGGACTAGAAGACCTCCAAGATCCCTTCCAACTCTGTTATTCTATTCTAAATTCCCAATGAGTTTTACTATATCTAATGGAAAAGGATAGAAACTGCCTTCTCAATTCCTCTTTCTCCCAGCAATTACCAGGATTCAACTGCTGTCTCTTAATTTCCTTATGAAGTAATTTTGGATGACTTTAAGAGAGGACAGACTGGCAGGCAATAGAAATGGACATTATTCCCTCATACCTCTCTAAGACAGGGGTGGGAAACTATGGCTGGTTTATGACCTGTGGCTGGCTCAGGAATTCTGGAAGTTGAAGTCCACAGGTCATAAAAGGGCCATCGTTTTCCACACCTGCTCTAAGAGATCTTTCAAAGTCAGACTGAAGTTTTATTTTTATTTATTTGATTTTTTTTCTCTTGTCTTTATCATGTAAGTCACTCAGGCTGATGAACATATCTAATACTCCTTCCACCTCCTATTTTCCCTGGGAGGTGGGTTGAGCTGAAAGAGGCTTCTTGCCTAAACCGAGTCTAAAACTCACTGTCTCCTGGTGATGGGCTCAAAGTCACTCAGCCGACTTTCCTGCCTAAGGCAGGACTAGAACTCACCATCTCCTAGTGATTGGTCAAAGGCACCCAGATGGCTTTCATGCCTAAGGCAGGACTAGAACTCACCATCTCCTGGTGATTGGTTCAAAATCACCCAGCTAGCTTTCATACCTAAGGCAGGGCTGGAACTCCCCATCTCCTATTGATTGGCCCAAAGCCATCCAGATAGCTTTCATATGACTTAGAATAACTTTATTGGCACTTCGAATGCATATTAATCGGCATACATTCAAATGAAATCACGATGCAGACACCTCTCAAAGGTTCTCCACCTCTAATTTAAACATAAACATAAACATGACAAGATAAATAAATAAATAAATAAATAAATAAATAAATACAAAACTATGCATGTACTCACATACTGTATATTATATTCCATGGTGAAACAACACAATCTGGTTTGGATGTATATATATATATATATATATATACATATCTATGGGAGGACTAGAATGCTCCTGGTTTCCAGCTGGGTGCCTTAACCATGAGATTAAACTGGCTTTCTGTTTCCATACTGATTCCATGCAAAATGCATAGAGAGGTAAGCCTTGGAGAAGAACACACAACCCAACTGATGTACCATGAATGATATAAGATTTTGAGAATTTTCCCCCAATTTTTTTTTTTAAAAGGATCTGGGACATTTCTTGTGGATATTTGCAGGTATATGCCCTCAGCTGTTATAAAATGTGTGCTAAATTTTTGCACCTTTTCTTAATTCAAAATAAGGAGGACTCACATCACCAATTTTAAACAAAGGGGTCAGAAAGGTTTGCGGGAGTTCTTATGTCGAGCAGTCCTACAGTTAAAAGTCCCTACCCTGATCTATAGAAAAGCACAACGTTTTTCCCCCCCTCTAAATGCTACTCATGTTTTTTTCTTGTCTTCCTTATTAAAGGGCAGATTGCCAAGCTAATTAAAGGCAGGTTGACTCCACCAACCTTGTTATTTTACCAAGGGCCATGCTACCAGCATAATAAAAACCTGCTGGCCGCTCTTGTTATTGGAAGCATAATTTCACCAACAGGTCTCCTTCTCAGCAAGGAAGGGAACAAAAATCTTGATGGCCTCCGGCCACAAATAGTTTTCTCAGCGTCGCTTATGGATAAGGTGACCTTGGGGAAGAAAAGTCTTGGAAGATTAGCCCATTGAAGAAACTGCGAAGGAGAAATCAGAAACACAGCAAAGTGTTGGTATATCTGTATGCTCAGTGATGGGATTCAAATAATTTAACAACCGGTTCTCTGCCCTAAAGATTTCTTCCAACAACCAGCACACCAGACTGCTCAGAAAATGAATAACCGGTTCTCCCAAACTGGTGCATATTCAGATTTTTGCAACGTTAATTCAGTGCCAGAAAAATAGATGATGCTTCCTTTAGTGTCTTTATAAAGATAATAAGTAAATTTTACAAACCAGTTGTAGATTTCTCCAAAATGGAGCAAACTCAAACAGAAGCAGCTACAAGTAAGTTCAGTAGATCAGAAACAGACATCAGTTTCACTTTAATTCAGCAAGCAAGCAGAGGAGAGAAACAGTTTCATTTTCAATAGACAGACTCAGAGCTCAACATAGCTTCAGAGCTTAATATAGAGCCATGCCTAGGCTACTTCTAGTTTCAGTTTCCAGCCTAGGCTACTACTAGTTTCAGTTTCCAGCCTAGGCTACTTCTAACTGTCCTCATTGGCTGACTTAGTTGCTATGCCTCTTCATTGGCTGACCTTGTTACTAAGCTCTATTCCAGTTCATGAATATACTCTGACAGTGCAAACTGGCTGAATCCTATCAGTGTATATACTGCCTTGGTAAGACCACACTTGGAATACTCTGTCTTGTTCTGGTCACCATGTTGCAAAATAGATGTTGAGACAAGGGTGGGGTATAAACATTTTAGCAAGAGGTTGTCTGCCCGATTGCTGGGTGGGTGTGGGCATGGTAGGCATGGCCTAGTCAGCCTCCTGCACCATGGTGTGTGTGGTTGTTTTTGCCCTCCCCGGGCTCTGGAGCAGGGGTGGCATTCAGCAGGTTCTGACCAGTTCTGGAGAACCAGTAGCAGAAAAGTTGAGTAGTTCAGAGAACCGGCAAATCCCACCTCTGACTGGCCCCGCCCCCATCTATTCTCTGCCTCCCGAGTCCCAGCTGATTGGCTGGGTCTCCTTTGGTTGCCCTGCACAGGAGAACGGAGCTGGAAAGCAGGTTAGTGGGGTGGGGAGGGAAGGGGGAATTTGCAGTAACTTTCCACCTTTACTCCCGAGTCGACCCTTGTTCCTTAGCTATTCCCTTCTCCTGGCAGCTCTGCACATGCGCACACTGGCAACAGGCTCCAGCTGTTCTTCTTCCCCACTGATCTCCGACTCTGAAGGCAGCTGATAACAGTCTGACGGCCCCGTCCCCATCTGTTCTCTGCCTCCTATTGACTCCCAGCTGATCGGCTGGATCTCCTTTGGTTGCCCTGCACAGGAGAACGGAGCTGGAAAGCAGGTTAGTAGGGTGGGGACAGAATGGGGATTTTGCAGTAACCTTCCCCTGCCACGCCCACCAAGCCCACTCACAGAACTGGTAGTAAAATTGTTTTAATCCTACCTGAAAGCTCTGGAGGCTTTCCTCAAGCCTTTGGGAGGATGAAAACGGCCTCCCCAGGCTACGGAGGCTCTCTGGAAGCCAGAAACGGGCCCCTTTCCAACCTTCCCAATCTTCCGGGAAGCCCATTTTTCACCCTCCCTGAGTATCTGTGTGCGCCCTGCACTTACCTGCATCCAAAACAGGCCACATGGGGATTCCTGGGAGGAGGGGAGCAGGGTGGGTGGGGCCAGCCAGGAGTGGGATTTGGGGGATTCTTCAAACTGTGCAGAATCTTAGCTAGGGGCTCTCTCAAACCCCTGCAAACCCCCAGTAGCCCACCCCTGGTTGAGACCTTGGGAAAAAAAATTGCGGAGAAGAGCAACTGAGATGATTAAAGACCTGGAGATTAAAACATATGAAGAAACTAAGGAGAAATTCCCTGACTGTGAGAACAATTAATCAGTGGAACAACTTGCCTCCAGAAGTTGTGAATGCTTCATCAATGGAGGTTTTCAAGAAGAGGCTGGGCAGCCATTTGTTTATACTGTTGTATAAAAGTTTAAAAAACAACTGAGTTTTGGTGCTATTATCTTATTTTATTTCCCCAAACTGCTTTTTCTTTCTTTTTCCTCCTTTCCTTACACTTTTCCCTTTCCTTCTCCCTTCCCTATTTTTCTACTATTTTCTTTTGTATTTTTGTATTTTATAAACTAATAAAAAGAAATATATATTAAAAAAACCAAATTTGACAAGTTATTCATGTGTGTTTGTGATCTTCCCAGTTATAACCTGTGGGTGTAAAAGCTGGGTTATCAGAAAGAAAGAATGTTGACGCTGGGAAAACAATTGAGAATAACTTGGACCAGAGGAAAACAAACCATTTAATGCTAGATTAAATAAAACAAGAGTGCTGATTGGAAGCCCAAATAATCTAAGGCTTAATGCAAAGGCCAGATTCATCGGAGAAGACCTCAACACTTGGAAAAATAAAAGGCAGTCAAAGAAGAGATCAGAAGATCAACGGCTGAATAAAATCATCAATGACTCAATTAGGAAAACTCCAAAATAGATTAAGAGACCTGATGAAATAATCCCCACTTGATCATAGAGAGTTGGAAGTGGTTGAAGAATAGAATAGAATAGAATGGAATGGAATGGAATGGAATGGAATGGAACAGAACAGAATGAGCTGGAAGGGAACTTGGAGGTCTTCTAGTCCAACCCCCTGCTCAAGCAGGAAACCCTATACCAGTAATAGTGAACCTTTTAGGCACCAAGTGCCCAATGTGCGTGTGCACCCAAATTACAAGGCAGGCACATGCCCCATACATGGGCCCCATACACTGCACCCCCATGCATGCACCCTGTGCATGCATGGCAGAGGCCCGAAGACCAGCTGCCTGGTGGGAAGCACATGCGCATGTGCAGCAGAGACCCGAAACAGATCTGGGGCGATGGCACATGTGTGCCCACAGAGGCGGAACTGCATGCCACCTCTGGCACTCGTGCCATAGGTTCACCACCATTGACCTATACCATCTACAGATTAAGTGAAACCTGTACCATAACTGTGAGAGAGATCTTGGAGTCCTATTGGACAATCACTTAAATATGAGCCAGCAGTGTCTAGCAGATGCCAAAAAAGTCAATGCAATCTTAGGTTGCATTAACAGAGGGATAGAATCAAGATCGCGTGACGTGTTAGTACCACTTTATAAAGTTTTAGCAAGAACTCACTTGGAATACTGCATCCAGTTTTAGTCACCACAATGTAAAAAAAAGATGTTGAGACTGTAGAAAGAGTGCAGAGAAGAGCAACCAGGATGATTAGGGGACTGGAGGCTGAAATATGTGAAGAACAGTTGTTGGAATTGAGGATGTCTAGTTTAACGAAAAGAAGGGCTAGGGGAGACATGACAGCAGTCTTCCAATATCTCAGGGGTTGCCACAGAGAAGATGGGATCAACCTATTCTCCAAAGCACCAGAAGGCAGGATAAGAATCAATAGATGGAAGCTAATCAAGGAGAAAAGGAACCTAGAACTAAGAGAAATTTTCTAACAGGGAGAAAAATTAAACCAGTGGAATGGCTTGCCTTCAGAAGTTCTAGGTGCCCCATCACTGGAGGCTTTTAAGAAGAGAGTGGATAGGCACTTTTCTGGAATAGTATAGGGTCTCCTGCTTGAACAGGGGGCTGGACTAGAAGACCTCCAAGGTCCCTTCTGGCTCTGTTATTCTGAAGAGCTAAAGAACAAAGTTGAAAAACCAAGAAAAGATGCTATCAACCCAGAAAAAAACCAGTGGACACTTGTTTAGCCTTATGTGAATTTGTGTTGCATCCATGGACAATACCCCAATTAAAGAACTGCCAACTCAGACAATCAAACAATAAACAACAACCTAATCGAGAGACCACCAAGATCATTCCCATCAACACTGACAGGGCAATTCACCATATAAAAATAGAGTTCAAACCCCACTCTCTCCTAGCCCTGATGATGTTACCTAGTTGGGTAATGAAATGTCTGCAAGAAAGCAACCGGGCTCAGAGAGCATCAAGGACCTCACAGTCCTTTTCTCCTTCTCCTGCTCCTCCTCCTCCTCTCCACAAACCCCATTCTCTTCTAGATCTGATGATGTTACCTAGTTGGGTAATGAAACGTGTGCAAGAAAACAACCAAACTCAACATTTAAAAAATAAATACAAAGAAGTGGCTTCTAATCTTAACAGCTTTCTTTCCAATTATAAAGTTGCATCTTTCTCTATGACCACGACAGAATTTGCTTCTTTCTCTAATTTATCCTGTCTAATTGTCAAAACCATTTATTGTAAGTTCATTTTTCTTTCCTGTTTTATACAAAATTGTAACTTTTTAAATTTCTTATTGGATTTTATTGGTTTTTGTATTTTAATTCAGCCACTATTTAATAACTTTTTAATCTATTTTAACTTTTATTGACTGTATTTTTATCAATGGCTGTTCACCGCCCCGAGTCCCTATTTGGGAGAGGGGGCAGTATAAAAGTGCAATTAATAATAATAATAATAATAATAATAATAATAATAATAATAATAGTAGTAGTAGTAGTAGTAGTAGTACAAAAAGTCCATAAGGTGCTTCCAATCGGCAATAAACGTAGATAATAGACACAGTCACCACCTTGAATTGCCTATAAAAATAATAAAGATGGGATATTAATTAAATAAAGGTAAGATAAAAGTAAAGATTCTCCTCGCACATAGGTGCTAGTTGTTTCTGGCTCTAGGGGGTGGTGCTCATCTCCGTTACAAAGCCAAAGACCTAGCGCTGTCCAATTGTATGTATTTGAATCTAGAATTTTGTAGCTTCTTTACACAAAGCATAATCAAATGTCCCTTTCGGTTGTTTACATTTCCAACATAGATTTGAAGCTCCTGTTGTGGCCTGCCAGCTGCCAGTGGAGCTGGTGGCAGACTGGACAATGATAATGTTGGGGGGGAACATGGGTGAGTCCTGGAGTCTGGGGAAGGCTCTGATGAGTGCTCTGATTTGGAGGCAGAGATGGGGTCATGGCCATCTGACAGTTATCAGCTGCCTTTGGAGTCGGAGATCAGTGAGGCAGAAGAACAGCTGGAGCCTGTTCCCAATGTGCGCATGCACAGTGCTGCCAGAAGGATCAAACAGCTAAGGAACAAGGGTCGACTTGGGAGTAAAGCTACAGGTGAATGGTGAATGGCCCCTCCCATAGGGAATAAAGAAGAGCGAAAGGGAAGTGGTGTTTGCAGGAGAAAATTAGTTCGTTTAATTAGTGTGAAGATCTGTTCATGACTCTTAGAGACTCCTTGCCAAGTATTTTCTTGTACAGCGTTGCGCTTGGGAGCTATTGGACTGGCAGCTCTCCAAGCCTGATGAGGTCTGTGGTTGCAATTCACTCTTGAAAGACTGTTTGCCGGGACTTTGCTGGCTGTGAATGATAAGGACATTAGCCCAATAAAAAGGGGTTTTGTCAGGACAAGGAGTCTGCTTCGTGATTTTGTGAAGCCTGGGTCAGAGCAGCGCCTTTATACATTCAAAAAAAATAAGAAAAAGAAAAAAAATTCTCCATTGACATATACCAATGAAATAAACTCAGATTTTATTGACCATTTCTATCATCATCGTGTTTTGAGTTTCCACCTCTCCTTGTTCTTGTTTCTCGGGTACAGATTGTGGTGGGTGGCTAAGTTAGTGTCATGTCATGTATTTTTCATTTTGGTGGCAATTCGAGTGTGATAATTAAAATCTCCTTTTCAAAGCAGAGCAAATGGAGGATGGATGAGAACATTTTAAAGTCACACTTCGATATGAGTTTCTGTGTTTGTGTTGCGCAGATCCGCGGATGAAATATAATTCGATTCATCATCGGTGTTAACACTTTTCCAACGCTGACGCAGGTGGCCAAACAAAATCGGCGTTCACATATGTGCAGAGGACAATGTGAGAATGCGTAAATTGAGTGAAAGGGTGCAGGAATGTATGTTGCAGTTTTAGAACTGCAAACTGAAATCACATCCCAAAAGTGCTTTTTTTTCAGGAGGCAATTGGACTTCCTTGTTTTTCTTTGAAGACGTTTCGCTTCTCATCCAAGAAGCTTCTTCAGCTCTGACTGGATGATGGGGATGGAAAGATTTATGTTCCTTGGTCATTTACATCCTTTTAGAGAGTTGTTGAGGCCACTTGGAGGTTTATCTGTGTCCTCAGGGTCACCTGAGTAGAACTCCTGGTTCCTGTAGTCTGCAATTATTATTATTATTTTTTCAAAATCCGTTCATACTCCCACACCATTTAAAATGTGTTCATCCCAAACTGTATAGCTAAAAGTCCATTAGCACTACTCAGAGGACACAGATACACCTCCAAGTACTTCAACCACCCTCTAAAAGGATGCAAATGACCAGCTGTCTGCAAGGAATGTAAATCCTTCCACTCATCCATCATTCTTCCTCCTTCTCTCTCTTCCTCCTTTCCATCCTTCCTTCCTCTTTCTGACAAGTGCAAATTAGTTAACATATTTACCTATAGTTAAAAATTATTAAAATGCAATCTTTTACCTGATAATGGCACCCTGTTGCTGAAAGATTTGCAAGTGAGACCCTCTTAATTAGGGGCAAGGCGAATGGCTAGAAAAAAAAAATTTAGAAATTATTCTGGGATGATGGTGGGAGATCAACGAGGGGTGAAATGCCGCTAAAAACTTTTAATGATCTGCTAGTCAGGTAGCAATATTTATTATGCTCAGACCTTGGAACAAGAGTGTTATAGAGACTTAAAAAGACATTTGAGTACTTTGCAATCAGGAGAGCATCAGGCTAAATTGTTGACACCTTCAATTAAGCCTGCAGACAACTTTAACACTCTCTGTTTTTAGATCAGTGGATCCAAGTTTATAACTTTTGTAGGCCTGTTGTACTGGAACGTAGACAGCCCAGGGCCTGAAGGAGGAACTGGAGGGGATGTGGAAAGTCAAGACTAAAGTGTCCCATAGTGGCTTCTAAGCTGGTGGAGTGGCTCCAACAGATCCCAGGGATTTCTCGGGGGCGGGGAGGAGGAGGAGGAGGAGAGAGGAGAAGGAGAAGAAGAAGGAGGAGCAGGAGAAGGGGAAGGGGAAAGAGAAAGGGAAGAGGGAGAGAGAGAGGAGGAGGAGGGGAAGGAGAAAGGGAAGAGGGAGAAAAGGAAGAGGAGGAGGAAGGAGAAGAGGGGAAGGCGAAGAAGGGGAAGGGGAAGTAGAAAGGGAAGAGGGAGAGGAGGAGGAGGAGGAGGACTGGTGGTCCTTGGTTTTCTCTGAGCTTGGTTATTTACTTGTAGACATCTCATTACCCAACTAGATAACATCATCAGTGCAGGTGAGAGTGGGGTTGTACTCTCTTTTTAGATACAGTAGCTTACAGTCTTGGTTGGAGTGTGGCTTCTTCCTGAATAGTTCAACAATGCAGACATTTCCCCTCCCCCAATTGTATATCTGCTGTTGCTTCAGTGTTGTTTTATCTGTATTTTCATGACTCCAGAAAGACATTTCCTTCCTCCCTTCTTCCCCATCTTTCTTTGTCACCAATAAAATGATGGACCTCGGCTGAGTCCTGTGGGAGTAGCGCTTAATTCTATGGCATATTTTCGTTAAAATGTTCCTCTCCTTGATAGACAAGACATCAGAAGTTGATGGATTTGTAACAAATTCTGGAGCTATAGGGAGCTATGCAACCATTCTTTTTGCATGATAGATATTGTCTTTTAAGGCAATGGAGGCTTATCCTATTTAGACCAATCCAATGGGGGCTTGAACTTAACCTCTGATGGAACTCCTGAGTCCTGGAAGGTAAATCACTATGATATGAATAGATTCTGCAGGACACACAATTAATAAGAAAATAAAGCAACTATTAATAGAAGAGAATATTCAGAGGTGAAATAAAGACTCATTGGGACTCTCTGAGCTTGGTGGTTTTCTTGAAGACATTTCATTACCCAACTAGGTATCCTTATCAATGATGGATGGGAGTGCAGTTTGTGGCAAGGAGGAGGAGGAGGAAGAGGAGGAGGAGGGAACTTGATGCTCTCTTAGCTTGATTGTTTTCTTAAAGATGTTTCATTACCCATCTAGGTAACTTCATCAGTGATAGATGGGAGTGGAGTTTGTGAAGGAGAAGGAGGAGGAGGAGAATGGAGTCCTTGGTGCTCTCTGATCTTGGTTGTTATATTGCAGAGATTTTATGACCCAAATAGGGAACATCATCAGTACTAGAAGGGTGAATGTGAGTTTCTGGAAAAGAGAAGGAGAAGGAAGAGGAGGAGGAGAAATTTGATGCTCTCTGAGCTTGGTTGTTTTCTTGCAGATGTTTCATTACCTGTCTAGGTTACATCATCAGTGCTAGAAGGGTGTGGACTTTGCTCTTTGTTTATATACAAGCGTCTTGCCCTATCAGAGGACTGCTGACAGTGAAATAAGGATTAATGACTTCACAACCTTATATAAACCGAGAGCAAACCTCACTCCCTTCTAGCACTGATGATGTTACCTAGCTGGGTAATGAAATGTCTGCAAAGAAAACAACCAAGCTCAGAGAGCACCAAGGACCCCACAATTCTCAATTCAAATATTCAAATATTTTAATATTGTCAACACTGATGGGGATTTCCCCCCTTCTGACCAGGTAACCGACTGACTGTCTTGGTTGCCATTTAACCAGGATGGTATAAAATATCCTGCCTTGAGCAGGGAGTAAGATTGGAAGACCTCCGACGACCCTTCCAGCCAGAGGTGGTATTCAGCCACTTTGGACAGGTTCTGGAGAACTGGTAGCAGAAATTTTGAGTAGTTCTGAGAATCGGCAAATACCACCTCTGACTGGCCCCGCCCTCATCTATTCTCTGCCTCCCATTGAGTCCCAGCTGATCAGCTGGGTCTTCTTTGGTTGCCCTGCACAGGAGAACAGAGCTGGAAAGAAGGTTAGTGGGGTGGGGAGGGAATGGGGATTGTGCAGTAACCTTTCCCCAGGAGTGGGGAGGAAATGGAGATTTTGCAGTATATCCTTCCTCTGGAGTGGGGTGGAAATGGGAATTTTGCAGGATTCTACCCCTGCCACTCCCACCAAGCCATGCCCACAGAACCGGTAGTAAAAAAATTTGAATACCACCACTGCATCCCAGCCCTAGGATTCTATGCTCTGTGTAACATCCTCTTTAAGGAGGGATACAGAATGAAACAGATGAGCCAGCAGTGTGCAGCAGCAGCCCAAAAAGCTAATGCAATCCTAAGTTGTATTAACAGAGGGATACAATCAAGATCAAGGGAAGTACTAATACCAGTCTATAAAGCCTTAGTAAGACCACACCTAGAGTACTGCATCCAGTTTTGGTCATCACATTATAAAAAAAGATGTTGAGACTCTAGAAAAAGTACAGAGAAGAGCAATCAGGATGATTAGGGGACTGGAGGCTAAAGCTATTTTCTAAAGCGCCTGTAGGCCAGACAAGGAATAATGGATGGAAACTGAACAAGGAGAGATTTAACCTGGAAATGAGGAGAAACTTTCTGACAGTGAGAACAATCAACCAAACCTTGCCTTCGGAAGTTGTGGGAGCGCCATTATTTTAGACTTTCAAGAAGAGATTGGACTGCCATTTGTCAGAAATGGTGTAGGGTCTCCCGCTTGGGCGGGGGGTTGGACTAGATCAGGGGTCGCTGACCTTTTGGACCTTAGGGACCACCAAACTCATAATTTTAGATCCCAGGGACCACTAACCAGTTCTGTGGGCATGGCCTAATTTGTGGGTGTGGCTTGGTGGTCATGTGACTGGCTGGGCATGGCTTGTATGTAAATATTATAAATATTTATATAAATATTGATTTTTTTATTTTAAAAGAGCAACTTTTACCCAAAATCAGGCAAAGCAGGCAGGCAGATTGAGTTGCTCACAAAATCACAGATTCATTCAGAAATCTATCTATCTGCCATTGGCTAGCTCAATCTGTCACATAAAATTTGCTTGCAAGCAAACTCACAAAATTAACTCACAATACGCCATGTATGTAAATATTGAATTTTTTTTTATATAAAAAACAACTTTTACCCAAAATCAGGCAAAGCAGGCAGATTGAGTTGCTCACAGAATCATTTAGTGATCTATCTATCTGCCATCGGCTAGCTCAGTCTCTCAAATTTGCTTGCCGTGAGTCTGCACTGAATTTGCTTGTAAGCAATCCTTCAGTCCTAAGAGATCTTCAGAGCTGAAGATCTAAAGATTAGCTAGAAAGCAAGAAATCCAACCATTTCTGCTTCCTAGCGAATTTAAATCTCCAGGCACAGCAGAACAGATGATGGTCGGAAAAAGGAAAAATAGCAATTTAGCAGGCAAGTTTGCCAGGTAAGGAGTGAGTTGGCGGGGAGCGTTCCTACAGGCATGTGGGCGGCGCAGCCTTGTGTTTCTGCACAGCCTGGATTAATTGCTTTGGGAGGGTGCTCTGGGGGTGAGATTTCTCTGCGGCCCACCAACATTTTCTCAAGGCCCACCAGTGGGCCGTGGCCCACTGATTGGCAACCGCTGGACTAGATGACCTACAAGGTCCCTTCCAACTCTGATTATCTGTTATTTGTTATCAGAGTTTTCCAGTGAGCTCTGATATCTCTTCCTTCTTTTAAGACTTCTCGGAAGGGAGAAGCAAAGAAATATGACGCTTGCTGAGATTCCACATTTGCCCTGGTCTTCTCGAGTATCAAGAAACCGACTTCTTTGGCCAAAGAGTAGATAACCTCCATGACTTCTCAGCAAGAGAGATGGAATATTAGCTTTTAATTGCTGCAGCTGGTTGAACAGAATCCTTTCTGCATCATTTAGCTAGTGCTTTGGTGCTGTAAACTTGCTCGGGTTGCAATCGATCAGACTTCTTCCTGTCTCGCTGGCTGCCGATGTGAAATCAAACACCCTGTATAGCTTCATCCAAGCTTTCTCTTCGATACATAACTTTCATATGTAGAGGAAATCCGAGGGTTTCTTATATCCTGCATGGCAAAACATAGAACATTAAAAAAAAAAAAAAACCAACCCACATTTGCTCGATCAAATGAAGGTTACCCTGCAGAAAATCTCACTCTTTTCTGCTTCAGATATGTCCTACACTTTGATTCTTTTGGGATCCTTGGTGAACTCTGAGCTTGGTGGTTTTCTTGCAGACATTTTATTACCCAACTATAGGGATGGGATTCTGCTGGTTCAGGCCAATTTGGGTGAACTGGACATTAAATTTACATCTGCTTCACCAAACCGGTAGTTAAACTGACCGGCCCATCCCACCCCTTCCCTCCCAGGAGTCTCCAGATGGTCCGTTTTGGATGCAGGTCAGTGCAGGGTCCATGCAGAAGCTCTGGGAGGGTGAAAAATGGTCCTCCCAGAAGTTCCGGAACTCCAGAAACAGGCCTGTTTCTAGCTTCTGGAGGGCCTCTGGAGCCTGATGAAGGCCGAGGGAAACCAGAGGCCTGAGGGAAGCCTCTGGACTCTGGAGAAAGCAAAAAATGGCTCTCCCAGAAGTTCTGGTAGGCCACCCCCCCCCCAGCAGCTGGGCAGAGAACCTGTTTTGGGATTTTTGAATCCCACTCCTGCCCAACTAGGCAACATTATCAGTGTTAGAAAATAGAAGATGTTTGTGGAAAGGAGGTGGAGGAAGACGAGGAGAATTATGGGGTTTGGGATTGTTTTCTTGCAGATGGAGGAGGAGGAGGAGGAGGAGGAGGAGGAGGAGAAAGAAGAAGAGGAGGAGAACTCTGAAGCTTGGTGGTTTTCTTGCAAACATTTCATTACCCAACTAGGTAACATCATCAGTGTTAGAAGATAGTGAGGTTTGTAGAGAGGAGGAGGAGGAGGGTTGTAGGTACTCTCTGAGCTTGGTGATTTTCTTGCAGACATTTCATTACCCAACTAGGTAACATCATCAGGCCAGAGCCTCATCAGAGAGCACTAATAACCCACAGTTCAACCCTGCTGAGAAAGGGTAACTACCAAGTTTATATTGCTCAGTTTCTTCAAGTCTGGTTTTGCTCTGCATTGTTTGCTCTTCCATTTCTCATTTTGCTTCCCCCCCCCTTCTTTTAAAAGGTCTACTTGAAAATTCATACAGAGAAAAATAGACTATAATTCAATATATTTGATCTATTTGTATGGACACAGAAATATTTTGCATGTCTCTTCCCATGGTATTTTGAACAAAGATGCAGGCATCTTTGGACAGCGATCTTCCTTAAGATCATGTAACACAGTTTTGAATCTGCTTGGAAAAGAGAGAGAGAGAGAGTTGAAAGAAAGAAAGAAAGAAAGAAAGAAAGAAAGAAAGAAAGAAAGAAAGAAAGAAAGAAAGAAAGAAAGAAAGAAGGAAGGAAGGAAGGAAGGAAGGAAGGAAGGAAGGAAGGAAGGAGGAAGGAAGGAAGGAAGGAAGGAAGGAAGAAGAAAGAAAGAAAGAAGAAAGAAGAAAGAAAGAAAGGAAAGAAGAAGAAGAAAGAAAAGAAAAGAAAGAAGAAAGAGAAGAGAAAGAAAAGAAAGAAAGAACAGACAGAAGATAGAGAGAAAGACGAGAAAGAGAAGAGAAAAAGAAGACAGAGAAGGAAGGAAGGAAGGAAGGAAGGAAGGAAGAAGGAAGAAAGGAAGGAAAGGAAAAAGGAGAGAAAGAAAGAAAAGAGAAAGAAGAAGAGAGAAAGAAAGAGAAAGAAAAAGAGGAGAGGAAAAAGAGAGACAAAAAGACAATTGGGCAAAGAAAAAGAAACAATAGAGAGAAAAGAGAGAAAAGGAAAGAAGAAAGAGAAAAAACAGAAAGAGAGACAAAAAGAGAAACAGGGAAAGAACAATAAAGAGAGAGAAAATGAAAAGCGAGTGAGAGAGAGAGAGAGAGAGAGAGAGAGAGAGAGAGATTTAATGCAAATTTTACTTTCTTGCATACTTTTTGTGTGAACATTTGTTACAAAGGGCATTGCAATTTGCAAAGAAAGATGAATCTTGGCCTATGCCAACTGACTTTTAATCAAGAAATTGGTTCAGGACGTACATATTCAGTACATATTGTAAAAGTGAAGGAAATGGACTTTCTCCTCTTCCTAGCCCTCTTCTCCAGAACCGTACAAATTTCACACAATTAAGTGACTGAAGGAGGCAGGAGACATTCTGACAATCCCCAGTATTTCAACAGAACAGCCTATTGTAATGCAGTGACAGCCAGAGAAATGCAAGAAGAAAATGGAATTGATTGATTGATAGATTGATTGATTGAGGAGACCCCTCTTTGCTCATCTGACAATTCTTCCCAGTCTTCTAAAAGGAGAATTAGGTTACTTATTTTTACTTTTAAAAAGTTAGAACATAGAAACACTTCAAGAAAAAAATAATAATAAAGTCCAAAAATCCCTTTGGGAAAACCATGATCTGGATGCCCAAGAATCTCCATAAATAAGAAAACATGAATGATGTTTCCAAAATTAAGCGAGAGATTTTTCAACCGAGCTTAATTACAATGGAAGATTCAAATTACGGTTTATTATTACTATCGTGGTTGGTCACCTGGTCAGGCAGATTTTTAGATTTTTAGTCACCTGGTCAATTTTAGATTTTTGGTCACCTGGTCAGGCAGATTTTTAGATTTTTAGATTGGATTTGGCCTTTAGATCTACTTATCCAGTCCTTTTCAAGGACCCAGGATAGGCAGGGGGAGGAGGAATGTGTGGTCCTTGGTTCTCTCTGAGCTTGGTTTTTTTTCCCCCAGACATTTCACAACCCAACTAGGTAACATCATCAGTTCTAAAAGGCAGTGGGATTTATGGAGAGGAAGAGGAAGAGGAGGATAACGACTGTGGGGTCCTTGGTCCTCTCTGAGCTTGGTTGTTTTTTTGCAGACATTTCATAACCCAAGTAGATAACATCATCAGTTCTAGAAGGCAGCGGGATTTATGGAGAGGAAAAGGAGGAGGAGGAGGACGATGACGACGATGATGACAACGATGACTGTGGGATCCTTGGTCCTCTCTGAGCTTGGTTGTTTTTTTGCAGACATTTCATGACCCAAGTAGATAACATCATCAGTTCTAGAAGGCAGCGGGATTTATGGAGAGGAAAAGGAGGAAGAGGAGGAGGAGGAGGCGGAGGACAATGACGACAATGGTGACTATGGGGTCCTTGGTCCTCTCTGAGCTTGGTTGTTTTCTTGCAGACATTTCATGACCCAACTAAGTAATGTCATTAGTACTAGGACTGCCTGGCACTGATTATGTTATTTAGTTTGGCAGTGAAATATCTGCAAGAAAACAACCAAGCCCAGAGAACAAGTACCCCACAGCTCATTAAATTTTTATGGGAGACATATGTCACCCTTAGTGACCAAGTGAAGCCTCAGAACTGTCTGACAAAGCTCCTAATATCTGGCAAAATGTTCTAAGTATTGTTATTTGGGTGCATGTCCCTTCGTCTCATCCCCTTGTGTCACTTTGCAATGTCCCAGTGTCAGGATAATGTTTACATCCAGAAGAGACCTGCCCTTAAAGGTAATCTGATTTGTAAAATGATATATATATCTATATCTACCTACCTACCTACCTTCCTACCTACCTACCTATCTACCTATCTACATACACACACACACACACACACACACACACACACACACACACACACACACACACACACACACACATATATATATATATATATATATATATATATATATATATATATATATATATATATATATATATATTTGTTTTCGGAGGTTTTCGCAGGTATTTGTATGTGGATCTTTGGTTCTTCGGGTTTTCTTCCGCGTAGAATTGGAAGTATCTAGGCGACGTTTCGATGAAGTCTCATTCATCATCTTCAGGCTGGTGTCTTCGGCCTTGTGCTTCTCGGAGTAATGTGAGCTTGCAGCTGCTTCTTCCTTTTAACTGCTAGTGGGGGTGTGACTTGATTGGGTGGGGGCTTGGCTGTGTTCTGATTGGCTGGGGGGGTGTTCTGTTCCAGTGGGGGTTTGGTTGTATTCAGGTTAGTCTTAGTTGCTGGGGGATTTGAGCTGGTGAGCTGTGATCCTGTTGTTTGGTTCGTGTTCGTGGTCGTGCCACATCTTCATGGTGGGTGTCAGTTCGCTTCATATATGGATTGGGGGGGGGGGGTTGAAGCAAGTAGTGATGCAGCTGCGGTGCAGCTTCTGGTCCGTGGTTGTGTCTCATCTTCTGTGTGAGTGTGAGTCTGCTTTCTATGTGGAAGTGTGGTGGCAGCTTTTTGTCTGGCACTCGTGGTTGTGGGTCTGGTGTCCTTCTTCATGTTAGGTATTCGTTTGTTAATGAGGGCGGGTTTCCAAATGGCTGGTAGGCGGGAGGTGTCAGCTCGTTTATTCATGCTGTGTGGGCGTTTTTCTATCTCTATGGCTTCTCTGACTATTCTGTTGTTGAAGTGTTCAATTTTGGCGATAGTTCTGGTATTTTTAAAGTCAATCTTATGTCCTGTGGCTTTGAGGTGTTGGACCAGGGAAGAAGTCGGTTCTTCTTTTTTGATTGAGTTCTTGTGTTCTTCAATGCGTGCACTTATTCTTCTGTTAGTTTGTCCAATGTATGTGGTGGGGCAGGAGGTGCACGGGATTTCGTATACTCCTTGGTTTTCTAACTCAATTTTGTCTTTAGGGTTTCTTAGGATGGTGGATATTTTTCCGTTTGTGCAGAATGCTGTTTTAATGTTGTGTTTTTGGAGGATCTTGCTGATTTTGTCTGTAGTGCCTTTTATATATGGGAGGAGGGCTTCTTGTTCTCTGTCTTGGATTTTGGTTGGGGTTTCTTTTTGGATTAGGTGAGTAATCTTCTTTCTTTGGAATCCACTGTCTGTTAGTACGTTAGTGAGAGTGTGTAGTTCGGTTTTTAGGTGTTGTTCGTCGGCTATGCATTTTGTTCTGGAGATGAGTGTCTCAGCTACGGAATTGATCTGTGCTCGGTGGTGGTGTGAGAGTGCATGTAGATAGCGGTTTGTATGTGTTTTTTTCTGGTAGATGGTGTATATATATGTTTTCGTACATTTTCAAGAGTGGGACCTCGTTGAAATGTCACCAAGATTCTCTCAATCTTACACAGGAAATGATCCGAACACGCCAAGACCTGCATCTAAATCCATATATCCATATATCCATATATCCATCTCTATCTCTATCTCTATCTCTATCTCTATCTCTATCTCTATCTCTATCTCTATCTCTATCTCTATCTCTATCTCTATCTATCTATCTATCTATCTATCTATCTATCTATCTATCTATCTATCTATCTATCTATCTATCTATCTATCTATCTATCTTGTGTAGATTTGCAGCAAACCCAGCAGGAACCCCGAATAATGATTTATCAGACTGGGATCCGTGACTGCTCTGAAAAGCCAATTTTTATTTGTATCCCAGCTCCCCAGAGGGGAGAGAGAAAAAAATCCATAGATCTGAGCAATTTATTTTCTACAGGGAGAAATAATTTTCTTATGATGGCCAGTGGGAGATGTCAACGATTATAATGTATCAATAATAAATAAAACAGTATGAAGAAGATGAAATATTTAGAAGTATTAAAGGATGCAGTGGTCGTCCAGAAACAGCTGCAAATTTCTAACACGGGAAGGGAAATCTAAGCATCTTTTTCCCCTCTTTGGGTGAGCTCCATCAAAGCTGAGAATGGAATCACTACAAATGAAATAACCTGTGAAATTATGAACTCAGCAGCAAAAACAGTCAGAAATCAAAAGTTGAGCATCAGAGATATTGTGCTTGCTTCCTGATGTCACAGGTAGTTCTCAACTTACGACCACATTTGAGCCCTATATTTTTCTTGCTGAGTGAGATGGTTGTTAATGGAGTTTTGCCTTGTTTTTATGACCTTTCCTGCCACAGTTGTTAAGTGAGTCGCTGCAGTTGCTACATTGGGGACATGGTCATTAAATGAATCTGACTTTGTCAGAAGGTCACAAAAGGGGATTGAATGACCCCGGGACACTGCAACCATCGTAAAGATGAGTCAGTTGCCAAGCATCCTAATTTGTGACCCTAGTGATGCTGCAATGGTCATAAGTGTGAAACACGGTCACGTCACTTTTAACTGCACGGTTGTAGTTTCAAATAGTTGCTAAATGAAGGATTGTAAACTGAAATCATGCGTCCTGAAATCAGATGCAAGAATGTGGATAGTATATGTCCGTGATGGCAAACCTATGGCATGTGTGCCACAAGTGGCATGCAGAGCTATTTGTGTCGGCATGCAAGCTGCAGGCAAACCTACCTCACTGGGCATGCACATGCCTTACAGCTGATTTTTGGCTGGTTTGAGGCCTTTTTCGGCCTCCCAAAGGCTTGAGGAAGGCTTCTGCAGGCTTCTACAGGCTTTGCAGGCCAAAAACTAGCCCTGTTTCGTCACTTCCTGTTTTTTCCGAAAATACCAGAAGTGATGAAACAGGGCTAGTTTTTGGCCTGCAGGAGCCTTCCTCAAGCCTCTGGGAGGCCAAAAAAGGCCTCAAACTGGCCAAAAATCAGCTGTGAGGCACAGTGCAGGTAAGGAGGCGACGGGGTTGGGTGGGGATTACACGCGCATGCATAGGAGGCATGGGGGGGTACACATTGCCTTCTGGGTGCTGGCATGCAAGTGTCAGGAGCCCAAAAAGATTAGCCACCACTGGTATATGTCATTGGTTTCACTTAGGAATCTATAATGGAGCTGGTGTAATTTAAACTTTTATGGCAGGCTGTGTACGTAGGTCATTTGTGGTTTAGGGGGGCTAACAGTAGCTTTATGTCATCTCACCCTAATTATCCTCTACAGAATTATATACAAAAGAAGATGTTGAGGCTCTGGAAAGAGTGCAGAGAAGGGAAACAAAGATAATTAAGGGACTGGAGGCTAAAATATACAAAGAACGGTTGCAGGAATTGGATAGGTCTAGTTTGATGAAAAGAAGGACTAGGGGTGACAGGATAGCAGAGTTCCAATAATTGAGAAGTTGCCATAAAGAAGAAGGGGTCAACTTATTTTCCAAAAGAACCCGAAGGCAAGACAAGAAACAAGAAACTAACCAAGAAAAGCAGCAACCTAGAACTAAGGATAAATTTCCTGACCGTGAGACCAATAAACTAGTAAATCAGCTTGCCTTCAGAAGCTCCATCACTAGACATTTTCAAGAAGAGACTGCTTGAGCAGAGGGTTAGACTAGAAGACCTCCAAGGTCCCTCCAGCTCTATTCTAATTGAACAGTTTGCCTCCAGAAATTGTGCCTGCTCCATCACTGGAGGCTTTCAAAAAGAGACTGGACAACCATTTATCTGAAATAGGGTAGGGTTTCCTGCCTGAGCAGGGGGTTGGACTAGAAGACCTCCAAGGTCCCTTCCAATGCTGTTATTCTCTTATTCTAGAATATGAACCATTAACAGTTAAAGCAATGGTAAAGGTTCCCCTTGCACATACGTGCTAATCGTTTACAGCTCTAGGGGACGGTACTTATTTCCGTTACAAAGCCGAAGAGCCAGTGCTTTCCGAAGACGTCTCCTTGGTCATGTGGCCGGCATGACTAAACACCAAACATGCACAGAAAGCTGTGACCTCTCCACCAATGTGGTCCCTATTTTTCTACTTGTATTTTTACATGCTTTTGAACTGCTAGGTTGGCAGAAGCTGGGACCAGTAACGGGAGCTCAGTCCGTTACGCGGTGCAAGGGATTTGAAATGCCGAAACGCCGACCTTTCTGATCGACAAGCTCAGCATCTTAGCCCCTGAGCCACCGCGTCCCTTATACTTGTACATAGCGTTCCATTAAAAAAATATAAAAAAATGACGCTATTAAGACAACAAGCTTTCTAGTTTATTGGCATTTCAAGGGGTAAACACGGTTTGTCTATTAATATGCACAAGACATTGCTAGAAAACAGCCAACATGCAAGCTTTGACAAGATGCCCATCTGTGCCAATTTGGATTGCAATTGAACAGATCTTTGAAGGAAATCCCAGATTGTGCACGAAATCCAGAATGATGTAGGCTGTTCTCCACCCTTCCTCTGCCATCCAAGACACGTAGCACAATCACCCTTTGAATTGATGTCACTTCAACTTTCGCTCGGAATGAAATGTTCTGATTTAATCGCCTTAAAAATGCAAGTTACTGGGGCTGGATTGACAGCTCGGATGTGCTCATAGCCTACTCAGAAGTAGGAGGTTTATGCCTTGCAAAACATGCGTAAACTAAACCCTAAGAAATGAATTTTTAGCAGAACCTCACATTACCTCCTATTGTATACCAAATATTTGTCAGTCTCTGTTTCTCCTGGATGTATCAAAGTCTTCCAAAGCTGAAGTCCTGTTACATAAGGAATAATCCTTAATGTAAACCTTCTCAGAATAAGAGAGTTGGAAGGGAACTTGTAGGTCATCTAGTCCAACCCCCATCCAAGCAGGAGACCCTACAACATTTCTGACAGATGGCTGTCCAATCTCTTCTTGAAAACCTCCAGTGATGACGCTCCCACAACTTCAGAAGGCAATTTCTGTTCCATGGATTGATTGTCTTCACTGTCAGAACATTTCTTCTTATTTCCAGGTTGAATCTATCCTTTATCGATTTCCATCCATTGTTTCTTGTCCTGCCTTTGGGTTCTTTGGAAAATAAGTTGACCCACTCTTCTTTGTGGCAACTCCTCGGATATTGGAAGACTGCTGTCATATTGAGACTCTGGAAAGAGTTCAGAGAAGAGCAACTAGGATGATTAGGGGACTGGAAGCTAAAACATACAATGAATGGTTACAGGAATTGGGCCTGGCTAGTCTAGGGAAGAGAAGGACCAGGGGAGACATGATAGCAGTCTTCCAATATTTGAGGGGCTGCCACAGAGAGGAAGGGGTCGAGCTATTTTCTAAAGCACCTGTAGACCAGACAAGGAATAATGGATGGAAACTGAACAAAGAGATATTCAACCTGGAAATAAGGAGAAATTTCCTGACAGTAAGAATAACAGAATAACAGAGTTGGAAGGGACTTTGTAGTGTAGGTCATCTAGTCCAACCCCCCCACCTAAGCAGGAGGACCAATACCATTTCTGACAGACACCAATCCAATCTCTTCTTGATTGTTCTCACTGTCAGATAATTTCTCCTTATTTCTAGGTTGAATCTCTCCTTAACCATTTCTCTTCTCAAGGAAGAGTTATAATAATCCTTTCTGCAATATGTCAGATGTTTACATTCTGCAACTATCATATACAGGTAGTCCTCGACTTACAACTGTTCGTTTAGTGACCATTTGAAGTTACAACAGTACTGAGAAAAGTGACTTATGACCATATTCACACTTACGACTGTTCCAGACTTCCCATATGATCAAAACTCAGACACTTGTCAACTAATTCATATGTATGATGGTTGTAGCATCCCAGGGTCATGTGAATCCCTTTTAAGATCTTCTGAGAGTCAATGGGGAAGCCAGATTCATTTAACCACCATGTGACTAACTATTCTGTCCTAGGCTTCCCCAAAAAGCACTAAGCAGACTCTTTGTCCCGACCAAACACCTTTTATGAAACGAATGTGATTTTTTTTGCATTCACATTCAGCCAACGGCCTGGCAAACAGTCTTTCAAGAGTATAATTAGAAGCTCCAACCTTATCTATCTTGGAAAGCTGCCCGGTAAATATTTCTAAACGCAATGCTGACAAGGAAGAACTCAGCACAGAGTCTCTAGGATGCACAGACAGATCTTCACAATGATAGAACGAACAAACAAATTGTTTCCTGCAAAAGCCCCCTCCCCTTTTGCTCCTCTTTTAATTCTGATGGGAGAGGCTATTCATCATCCACCTGTGGCCTTACTCCCACATCGACCCTGAGTTCGTAATTGTTCTTTCCTTTTGGCAGCTCTGCACATGTGCAGGCTGGGAACCGGCTCCAGCTGCTCCTCCGCCTTACTGCTGTCCGAGCCTGAAGGCAGCTGATGACTGCCAGCCTGCACTGGCCCCATCTCTGCCTCTGATGCAGAGCCCTCATCCGAGCCTTCCTCAGCCTCCAGATTGGCCCATGTTCCTCCCCAAACTCCTCACTGTCGGACTCTGCTGCCAGCTCTGCCAGCCGCCAGCGGGCCACAACACTAACTTAAAATCCACACCGATTCACTTAAGAACTGAAGCAAGGAAGGTGATTAAAAGAGGAAAGAACTCACTTAACAACCATCTTGCTTATTAACAGAAAGTGTGGTTATAAGCCAAGGACTACCTGTGTCGTGTTGTAGGAGGAGAGACATGTTAATCTATAGCAGCCAAAAATCAAGAACCTGGTTGCATCTTTTCAGACTAAAACATTGCTTTAAGTTATATAAGTTTTGTGAACAATGGGTCATTTCTGATCTATAATCATTCTATGGAAGTAACTAGACTTTAAACTAGTGGAAAAAGAAAAGTAGTGAGACTTTTAAACTTTGTTTTTTTAATTCTTTTTTATTTTTTAACATCAAACATAAACAAACATAAACATAAAACAACAAATGAAACCATCTTTCCATTGTACAGTGTGTCGGTTAGTACATATCTTTTGTGCACAATATCAACAGTCTTTCCCTTCTACATTTAAGTTATAATTCATATTATATTTATCAACCCTGCATATTATATTATATTGTTATTAACACCTTATTAGACTTTAATTATAAATTCACATCATTCTTTTCGAGCAAATCTCAACTGTTACATGACCTACTACATAATAATCATTCATTTCATTATAATCAATTACAAGATATCATTGCCTTATCATTTTTATTATGTTATATTTATATTATAATATATTTTATTTATTTATATTATAATATGTTTTATTTACTTTTGAACTTTGTTGTTGGAGAAAACTCCTGAGACAACCAAGAAAACAAGCCAACAGATCATTGAATCAATCAATCCAGAACCAAAGAAGTTTCTTGGATGAAAAGCAAAACATTTTGAAAAAAAACAACAACCAAGAAAACCCAGCTGCCATTTGGAAACGCATTTTTGGGACAGCCATGACCTGGATGATGGAGACTCTCCATAGAGAAATCAAGCCAGGGTTTTCAGTTGAGGCACAAATAAACAGGCTCAAATTATCCTACTTTGGACACATTATGGAGAAGGATCCAATACTGGTAAAAATGAAAGAAAGGCTTCACAATGTTGCGGCTTCCTTCCCTCTCTCCCTCCTCCTTTCCCTGTCCTTGAATCTGTACCTTAAAAAGGTACTTCCAGATGCTACCACTCTCCTTCCAGATGCTACCACTCCCTTGGTAGTTGGCTAATAATAACATTCCCATCTTCTGCCAAAGGATGGGAAGGCAACCAATAGAATAGAATAGAAAAGTGAGCGTGATGGAAATTTCTCTGTCTCTGTTCCTGGTCGTCTCAAATGCTCAGTGAAATTTTAAAAATGCTTCACGGTTTTCATGGGGGTTTTTAGGTTCAGCTGGGCCATGGTGTCCCGTCACATCGATTATTTGTTTGTTTATTTTTATTTAGCAAATAAAAGTGTGTCGGGGCTCCAACAAATCCACCCCCATTCAAATCATAAGTCTCTAGCTACATCTCTTAGAGTAAAAAAATTGTTTTATTAGGAATGGCCATGTTGGTGTTAGTTGGGTACAACCAACACTAAAATACATCATTCTTTCCCCCCCTTGACCCTGGTCTTCCTCCCACTCCCTGGATTTATATTCTCCAATGGGACACATCCATAACCAAGAGTCATCAATCATGGTCTCCAGTAATATTTTTGTGCGCTGACAGCTTTGGGCTGCCAAGGCGATTATTTAAGGCATTTGAAGAAAGCACTGATTTCCCCCACTCCCTTTCTGCTTGCAACTAAAAGACCAAAGGAGTATTTTTTTTTTTAGTTGACAAAATGAAGATCTGAAGCTCGGGGGTTGAACTGTGGTGTCCTTGGTGCTCTCTGAACTTGGTAGTTTCTTGCAGTTGTTTCATGACCCAAGGAGATCACATCATCAGAACTGGAAGGGAATAGGATTTGCAGAGAGGAGGGGGAGGGGGGAGTGGGAGGGGAGGGGGGAGAAGGAGAAGAATTTGGGGGTCTTGGTGCTCTCTGAGCTTAATTGTTTTCTTGCTGACAGTTCATGACCCAACTAAGTAACACCATCAAGGCTAGAAGGGAGAGGATTTGTAGGGAGGAGGAAGGAGGAGGAAGAGGAGGAGGAGGAGGAGGAGGAAGAGGAGGAGGAGATGGATTTGGGGGTCCTTGGTGCTCTCTGTGTCAGCTTTGGAAGTCATATTAGTACCAGACGCTTCCACACTGCCACTTTCCTTGAGCCTGGGAAAATGGGAAGGGGGAATTTCTTGGAGTATATGTGGTTAGACATAATAGCATTTTTTTCTAAGTCAGGGTCATGTTATTTCTGCACCTGGTTGAGAGAATGTCTCAAGTTGGGACGTATGGTGATTGGGGCATGTGATGGAATGGTGGGTACAGTGGGTGGATTTGTAATTTTTTATTGCAAGGGAACTTGGAACTTTCAGATTCCAAGACAAATTCCTTGTGTGTCCAATCACACTTGGCCAATAAAGCTATTCTATTCTATTCTATTCTATTCTATTCTATTCTATTCTATTCTATTCTATTCTATTCTATTCTATTCTATTCTATTCTATTCTACTCTACTCTACTCTACTCTACTCTACTCTATTCTATTCTATTCTATTCTATTCTATTCTATTCTATTCTATTCTATTTGGGATTTCCCAGATGTGCCAGTTTACTACTCTAATAAAAGGACCCTTGGAGAGGATATCTGTTTCGGAGTTATTTGTTGAGGTGGAGGTTTTCTGGAACCCTGACACTCTGAGCTTGATTGTTTTCTTGCAGACAGAGGAGGAGGAGGAGGAGAAGGAGAAGAAGGAGGAGAAGGATTTGGGGGTCCTTGGTGCTCTCTGAGCTTGGTAGTTTTCTTGTAGACAGTTTATGACCCAACTATGTAACATCATCAGGGCTGGAATGGAGTAGGATTTGCAAAGAAAAGGGGGGAGGAGAAAGAGAAGATCCAGCACCCAGATGGATGGACTCAGTTACAATAGAGAAGAGTAGACCATTGGAAGTTCTTGAAGGACCAACTTGGGTTAATATCCTCGCGGAGAACACGAGGTCACTAGGAATCCAGAACTACTTGATAGCACATGATCAAGTAATAAATCAATCAACTCTTTCACAACCGTTCAGGAAAGCTTATGACCTTTAATACATTTTGTTCCTTTGAAAAGGTGATACCAGACATCATCAAATATTGTAACCAAAAAGGTCCTCGTTTTTGTGTTCACCTTCATGAGACCCTGGGTGGAATGTTGGATCAGGCTGGGAAGAACCCATATCAGTTCTACCATGACACTCCTTATTTTAACAGAGATAGTAAATGTCATGGCAGAAGATAAGAGCTATTTTATTAGATGATAACCATCTGGATCCAAAGAGTGGAAAGAGAGGCTGGAAGGAGGACAAAGATCTACGACATAACATTTTGTTTTACAGATGCACTTTTCAATGGTATGTGTTTATCTACCTGCATGCATGCAAGCCCATCACACTATTCCCTTTTAGGGTGTGTAAGGTTGTGCAGCCACAGAAAAGAGTGTAAGAAATTGGAAGCCAGCGAAACTGAATGTAACAGCTAAATATATACAGAGAGAGAAAAAATGTAAGGAAATCTAATGTGCAGCAGTGCCCTTCATTCTAATGCTCCATATCTTAGGATCAGATGTGGGCTGCACTTACTGTAACAACCGATTCACTTAGTGCAGAACCAAAAATGTGAGTGCACATGTGCCCCCTTCATGCATTCATGCACGCTTCATGTACGGGCGAGCCGGTCCGAACCGTGAGCAGCCCACTACTGATTAGGATCAATGCATTTCACCCTTGCTTCTACCACATCCAGGATCTCTGGAAAAATAGGAATATTTTTTGAGGGGGTTCTGATTTTTCTGTACAGGTTTTTCTGTATCTTGCACAGTAGTGGTTTTGCGAGCTGTGCAGATGCAGATAGATAAATTCCATAAAACATCCATAACAAAGTATATTTGTTAATAACAAAGAACTTCCGGGTTTTGAAGATGGCGGCCGCGCGCCTCCGTCGGAGTTTCCTCCGGCCGTGGCGGCTTCGGTCACGGCCCCCCTTGTCCCCCGGGTCCCCCCGCCAGTGGCAGAGGCGGGGGAGGATCGGGGGAGGCCGGCAGGATCCAGCAGAGGCCGGTCGGGGGTGCGCTGAAGCCGCGGGACCGGCTGGGAGGATGACGCGGAGGGCGGCGCGGATGCGGCCCCAGCGACGCTGAGTTGATCCTGGAGGCCTCGGAGGCCTTTCCCGGCGGCCAGTGGGGCTGGACGAGGCCCCCGGCGACGGTAATTCCGTCGGGGGCTGCGGTGGCTTCGGCGGCGGCGGCGTAAGTCGCGGCGGTGGTCGCGGCGATGGCGGCGGCCTCGGCGGCGGTGGCGGCTTTGCTGGCGATGGCGGCCTCAGTGGTCGCGGTGGAGGCAGTGACGGCCTCGGTGGTCGCGGCGGTGGCGGCCTCGGCGGTTGCGGCGGCGGCGGCAGCGGTGCTTCGACGGCGGCGGTCGTGGCGGAGGCGGCTTTGATGGTGGCCGCGGCGGCGGCGGCCTCAATGGCAGTGGCGGCGGCCTCCAGAGTCATCTTGGTGACACTTTTAATGCCTTGGACGCCGATGGACCCAGCGGTCTCCGGGGTGGGGAGACCACCGCGGCATGGCCCCGGCGGCCCCCTGGGGGGAGCGGTGGCCCTGGATTTTCCGGGGTGGCGCGGACCTGGGGGAGCCGCCCGGGGGGCCCTGGACTGGTCTCAGCGGCCTTGTTGAGACCGCAGAGGCCCTGGAACAGCTGCCACGACAACCCCAGAGTTCCAAGGGGTTATGAAGAGGTCCTGTTACCCCTGGCGAGGCACGACAGTGTGGCAGGCTCGGTGGCCTCGCTCGGGCCGCGGCGATCTTGGGGGGCCCAGACCAGTTCGGCAGTGGACCCGCTGTGGACATGGTGGGCCTGGACTGGATCCGGGGCCGCCCCTATGGCTTCGAGGACGGCGCGGAGACTGGTGGTTGGATGGTGCTGTGACCGTTCTCCTCCCCTCCTTGAGGCCCCCACCTGTGGCAGGGGTGGTGGGCCCGGGGAGGGGGGGATTGACTCTGCCTATGACTCCTCTTCCCCCGGGGGTCCCACCAGTGGCAGGGATGGGACGGCCGGGAGGGGGAGGGGTTTACCCCAGTCTGCCTGGACTTCTTCACCACAGAGACCATGGACGCTGCGAGACCGTTGGGGTGGGGTGGCCGGGGCCACGGATATACTCAAGGGCGGAGCTTTGGGCCCTGAGGGACGTCCCCCTCTCCCTTAGGTGGCCTTCAAGACTTTCAAAGACGTTCCGCTATGAGAGATCCTGGGATCCGGAGCGATGGTGGGGCCGTGGAAGCCGGAGGAATGGGAAGAAGCACGGGAAACCCGGGATTAACAGTTTTTTAATGGGGTTTTTTAATGGGTTAAAAGGATCCAGAGTGGGCAAGGGAGACAGCCCACACGGAGTTGGGGGCAGCCGGGCCGGCCCGCGCGCCTGGGGGGCCTCAGGGGTTTCCGTGTCGGGGTGGCAGACTGGGGGTGGGCTGCCGGGGGCTAATTTTATCAGCACGGTGACTGGGAGAGGCAGATATGCTGGGGGTAGAGGGCCGTATCCGGTAAGGGGATCGCGCTCCCGATGTTTGCAAGCGGTAGCGCGCTCCAACCCTCCATACCCATCCTGCAGCCCTGGTTGTCCGGATTCTCGGGCCCTGAATACCCGGCTGTTGTTGTGCAATGCCAGGTCCGTGGTCAACAAGGCTCCCCTGATCCATGATTTGGTTCAGGCCGCGGACCTGGTAGGTGTTACCGAAACCTGGTTGGGCCCAGAGGGCGGTGTCCCTCTGGTTGAGATGTGCCCACCAGGTTTCCTTGCATTTCACCAGCCTAGGGTTCAGGGAAAGGGTGGAGGGGTGGCGGTGCTTATAAAGGAAGCCCTTTATCCTAGGGAGGCCACTGTCCCTCAGACGGCTGGCTGTGAATCTCTATTTGTGAAGTGGGGGCAAGGGGTTCAGATGGGTCTTTTGATGGCATACCTGGCTCCCTGCCACGTCTCATCGGCCCTGCCCGGACTCCTCGAGGTGATAGCCGGGCTGGCGGTTGAGACCCCCAGGCTTTTGGTCATGGGGGATTTCAACCTGCCATCGTCCGCTGAAACCTCGGGGTTGGTTCGGGAGTTCTTGGCTTCCATGATGGCCATGGACCTGACCCAGTTAGTTTCTGCCCCCACTCACATTGGAGGACACATGCTGGACCTGATTTTTGTCTCTGGGCAGTGGTTGAATGACTGTAATTTTGGGGAGTTAGTTA
The DNA here is from genome assembly GCA_023653725.1 of Bungarus multicinctus. Classification (NCBI taxonomy): domain Eukaryota; kingdom Metazoa; phylum Chordata; class Lepidosauria; order Squamata; family Elapidae; genus Bungarus; species Bungarus multicinctus. The sequence continues at coordinate 92,627,269 of CM042846.1, read as the reverse complement.
TTACACCCTTGTCATGGACAGATCATTCCCTCCTTAGGTTGGACTTCTGTTCTGCCACCCCCCCACCGCAGGGAGGCGGAACCACTTAGATTGTTCCGCCCCAGGCGCCTGATGGACCCGGAGCAGGTTCCAGAGGGAGCTTGGGCCGTTTCCTGAGTCTCTGGCTCACAGCTCGCCTGAAGACCTGGTGGCCATCTGGGATGGGTTGGCCGCCGGGGCTCTAGATCGAGTTGTGCCCCTGCGACCTCTGACCCGGCACAGATCCCATTTGGCTCCGTGGTATACGGAGGAGCTACGGGAGATGAAGTGCCGGAAAAGACGTCTAAAGGGCATTTGGAGGGCGAGCCGTTCTGAGTCTGACCGAACACAGGTGAGATCTCATATTAAGACTTACCTTGTGGCGATAGGGGCAGCGAAATCTTCGTATTTCTCCGCCCTTATTGCATCAGCAGAAAATCGGCCTGCCGCCCTGTTTAGAGTGACCCGCTCTCTACTTGAACCGAGAGCGCGGGATGACCTCTTGCAGGGTAGGGCGGAGGAGTTTTCCTGATTCCTGCATGATAAAATCGCTCAGATTCGGGAGGGGCTTGACTCCAATTGGATGGTCCCGGGGGAGGTGTCCGGGGCAGGTCTTGTGAGTGTTATCTGGGGGGAGTTCGACCCTGTGACCGCCGAGGGTGTGGACAGGTTGCTGGGGGGTCTGAATGCCACCACCTGTTTATTGGACCCGTGCCCTTCCTGGCTGGTTTCGGCCGCCAGGGAGATGACACGAGGCTGGCTCCAGGGGATTGTCAACGCTTCTTTGAGAGAGGGGGTGCTCCCTACCGCCCTGAAGGCGGCGGTGGTGCGCCCCCTCCTCAAGAAGCCTTCCCTGGACCCAGCTATTTTAAACAACTATCGTCCAGTCTCCAACCTTCCCTTTGTGGCGAAGGTTGTTGAGAGTGTGGTGGCACGTCAGCTTCCCCAGTACCTGGAGGAAGCTACTTACCTCGATCCGTTCCAATCGGGCTTCAGGCCTGGACATAGCACTGAGACGGCATTGGTTGTGTTGGTCAATGATCTCTGGAGGGCTCGTGACAGAGGGTTTTCCTCTGTCCTGGTCCTATCTCGGCGGCTTTCGATACTATCGACCATAGTATCTTGTTGCGACGGTTGGAGGGGTTGGGGATTGGTGGAACCGTCCTTCGATGGTTCTCCTCCTTCCTCTCTGACCGTTCGCAATTCGTGTTGGCGGGGGGGGAGAGGTCCACCTCTAGGCCCCTGGTTTGTGGGGTGCCTCAGTGGTCGGTCCTCTCTCCCCTCTTGTTCAACATTTACATGAAGCCGCTGGGTGAGATCATCCGTGGTCTTGGAGTGAGGTGTCATCTGTATGCAGATGACACCCAGTTGTACATCTCCACTCCGGACCACCCCAACGATGCTGTGGGGGCTATGTCTAGGTGCCTGGAGGCCGTGCGGGATTGGATGGGCGGGAACAGGCTTCGGCTCAACCCATCCAAGACTGAGTGGCTGTGTTTCTGGCGCCCTGATATAGCCAGCTGACACCTTCGCTGGCTATTGGGGGGGAAGTTCTGCGCCACACAGAGAGGGCTCGCAACCTGGGAGTCCTCCTGGATGTACGGCTGTCACTTGAACATCACATCGCGGCTGTCTCCAGGGGGGCGTTTCATCAGATTCATCGGATCTACCGGTTGCGGCCCTTCCTGGATCGGGACGCCTTGCGTACAGTCACTCAGGCCCTTGTCACCTCTCGCCTGGACTATTGTAACGCCCTCTACATGGGGCTCCCTGCGGGGAGCATCCGGAGACTCCAGCTGGTGCAAAATGCAGCCGCGCGGGTGATCATGGGGGCGTCACGTAGCGCCCATGTGACGCCTCTCCTGCGCGAGCTGCATTGGTTGCCGGTGGCTCTCCGGGTTCGCTTTAAGGTTCTAGTTTTGACCTTTATTCCACCCTCTGGAATACTCTGCCACCGGAGCTCCGTACCGGCACGGACCTGAGGGCCTTCAGGTGCACATTGAAGACCTGGCTCTTTGAGCAGGCCGGCCTGGGCTGAGATGGTTTTAATTCGGTCTCCATCTTATTTAATTTTAAATTGGGGTTTTAAGGGCGGGGGTGGGGTCTTTAGTTTATTAATCAGCCGATATTAATTTAATACTTTTTTAACTTTTGTATTTTTTGTGGGGTTTTAGATGGGCTGTACACCGCCCTGAGTCCCTCGGGAGAAGGGCGGTATATAAATTGAATAAATAAAATATTTCTTGGTTCATCTCATAACTCACATTTGTGATGAAGCTCTTCTTTAATGACCAATCCTTTGTATATCTGCCTTACAGGTAAAAGATGGTTATTTCCTAACCCATCTCGTAGCGATAGGAAGAAACTGCTATGAGTTAGTGAGTTCAGGCAAAACTCCCCCAACCCATCAAGGGTCAAATTAGTGACCAATCAGGATTACAGATGTGGCCACGTGACATGAACTACAGTTCCCAGGATACCTTTAACTACATTTACCATGATGCATTCTCTTAAGGGGACAGCTCATAATTCCTAAGTAACTATCCAATTCCCACAGACTGACTGGGACAGCACACAGGTACTCCTTGTTTGACAACCATAATGGAGTCTGATGTTTCAAGACCCAACTAGAAAAGAGTGGGGTTTGAGGAGAGGAGGAGGAGGTGAATGGGGAGAGGAAGGAGATGGAGAAGGAGAAAGAGAAAGAGAAGGAGGATTGTGGGGCCCTTGGTGCTCTTTGTGCTTGGATGTTTTCTTGCAGAAGTTTCGTTACCCAACTATGTAACTTCAACAGCTCTAAAAAGGAGTAGGGTTTGTGGAGAGGAGGAGGAGGACTGTGGGGCCCTTGGTGCTCTCTGAGTTTGATTGTTTTCTTGCAGAAGTTTCATTGCCCAACTATATAACTTCATCAGTACTAGAAAAGAGGGGGATTGTGGAGAGGAGGAGGAGGAGGAGGAGGAGGAGGAGGAGGAGGAGGAGGATAACTTTGGAGACTCTGGTGTTGTCTCCAATTTGGGTCTGAGCTGTAAGAGTTGCAGATTACATGATAATTTTTTCCTAAAACCAAATTGTTTATTAGAGAGTAGGTTGTTTGTCTCTAAGTGGAGGATAATGGATTGGTTGATAACTGATTCCATCAATTACAGGTGACACAGCAGAAAGAGATTGGTCTGTAATTTTCAACTAGGCTGGGGTCTCCCTTTTTGAAGATGGAGATGACTGTGGCTAGTGACCATAGTTTTGGCAAGGAACTAGTCCTGAAATATTTTTTTAAAGATTATGCTTAGAGGTTCTGCTATGGCAGTGGATAGCTTTTTTAAGAAGTAGGCACATATTCCATCCAGTCCAATAGATAGAGATGGTTTTAGATTGTGTAGTACTTTTTCAACATTGTCTTCTGTAAAATCAATATATATTAGATCATTGTAGTTGTCTGTGGTTCGACTAGGAAATATTGGGCATGATCCGTTGCTGTTTACAACTACTGAGCCAAATAATGTGTTAAAGAAGTTGGCTTTAATGGTGTCATTGTTGCAGTTTTTACCATTAGGTTTTTTCAGGGGTGGGATGGACCTTGAGTCTTTTAGTTTGTTGTTTACAAAATTGTAGAAAGCATGGGTGGAATTGGTTGAAGCGTTGAAGTGTGATAATTGGTGCATTCAGTCTTTATCTGGTGGCATAAATTTTTGTATCAGCTTTTGCAGTTGGCAATGTGACCAGATTTGTTTTTCCAAAAAAAAACAAGTGATTTCCTTTTTGGATTGAAGTTTCCTTATTGTTTTGGGTAATTTGTTTTTTTCTGGTTTGAGGAGTTGTTAATGGTATATGTAGTTTGATGACTCTTTTGACTTGAAGTAAAAATATGTTGTAATGGTCTTTGACAGTATTGCATCTAGTGAATAGAAGTTGCCAATCAAGAGATGAGAGATCGTTGTCTGTAAGATCATAGTTGCCTTTTTTGAAGTTATAATTGGGGATTCCGTCGTTATGATGATTTTTGTGTGGACGTATGTTGAGACAAAAGTCAATCATGTTGTGGTCACTCTTGGAAAATGTTTCTTTAATTTGTATTCCGTAAATTGAATTCAAACTAATGCAGAAGATGAGATCGAGGCAATTGTTAAGTCTAGTGTTGTTGGTTACTAGTTGTTCCAGTCCCAGATTTGTTACAGCATTGTAGAAATTTGCATGTATGGGTTCAGTTTTACATTCGTTAAGTGTCCAGTTAATATGAGGTAGATTGAAATCACCAAGAAAGATAAAAGGATGTTGCCCATGTTAGTAGTGAATTTAGCTTGTTTGCATGTTCGATGTCATAATCAGGGGCTCTGTAACATAGTAAGAATAGAAATGTGATGTTTAAGGACAGTTCACAGATGATGGTCTCAGGAAGACCAAGCTCCTGGGTAACTTGGATGTTTTTTAGATGTAGGGACTTTTTATAGAAGATAACAACAACACCTCCTCTACGGATTTCACGATCTGATCAGTAAACATGATAGTCTCTTACTGTGGTAATGGCCCATCACTGGTGCTCTCTGAGGTTGGTGAATTTCTTGCAAATGTCACATTAGCCAACCAGGTAATATAATCAATGATAGAGTGGACTTTACTTTCCAGCACTTCTATCATTGTAATAGCCCTTATAGCTCTTCTAACACTGATGATGTTACCTCCTTGGGTAATGAAACGTCTGCAAGAAAGCAGCCCAGCTCAGACAGCCCCAACGACTGCACAATTGGGATATTTCTGCACGCCCAACGTGCAACAGCCTCTCTCAGTAAAAAGCTAGATGACTTCAGCCCCTTTCTAAGGTTGAAGGAGAGACTAAACAAACAAACAAACATAAAGTGGGAAGTTGTGCTAAGCTAAATCTCCAAGGAGATTTCACTCTGCCCACCCCAAATTTGGAACCAATGGCGCATTTAGTCCAGCATGCCACGATCTTCCCTTGACACTCCATTAGGTGCCCCTTGGGAAATTTGCAAATGGAATGAGAAGCTGTAGAACCAGAAAGTTCAGGAGAAGGTTTCCGCACGACAGCCTCCCGATGGAGGAAGAAGCCACAATTTTGGTTACGGCCTGGCGGGAAAGGCTTCTGATTCAAAACGCTGGACTGATCTCTTAGTGGATGAGCCACGGAGGGGAATATACATTGTTTATTGGAGTTCTTCGTTCTCATCTTTAGAAGAGAAAGAAGGGGCGGGGAAGAGAGGGGAGAGGGAAAGGGTTTTCTCAGAAGGTTTAAGGAAGTCACAGTTGGAAGTGGCTGTAAAACACAATCTCTTCCTTTCCTTTTATGCCCTTTCCTCTTCCTAGCTCCTTCCTTCCTCCCTTCCCTTCTCTTCCCTTGCTGTCCTACTTCCTTCACTCCTTCCCTACCACTCTTCTCCTTCCTTCTTTTCTTTCTTCCTTCCTTTCTCTCTCCCTCTCTCCTATTCCCTCCCTTTATCTTCTCTTCCCTTCCTCTCCTCTTCTTCCTTCCTTTTTTCCTCCCTCTCTCTCCCTCTCCTCTCTTCTCCTCTCCTCTTCCTTTCCTTTCCCTTTCTCCCTTCTCTTCTCTTCCCTTCCTACCCCTTCCTTCACTCCTTCCCTTCCACTCCTCTCCTTCCTTCTTTTCTTCCTTTCTCCCTTCACCTCTCCCCTCCCCTTCCCTTTTTATCTTCCCTTCCCTTTTCTTCCTGTCCCCCTCCTTCACTCCTTGCCTTCCTCTCCTCTCCTTCCTACCTTTCTTTCTCCCTCTATCCCTCTATCCCTCCCCTCCTCTCCTTTCCCCTCCCCTCTCCTCTCCCCTTTCCTTTCCTTCCCTTTCCTTCCTGTCCCCACCTTTATTCCTTTCCTTTCCTTTCCTTTCCTTTCCTTTCCTTTCCTTTCCTTTCCTTTCCTCCCCCTCCCTCCCATCCATTCTTCCTCTCCCCTCCCCATGCCCCCAAAAGGAACAAAAATTTGTATCTGCACTGTATACATTCACTCTGACCCTTTCAGCCAGTAGAGACGATTCTTAGATATCAGGCACAGAGTCTCTGTTTAGAATCTGAACATAGGTCAACCTCAAGATGTAAAGAGCTCATCAGGTCAGCCTGAAGGAAATTCCATGTGCCATCAACTGGTACATCATTTTAATGTTCACCAGGGAGGAAAACACTTGGTAAATTATGTATATGCTTGAAATGTTGGATCAACATATACTGGGGCTAGAACAATTCCAAAGCTGGAGATATACAGGAGATCCAAGCTTAAAATGGAAACGTGACGCTGATTAAAATTTGAGCAGGTCTCACATCTGAGATTTCTGACTGCTTTGGGAATTAATGTTACAGGGACATCTAATTAGGAATTCCCAAATTGAGGAAGCCTGCATTTTCATTTAAGGAAACTACAATCTGCAAACTTTCCCAAGCACAATGTATAATTGTATGTTTGTACAGACCTTCATCCATCCTATTTCATCCAAGAGCAATTCCTTATTTCATCTTCCTCGCAAATTCAAAATAATTCTTTGGGGCCCTCACTCAAAACATTCAAATTTTTTGCACATCAGATTTCACTGTGCTAATTCTAAGGTCAATGGTGAATCAGCTCGGTTTCTAGAAAGATAAACATTGGCAACTATTATTGTTAAAAATTCAGGTCTGTTTCAAGTGCGGCTCAGTGGAAATTTATTTGGTAACAAGAAGTGATAGAAGTTTCCCATTAGTGGCCTATTTGCTAGTTTGACCTAGTGGTTAAGGCTCCTTGCTAGAAGTATTGGGTGACTTGGGGCCAAACACCAGAAGACAGTGAATTCTAGTCCCACCTTAGGCATGAAAACCAACCACCATATTGCATTATGGTGGGATATTCTGGCTTGACAGCCACAGATAAAAAGGCATTACAGAAGATGGTGAGCACAGCACAAAACATGGTGGGCTCTTCCCTGATACCACTAGATGACCTCGCTAGGGCTCACTGTCTTAGAAGAGTGAGGAAAATTCTCAGGGATGACTTGCACCCTAGTCAGCACTTCTTCATCCTCCTACCATTGGGAAAGAGATATAGAATCATAACCAGCCACACCAACAGGCTGAAGACTTCTGAACAGAAAATAACTTCATGTCAACATAGTACGATAGATTTGCAGGGACGGTGTTTTGTGTTTTCGTAAGCAATTGACAAATAAAAATAAATAAATAAAAATAAATAAATAAACTGGATGTTAAATTTACATCTGGTTCACCAAACTGGTAGTTGAACCAACCGGCTGCCCTGCCCACCCCACTCCACCCCTCCCAGGAGTCTCCACATGGCCCATTTTGGATGCAGGTAAGTGCAGGGTCTGTGCAGAGGCTCTGGGAGGGCAAAAAAAGGACCTTTCAGAAGTCCGGAAACTCTTTGTTTCCAGCTTCTGGAGGGCCTCCAGAGCCTGGGGGAGGCCATTTTTGCCCTGCCAGAGGCCTGAGGAAAGCCTCCAGACTCTGGGAAAGGTGAAAAACAGCTCTTCCTGAAGTTCCAGTAGGCCATGCCCACTATGGCCACCCCCCACCAAGCAACCAGGCAGAGAACTGGCTGTTGGGATTTTTGAATCCCACCCCTGGGCTGATGCCTCTGTTAACTCCACCGCCCTCCCCAGATTCCGCCATTCCTCCTCCTATGGATTTTCCACAATGGTTGTGACTTCTTCCGTTGGGTAGCTTGCTGTAAGCTTTATACAGATTTCCCTAGCTTCACATACCTGATAGTCTCTTTTGCATAGTCTATGGATGTTGTTTTGTTAATATCTATGTGCCTGTAGACTATGCAAAAGAGACAATTATCCAGCCCAAAAGAGGACAAAAAGATTGATCCACCAGTAATCAACAACCAGATCAGCAGAGATTAACTCCAAGGTCAATTTCAGACCGACAATCTAGGAAGCAATGCCCCAATCAAGAAATTGCCAAAGAGCGATCAGTACACAGCCCAACCAAAGAATTTGTAAGGCTGCCCCATCCACACAGACAGGCAAGACACCAGAATATAAAATGACACTCTTTACTAACACTGATGATGTTATCTAGTTGGGTAATAAAATGTCTGCAAGAAATCAAGCAAGCTCAGAGGGCACCAAGGACCCAACAGTTCTCCTCCTCCTCCTCTTCCTCCTCCTCCTCTTCCTCCCCTAACTCCACCCCTTTCTAGCACTGATGGTGTTACCTAGTTAGAGTAATGAAATGTCTGCAAGAAAACAATTTTTTTTTTAATTGTGGGGCTGTTGGTACTG